>JASXSY010000714.1:0-189900 GCA_034509805.1 Sipha maydis | reverse complement strand
AAAATCTTGAAAATTTAATACAAGGTTTCTTATAAGTTGTTCCTTAACTGATAAAAAAAAATCTAAAATCGTAAGTCACAATTTTTTTTTATAAGTGCTCAAAGTTCCAATTTATACAAAATATGTAAAAATCACGATAATTTGCAAGTTATTTTGTGGATAAAAATTCATAAAATTTTTTCTGTTCATACTTAAGGTTCAAAATTTTAACACTAGGTTATCTATAAGCTACTCTTCAAAAATCTTTAAAAAAATTTCTACCGGAATTAGAGGAAAAAATTGTATGACTGTTTGAAATTTAAATATTTACGAAATTGCATAAATTAGCGATTTATTCTCAAACGATTTTTAATATTTGTTATAATTCAAAAAGTATAAGTCGCAGATTTTTGAAATTTCTACCAGCTGTTAAGATTGGTATTTCCTTTATGTCATATTTTTTTCAAAATATTATATTGATTTTTAAGCCACTTATAGGCATTTAAAATATTCGATTTTTTTACATTTTTTTTTTTATAATTAGTGATAAAAAAAATTTGGCTCCTACAAAATACTTGAAAATTTAATAAAAGATTCCACAGAAGTAGTTCTTAAAGTCATTCAAAAATTATTAAAATCCATAGGCACAATTTTTTTTTATAAGCGTTTGAACAGCGAATATTGACATAAAATATAATATAATGTATAATATTCTAGACTGACAAAGATATCGGTTTTTTTTTAAATGCTCTAACTCAAAAACGAAAAACTGCAACAACTTGAAATTTTCACCAAATCATTATATTGACGTTTTCTAAACATGGTTAAGTTTTCAAAGTATTTTGATATATTTTGACTTATTTATAGACAATTTAAATTTTCGATTTTTGTAAAAATTTTGTTTTTAAACATCTATAAAATTTAATTGGTTGAGCGAAAACTCTTGAAAATTTTATACTAGGTTTATAATAAGTTAAACTTATCGTAACTAAAAAATATCGGTGATCGGTTAACTCAATTTTTTTTTATAAGCCCTTAATGCTCAAATTTGTATAAAATGTGTAAAAATCACGATAATTTGCAAGTTATTTTGTAGATAAAAATTCATAAAATTTTTTCTGTTCATACTTAAGATTCAAAATTTTAACACTAGGTTATCTATAAGCTACTCTTCAAAAATCTTTAAAAAAATTTCTACCGGACTAAGAGGAAAAAATGGTATGACTGTTTGAAATTTAAATATTTACGAAATTGCATAAAATAGCGATTTATTCTCAAACGATTTTAAATATTTTTTATAATTCAAAAAGTATAAGTCGCAGATTTTTGAAATTTCTACCAGCTGTTAAGATTGGTATTTCTTTTACGCAATATTTTTTTCAAAATATTATATTGATTTTTAAGCCACTTATAGGCATTTAAAATATTCGATTTTTTTACATTTTATATTTATAATCGGTGATAAAAAAAATTTGGCTTCTACAAAATACTTGAAAATGTAATAGAAGATTCCACAGAAGTAGTTCTTAATGTCATTCAAAAATTATTAAAATCCATAGGCACAATTTTTTTTTATAAGCGTTTGAACAGCGAATATTGACATAAAATATAATATAATGTATAATATTCTAGACTGACAAAGATATCGGTTTTTTTTTAAATGCTCTAACTCAAAAACGAAAAACTGCAACAACTTGAAATTTTCACCAAATCTTTATATTGACGTTTTCTAAACATGGTTAAGTTTTCAAAGTATTTTGATATATTTTGACTTATTTATAGACAATTTAAATTTTCGATTTTTGTAAAAATTTTGTTTTTAAACATCTATAAAATTTAATTGGTTGAGCGAAAACTCTTGAAAATTTTATACTAGGTTTATAATAAGTTAAACTTATCGTAACTAAAAAATATCGGTGATCGGTTAACTCAATTTTTTTTTATAAGCCCTTAATGCTCAAATTTGTATAAAATGTGTAAAAATCACGATAATTTGCAAGTTATTTTGTAGATAAAAATTCATAAAATTTTTTCTGTTCATACTTAAGATTCAAAATTTTAACACTAGGTTATCTATAAGCTACTCTTCAAAAATCTTTAAAAAAATTTCTACCGGACTAAGAGGAAAAAATGGTATGACTGTTTGAAATTTAAATATTTACGAAATTGCATAAAATAGCGATTTATTCTCAAACGATTTTAAATATTTTTTATAATTCAAAAAGTATAAGTCGCAGATTTTTGAAATTTCTACCAGCTGTTAAGATTGGTATTTCCTTTATGTCATATTTTTTTCAAAATATTATATTGATTTTTAAGCCACTTATAGGCATTTAAAATATTCGATTTTTTTACATTTTTTTTTTTATAATTAGTGATAAAAAAAATTTGGCTCCTACAAAATACTTGAAAATTTAATAAAAGATTCCACAGAAGTAGTTCTTAAAGTCATTCAAAAATTATTAAAATCCATAGGCACAATTTTTTTTTATAAGCGTTTGAACAGCGAATATTGACATAAAATATAATATAATGTATAATATTCTAGACTGACAAAGATATCGGTTTTTTTTTAAATGCTCTAACTCAAAAACGAAAAACTGCAACAACTTGAAATTTTCACCAAATCATTATATTGACGTTTTCTAAACATGGTTAAGTTTTCAAAGTATTTTGATATATTTTGACTTATTTATAGACAATTTAAATTTTCGATTTTTGTAAAAATTTTGTTTTTAAACATCTATAAAATTTAATTGGTTGAGCGAAAACTCTTGAAAATTTTATACTAGGTTTATAATAAGTTAAACTTATCGTAACTAAAAAATATCGGTGATCGGTTAACTCAATTTTTTTTTATAAGCCCTTAATGCTCAAATTTGTATAAAATGTGTAAAAATCACGATAATTTGCAAGTTATTTTGTAGATAAAAATTCATAAAATTTTTTCTGTTCATACTTAAGATTCAAAATTTTAACACTAGGTTATCTATAAGCTACTCTTCAAAAATCTTTAAAAAAATTTCTACCGGACTAAGAGGAAAAAATGGTATGACTGTTTGAAATTTAAATATTTACGAAATTGCATAAAATAGCGATTTATTCTCAAACGATTTTAAATATTTTTTATAATTCAAAAAGTATAAGTCGCAGATTTTTGAAATTTCTACCAGCTGTTAAGATTGGTATTTCTTTTACGCAATATTTTTTTCAAAATATTATATTGATTTTTAAGCCACTTATAGGCATTTAAAATATTCGATTTTTTTACATTTTATATTTATAATCGGTGATAAAAAAAATTTGGCTTCTACAAAATACTTGAAAATGTAATAGAAGATTCCACAGAAGTAGTTCTTAATGTCATTCAAAAATTATTAAAATCCATAGGCACAATTCTTTTTTATAAGCGTTTGAACAGCGAATATTGACATAAAATTACATGTAAAATATAATATAATGTATAATATTCTAGACTGACAAACTATATCGCTGTATGCAACTGCCAACCCATCCTAATTGAAAAATATATTTATTGTTTCAAAATAAAATATACTTTTTATGTATTATATCCTAGACAAACATATGAACTCCATTCAGAATCGTTATTCGTATACAATGATATCTATCATTGCATTCAAATTTAACAAATCCATTATAATAATGACCTATCCTATAAGCCAGGTGCACTCCACCCCTAACTGTACAGCAGAGCGAGGCCCATCCGGTTCTTTTTTTTTTTTTTTGTTATAAAAAGCAAGAACAACTATTTTCAAAATTATTGACAATTTTTTCATACATTAAATTATTTTTTGGATAATAAATTCGTAAGTTTCGTTCTTGAAATTTTGAAATTTAAGAAACCGTTTTGAATACAAAACCATTCAGAAAACATCAAAGTAATAGAAACTTAAATTTCAAGAGCTAATACTACATAGGCAAAAGAAAATTATTTTATAAACGGAGTAATATAGAATCATTGATTTGGTTATCCGTTAGCGATCAAATAATTTATATTTTTTACCCGTTTCAGGGTTGAATGAATTATTATATTATATTTTATTTGAAAACTGTAATCTTATAATTATATATACTTCTAAGCTTACTTTTTGTAAACGTCAGAAGATAAGTAATGTATATATGTATATTATATTAATATTAGAGGATTGGAAGGCGGTGTCGGTGGCGGCAAAAACTCAAGAGTTGTAATGACAATGAAGAAGAAGAAAAATTATATATATATGTGTGTAGTATTTTCATACTAAATATAAATAAAAATACAATCAATTAAATAATAAATATATACATATACGTTATACAATAATTGTAATTATATTTATAAAAAATTGAGTAGTCAATCATAAATAACGCAATTTAAAAATGGATATTAATAAGAAACGATAATGATTAAAAATGATAATAATATATTTAATATATTACCTACTATATGTAAGTGTTTAAAAACACATGAAATTTTTAATGTTTATGTTTTCAGAAAAAATACTAAAAGTACTAAAAATATTTTGCATGTTACTATTATTAGTTTTCCATTGCTTTTGATGAATTGGTTTTATGCAGAAAATAATCGAATAACCATAATTTGGATTTTATGGCATTCAAGAGTACTGAAATATACACTATAATTTAACCAAAATAACTTTAAAATATGCCCAAAAATAAGAAAAATATAAAAAAAAAAAAATTAATTTAAATTATTATCTTTGATTTAAGTACAGTTTATTTAATCTTTTGAATTAATATTTATAATATAATATTATAAATTAATACATTTATAAAACAAAACTAAAATGACCTTCTTTGGTTAACATTTTAAAAAAAACTTGCGACAAAAAGTAAAAATGTGTGAATTTTTCTTATTATACATAAATTAATAATATTATTCATTCAATATAAACAACATTTATGAAATATATAAAATAAAAAATTATTATTATGCATATTAGCAAAAAAAAAAGCACTACATCTTCGAAAAAAGTCTAAAATACATCAAATATAAAAAACATAGCCAAATTTAATTTCATATTCGAAGTCCCTGTTGTATAAAAAACTTATTTATAAATCACATTGCTAATTTTATCTATATCCTATATTACAATTAGCAAATGCTACCTACCTACCTGTATAAATAATAATACCTATCTATATAATCCGAACCCTAGTAATAACCAACTTTATGAAGTTATTTGTATTAGGTTACCGAACTTATTTGCAGAGACGTATTTACATTTTTGGCGCCCTGGGGCACTGTTTCTTAAGCGCCCTCTTTTAAGAATAACCTAAAAATAAAAACGTTTATAAGACACTGGTATGTAGATTTATACTACCGAAAAAAATATTTATAAATGCGAGTTTTTTTTTTCAGTTATTTATAGGCAGAGCGCGATAGGTCAGATAATGTACTTTAGTCTACTCTGTGGTATCATCTTCCTTGGTTTTCTTTTTTTTTCCTTACGACCGCCTATGCGTGTATATGCATGTTAGACAACCTATACGAGTGATATTGATAAACAGGTCCATTCGTAAAAAGTTTAATCCCTCTATAGAGGATTGTTTTTATACATTTAGAATTAAGAATATATTGCTTGTTCTATAAAAGTTAAACGGACTTTCTCGTATAAGTTCATACATATTTGTCTATTTTTGTGTCAATTTGCTCAATTTGAACCATTTTTTTTTTTTTTTTTAATTTTCACGTCTTTTCCACCTACTGTGGATATTATACCGTAAATGCAGCCATCGATTGAAGACAATTTCACAGACTAATTAGATGTTCAAGCTGTTCAGACAGTTGTTGACTTTATTGATTTTCGATCCTGATATTTTCGGTCTAGGACATATCGGCGTGGCCATTTCGGCGTAGAGAGATGTTTTGAAGTTTTATAAATTTGAAGTTATTTATTTAATATTATTAATCATTTATATTATTTAATCATACATATATCTGACAGAAAACATATTATTTAATTATTATTGATATATTTATTCTAATGAAATATACAAAAAAATGTTTAATAAACACAACAATTAAAATAAGGAGAATACTATTAAAATTATAAATAAAATTTTATATAAAAAAATACATAAATATATCTGACAGAAAACATATTATTTAAACGCAATTGAAATCACTTTAATGAAAAAATCTAAAGTGACTACGCCGAAATGACTTAATGCCGAATCGTCCTACGCCGAAACGGCCACGCCGAAACAGCTCCGCCGAAATGGCTACGCCGAAACGTCCGGCTCCGTGATATTTTTAATCATGGATATTTCAACATGTATTGTTTTATTAACTTCATAACCTATCATAACATTTATAATTTTGAACCCCCGACCCCCTATATCTTAGAAGATTTCTTCACCTATTGATAAATTTGAAATTAAAAAAAAAAAATTCACCAATAGCCGGGAGTGCAGGTCGACTTATCAGACGGTGGGAATACGATATTTATCGTATACACAACACTGTACACGCGCACTATTCAAAATTTGTGTCGTCTGACAGTCCGCACTGCAGCTTTCTCAAACTCGGCAACAAACGTAGTTGAATCGATTGCCAATATACAATGTATACGCCCACATATTAAAAATAAATGTTTCGCAACACTACATACATTTTTCATTCCTCAAATCAATCAACACGTTGAACACTTAAACTCATATCTTATTTATTTCGTATCATGTAAAGGAAACTATTTAATCTTCAAACTGGTATCGTCATTACACTATTAAAGCTATATTTTTTAAATAATTATTTTTCCAATTATTCTCATTGAAATATTAAACAAAAGTATATCAATTTTTATTTTAATATTATCACATAAGTAATCTGAAAAGTACTTGTTCAATAAAAAGGTTTTTATTTTCTAGAATAATAGTATTCTCAACAAAAATTCAAGTTATTAAAATAGTTACTTATTTTATCAAACAAGGTAATAAAAGAAAAACTATACTTGTTGAAAAAACATCAACATTATTCTCAACTTTTTACTCGGGTTTTCCTAGATTTAAGGAAATTTAAAAAAAATAGTATTTAATTTATATAATAAATTTTCTACGTAAGTTTTATAACGAGTATAAAATTAGGATCCTAGATTTTTCAAATTATTTTAACTAATAAAAAAAAACGAATAGAATTCTTAAAATTATGAAAAGAATAAAAAAAATATTTGTATATATTGAAATGCAATTTATTAAAATTTAAATTGCAATAAATACACATTATTTGTTCAAAAATAAAAATGTTTTGTAACAACTAATGATCAAAAATGTAGAGGTGAAATATGCGCTATTAACATTGGAAAATTGTATTACAATTGTGTAAACCTTTTTAACTGCTACTTCCAAATTAAATAATATATATGAAAGTATAATTAGTAATGCTGTTTTATAGGCCATAAATTTATAAATTCAATTGGTCTGATAATATAAATTTAAAAATTTTTAATCTATGCCGAATCGGAATATTATGCGGCCCACGAATCATTTAACGACAAGGCGATCATAACTTCATTAGACTTCACCGTCGCGTTATACGTATATTTTAAAGGGTCGGCTGGGTTGATGTTCTGCATACTCAGGCTTAAGTGATGATTCTGTGGATTTTGATATGATTTCTTCGTGATGAACAAGAAATAACCGTTGAAAGCTTTGTGGACGACTTCTTTGGTTTGCCACCTGCAACAAATCGACTTGTTAAAGTATTTGAAATAATATTATCGACCCGTAGGTGTACAAAAGTCACAGGACGAAAAGTCAAAAAAATATCAACGAAAAATATTTTGCACAAAGTGCACAAAAATCACATTGAAATCATTAAATATGACAAGAACTAAAAAAATAAAAATAAAAATCCTTTTTACTCCTTCCGTCTATTAACATTTCTTATAAAGGCATTTTTTTTGTTTTGTTGCGATTTGTCATACATTTTTTATAGTTTAATAATATATGATTTACTGATAGCATAAAAAAAAAAACAATAAAAAACTACAATTAAGGAATATACATTATGATGTTATTAATTCATAATTGTGTATTTTTCAATTTATTGATATTAATTATCAAATGAAAATGCGTATTTCAACTAAAGGTTCATAACCATATTAATTTGTATCTTGGTTCACAATAAATTAAAAGCATAGAAAATATTATGCATATTTTACGTTAGTCAAAGCACTGACGTTTATGTCTATACGTAATGTCACTTTTACGCGTGATAACGAAACTATAGTTGAACACATAGAATTGCACAGCATCCATTACTATTTTTGTTTTTTATATGATTTTTATTATCTGTCGATTAGATTTAATAGACGCCACAGATATATGTACTAAACTAGTTTAGTTTAGTATATATATCTGTGGTATACGCATACACGACTGAACGGCATTCAGTTCGCAACTTAGTGAGATTTATACGTTTAATAAGATGTATATATCTCACTGAGGTGTAAACTGTAATACATGTTTATGTGCAAATATAGTCTACCTCCTATCTAATACCTTGTACGACCATTATCGTCATTAAGTAGTTATATAAGAGACGTAAAGATGTAAAAGTAATGTAACGAAATCAATAAGCGATGGGATTGGAGGGGGAGGGGGGTGAAATGACTAACGTCGATGCCACCCTCCAATCTCGATACCAAATGTAAAAAAAAAAAAAAAAGTAGTTATATAAGTTAAATAAGATACATATAATAAGACTACTTGATGATAGTAATAGTCGTACGAGGTATTTAATAGGGCCCTTTGTATTCCAAATATATTTTCCAAGATGTACCTACATGTATATTTTATTCACATAGTTATCTTAGTATCGTTGCTGATTCGTTGGTTGTTGATAATAAATTGGAAAAAATAACATAATATTACTATAAAAAATTATTTACTTTATTATATACGAATACGAGTACAAATACAATTTATGTGACGGGAAACTTGTAAAATTATTTTCAAAAAAAGGTGATTGGACTGTGTGCATTTTCAACTTTCGAGTAGTAGCGGCCCTTTACGCAAATGGTTACGTATATATTACACATAAAAAAAATTAATTTAAAATTTCAATTTGAGTAATTATTATTAGTTGGTATTTTTTTTTTCTTATTATGATTTATAAATGCTTTTTGTATAACACGAGTATATTGAAACTCAATCGATTTTCAGTTATGAATTATTAATTAATTAATATTTCCAGTTCTTAGCATGTTGAAATCTATACGCCCTGCCGACTAATATAATATATTGGTTATAATATTACATAATATGTAATGCCACGACGCGTCGGATCCACGGAGTAGCAAAAAATAAAAAAACAAAATAGTTTTTAAAGTTATCGAGAGGTGTGCGACTGCACGTATTTTCGGTAAGAGGCGATAGAAGCGAAGAGTTATTTACATCTATTAAATAACGCTGATTAAGTATATTTGGTATTCTTGTTATCTGTTTCGTTGACGTTACCTTTTTTCAAATAATTACCTATTGAATTGTACGAGTAATAGAAATACAATATTATTGAGATAAATAATAAGGTAAGGTAATAGGGTATGTATTACAATATTTTTGTATTTCACGGGTAGCCCTTAGTCGTAGACGACAATCGTTAGCACATCTTAAGGCCTGTTCTCACGAGTCAAGTTTAATCGAACGATTATAATCGATCAACAAACGTGGAGTATGGCTTGAATCAATTACTATTCACTATTTACTATTCACATTTCAATAAGTGATGTTTTCAATAAATTTCATTTTCGTTTTCGACGTTGTCAGGCGACTCGTTACTTGGACGAAAGAAGTTCAACCGGGTGGGGTGGGTTCAAGCTCGATCAGGCGTGCAGGGACAACGGGGACCGGGGGAGGGGGGCACGGAACTTACGACACGTCGCGTATCTCGAATGTGATCCGGTTGGGCTTCAGCGGGTCGGCGGACATCAGCCGGTCGTACGGGCCGTGCGCCGCCTCGTAGTGGTCGACGATGTTGTCGACGTGCGCGACGTGGCCGCAGCCGTTCAACGGGCACGCGAAACCGTTCAACGTGCAACCGGTGCGGTAGTGCTCGCGCAGCTCCAGGACGGTGTACCAGCGGCGGCGGCGGAGGGGGCGGTGGCAGCGGCCGCCGACGTTCGGGTCCGGAGCCGCGTACTTGCACCCGAGCCGCAGCGCCCGCACCAGCCAGTCGAGAGCGCAGTGCGGCCCCGGGGCGAACGGGCGGCCGCAAGCGCACCGCGACATGTACGCGGCGCACGGTGCGCAGGCCACGTGCGCAGCCACGCACAACCGGAGCGGCGGCAGGGACTGGGCACCGCACGTGCGGCATGACGTCAGCCGGTCGATTTCGGGGCACACGACGTCCATGGACGGGCTGCGATCGCGTGTACGGCTCGACGGCGGTCCGTGTGGCGCGGGTCGCGGTGCACCGGAACGTTGTCTGCGCGTGCCGACTTCCCACCACGGGCACCCGTGATTCGTGAGGTCGTTGGGTTGCCAACGTTACGGCCGCTGCGGACGGTTCGAACTCGAATCTCGCCGAAAAACGGACCCGATTGCAAGGGAGTCTGCTGTGCGCGAAAACATGCGCAAATAATAACGACTGTAGGAAACGATCAATAACGTACAACGTAGCCATGGCAACAACTGTGGCTCAGCAACCCAAAGTGGTTCTCAACCTTTTTGCTGTCGCCGACCATCTAGATGGCTTTTACTGCGGACCATTTGTTGGGTTTCGTTTCGAAAAACGTACGCTTTTATCATTTTTGTTTTGCCTGCAGACTAGTGTTTTAAATGTTTATAAAAAGTTAAAAGCATAAACAAATATAAAATAAATACAGTTTGAAATTAAAAAACGATATTTATTCTCCCGGTGTGAAATCTATATTTTCTGATCTATGATTTTTTCCAATTTTACAATATAACACGAGCCGGTTCTTCTTTCATTGCAGACCGGCGGCTGAGAACCGCTGTTATAACCAATATACTGGTTGGCATAATTGTCGCCTAGGAGCTGTTGTCTTTAATTACCGGACGACAACAGTGTTTCGATAGAAATTAATATGTCTTCAATTATTTTATAATTGTAATCAGTAGTAATTTATTAGGTATGCTTGATTTTGTAATGTTTTTATCATTTCGTTTGATTATTTGAACTTGAAACACTAATTAGGTATATTGATTATCAGAATATCTACAATGGAAAACCGATAAACCCGTACGATATTGTATTATTATTTATAAGGTTTAAAAAACTTTTTAACACTACATTTTTTTTTTTTCATAGTTTGTTGATATTGATTTTATCGATTTTAATTGTATGGGTGATTTTTGTTGCTCATTGAAAATTTCTTAAAATATTCACTGCATGTAACATGCATGATAATAAACATATAATATCTGTTACAATTGTACCTAATAACAATACTGTACAAAACTAAACAATGATCATTTGAATATTAGCGAGTTAGTGTGCGTCGTAGTCCACGACAAACTGGTGTCGAAAGCAGATCGTCGCCTGGGAAATTTTATTTTTCCATACTTCTGAAACCTCCGAATCACAACTATTACTATACGACTATAAATAAATCAGTCGAATAGAAATCCTTTTTGAGTGAAAGTTTCGTGGTAACCATACGAAAATTAATTGTGTAAAGCAACGGTTCTCAACCTAGGGGTACGTCCCTCTAGGGTGGTGTGAATATTTTTAAAAAGCAACGAAACATCAAAACGTTGTTTTTGATTATTAATATTTAATCGAGACTTTATTATGTCACAATTAACTGAAACTAAATAGTGTCAACCATATCATGAATTTTTATCTACTTATAAATAACAAATTTAAAATTTAATATTTAAGAAAGTGAATAAATTATAATTTGTTTTATTAATTTTAAATAATAATAATATTTATTTCCTAACAAATAAATTCATTGATGTTTAAAAAAATATTTTATAGGGTCCGTAGTACACCCAGAGAGGGATTTGGGACTAAAGCCGCAACAAAAAAACATTAGATTATGAGTTATGATAGCTTATAGTTTTGTCACAAATAAATATTATTATGATGATGATTAATTGATTTTTTCAAATTTGATTATTATGTTAGATATACATTTATTTTTAATTATAATAGTACATGATATATAATAGTACAATAACTTATTTGTGTTTGTAACAATCATCGATTGATTATTTCGTTGAAAATTATTTTTGGATTTATGGATAATAGCGTATACTACAAACCTACTAGCGATTAGGTACTAGGTATTACTTATGTGGTGATAGTAATAAAAATAAAAAAAGATTATTTAAAAAATAATTGTCATTGTTTACTTGTGTATAAGGAAAATATGAAAAATTGGTGAACTCTCCAACAAATAAAAAGCTGCGCGTATGATATGGTCTACTAATTACTAGCACAAATAAATGATTATAAGTAATATTTTTTTGTCTATGAGCTACAACTATACTTGTTGAAAAGTTTTACTACACTTCAAAAAATGTTATTATGTAGTTATTAGTAATAACCAGACCTTTTAATTTAATGCACTCAAAATGTGTTAAATATCTATGCATTTATGTACTTTATACAAGAAAATATACTTTAAAATGTGCACTGAAAAATTCTAAAATATATAAATATGCAATAAAAAATAAAAAAAACCGGATGGGCTTCGCTCTGCTGTACACTTGGGGGTGGAGTGCGACTCTTCATAGGATAGGTCATTATAATGGATTTGTTAAATTTGAATTCAATGATAGGTATCATTGTATACGAAAAACGATTCTGAACGGAGATGATATGTTAGTCTAGAATATAATACAATGTTATTTATAAATATTATATAAGTATATTTTATTTTTAAACGAAAAATTTAGAAAAACCGAATATTTAAATTGTCTATAAATAAGTCAAAATATGTCAAAATACTTTGAAATCTTAACCATGTATAGAGAACGTCAATATAAAGATTTGGTGAAAATTTCAAGTTGTTGCGGTTTTTCATTTTTGAGTAAGAGCATTTTAAAAAAAACCAATATCTTTGTCAGTCTAGAATATTATACATTATATTATATTTTACATGTAATTTTATGTCAATATTCGCTGTTCAAACGCTTATAAAAAAAAATTGTGCCTATGGATTTTAATAATTTTTGAATGACTTTAAGAACTACTTCTGTGGAATCTTTTATTAAATTTTCAAGTATTTTGTAGGAGCCAAATTTTTTTTATCACCAATTATAAAAAAAAAATGTAAAATAATCGAATATTTTAAATGCCTATAAGTTCCTTAAAAATCAATATAATATTTTGAAAAAAATATGACATAAAGGAAATACCAATCTTAACAGCTGGTAGAAATTTCAAAAATCTGCGACTTATACTTTTTGAATTATAACAAATATTAAAAATCGTTTGAGAATAAATCGCTAATTTATGCAATTTCGTAAATATTTAAATTTCAAACAGTCATACAATTTTTTCCTCTAATTCCGATAGAAATTTTTTTAAAGATTTTTGAAGAGTAGCTTATAGATAACCTAGTGTTAAAATTTTGAAGCTTAAGTATAAACAGAAAAAATTTTATGAATTTTTATCTACAAAGTAACTTGCAAATTATCGTGATTTTTACATATTTCGTATAAATTGGAACTTTGAGCACTTATAAAAAAAAATTGTGACCTACGATTTTAGATTTTTTTTTAACAGTTAAGAAACAACTTATAAGAAACCTTGTATTAAATTTTCAAGATTTTCTGGGCAGCCAAAAAAATTTTATCGTTATTTAAAAAAAAAATACTTAAAAAAATTGAAAATTTCAATTGTCTATAAATAGCTTAATAAAAGTCAAAATAATTTGATTTAATTTAATGGTGTATAGAGAACGCTAATCTAAACATTTGGTGAAAATTTCAAGTATTTACATTGATTAGTTTTTGAGTTATAGCAAAATAAAAAATTTGATTATGTCGAAAACTGGTTTTGCGTAAAAACTCCCGTTTTTCCCAAATTTTTTTATGGTTTTTCCCGTCGCATTTAAAAAATATTGGAAATCTTTTACTTTTGACCCCCCATTACCAAATAGATTCACTTTCCTTTCAGAAAAGTTGCTACATAAGGCAATCGAAGCATTTTTACTGCCCCAAATCGTGTCGACAGACACAAAAAAAAAAAAAAAAAAAAAAAACACACATCATTGTAAAATCAATTCACTCCGTTCAGAATCTAAAATAAAACGCTCTTTTAAAAAAGTAGATACTTTTATAAGTAGATAATTTTTTTTTTTAATAATAGTAATAATATAACCAATAAAATTATAAATTTTACTGTAAAATAAAAAAAAAGAACCATTAAAACAATAAATTCGTGAAAATATGAATTTAAATGCAAGATTTTGTATTTTATTCATAAATAAGACAAAAGCAATTTTGGCCGAACCAATTTCCTTAAACAAAGTAGCAAAAAAAAAAAAAAATGTAAATGCATTAAATTCATAGCCTTGGTAATAACTAGGGAAGGACCGAATATTCGGTAGTTATTCAGTATCCACAGCCTATTCGGTCAATATTTTGGGATTAATTTATATTCGACTATTCGGCGTATTTTATTAATATTCGGTCAAGAATACAATTTAAGTACTTGATATTAAAATTTTTAAATTAAATAATATAATCATTTATTGTTATTTGTTCAATTTTTTTTTTTAGATATTGTATTTATAGTTTATAAATGGTTTAAAATTTTTAGAATAGTCCAAAGATACATTTTATAAAATATTATTAAGTGAAATAGATTAAGAAAAGCTCTCATATAGTCATATTATAATTTATAATTAATTAGTAAATACTAAATACTAAATAGTAATATGAAAGGATCTCATACTATCTTGTCAAAAATTAAAATTATAATTTATAATAAATACATTTTCTAAGTTGTTATGAAATAAAATTGTTTTTGAAAAGTATATTGTTGTACGTCTTTAATCAGTTTAATCTTTAATCTTTATAGCTTATATGTATGTACTATGTAGTTTTGTTACTAGTTACTATGTTTGATATCAATATTCTTTTTAATATTCAGCACCGAATACCGCCGAATATTCTGTACCGAATAACGCCGAATATTCTGTGCCGGATCCCGAATAATATTAATTTATATAACGTTCGGTATTTTTAGGTGTAGAAATTAAAATATTCAGTATTCGGTTTTTCCAATATTCCTAGTTTAGCACATCCCTAGTAATAACTAGTCGTAAATAAGATCATAAATTATTGTGTAATTTTTACTATTATCAGTTTAGAATTATTATAGTAATTGTAAACTATTATTAAACATGTTAAAATGTTAAATATATTATTGTGCATGGAGTATTAAAAATTTAGCAAACACGGATTTTAACACTATTCATATTCACTGTGCAAAATGAAAATTTCTTTCCATTAACTAGGGAATAAACAATAAATCTAATACCTACATATTTCCTACAAATAAAGAGCTTATGGTTTAATTTTATTAAAATACTATCTATTGATATTCACTATTTCTTTGTCCACGAAAATATAAGAAAAAAGAACATGTACAAGTAACTTGTTAGGTTTCGGAACTCAACGTCAAATTGGCAACCTTTTCAACTGTTACCGAATTACCGAGTGCAACGCAGTACAATATTATAGACAATAATGAGATCAATATTGAAATGAGTAGTCACTGCCTATATATGAAACACGTCGATAAAGCTACGATAAAACTATCATTGAACATGTTAAAATGTTAAATTGATTATTGTGTATGGAGTATTAAAAATGTATTAAACACGAATTTTAACACTCGTCAGATTCTCTGAGTAAAATGAAAATTGTTTTCCATGAACTAGGGAATCAACAATAATATTAATACCTACATATGTTCTATAAATAAAGAACTTTTGGCTTAATTTTATTAAAATGTTACCGATTGTAATTCGATAATTCATTAACCACGATTATAGAAGAAAAAATAACTTGTACAGACTACTTAATAACTTTTGATTCAAAAATTTTTTGCGAGCCACTAATAATTGATTCACAATAAATCAGTGGGTCGCGACTCAAAGTTTAAGAAACGTTAATGTAGATAATCACTTAAGCCAATACCTGTAAGTCCTGTATAAGGTAGTTTTCATTAAATAATAAACATTAAAATTAGTGGTATGTCAGAGAATATGAGATTTGTCATTTATCCTATAAAAATAAAATGCTTCTATAAAATTTTTATATACATTTTATTAATAAATTAATTACCATTGAACATATTAGTATGATCAACAAAATAGTGTTGAAATAAAAATTATAAATTCTTAAAAAAAAATTAAACGTCGTCATACGCAAGGCAAATATAAGTATCTGGTATTGTAAAATGCAACTTGTACATATATACATAATTTGTAGACCGTGTTTTGTAATATATATCAAATCACAAGGCACAATATTACATTCGTATATTTGTCAAAGGAAAAGTAATGGACAAAATGTCCTTGATGGTAATAAATTATCACCACAGATGTATTGATTTGTGTATTCCAAGAAATCGTTTCGTTCTAGGTATCCTGTGACGCCAACACACACACACACACACACATACATGACGATAATGTAACGAGTCAATAAACTTTTATAATATATAGCGTAGTCTCGTAATTGTATTCTGTTGCTATTTCGGTCGGGACCATGGTTATCTACTTAGGTTGGAGGGCAAGATAAGAATTTTGAACTTAAAACATTATTTCGATGAACTAGTCAGGAGATCATAAAAACGGATTTAATTTTATTCATTGAATTTCCATATTATTTGTACACCTATTATACATATCTTTATAATACATTACATTACATTTTACATACAATTTTCCTGTCACCATTCCTTACCTATTTTATTTTATTTTTATTTTTATGATGTATATAATTAGATTTAAATTGATTTGTCGTATTCATATTTAACTTAAACGATTTACCCTACGTTCACTGTTGAATATTTCATAGTTCAATAATTTGTTACGTTATCATAAATCTATATGGTTATTGCTTCAAAATGTTTTGTTAAACCATACTTTTATACAACAGTGTATAATAATATATAATAAAAAAGTTCACCGTTTACATCTGCATAATATATGTAAATATATTAATGGTATAACACCATACACGACTAAACAAATTTTTATATTCATGCAAAACAAAAATATTGTTCAAAGAATTTTTCCTTTCTTAAAAATGTATTATTATGTCAGTTACAAATTACCGTGTATTAGTGAAACAAAAATCAAAATATTTAGCTCAGTGAAAACTTAAAAAAAACCACTTAAATTATTAATTATACTATCAAAATAAATGGTTCACGTGCACCCTTATATACAAATAATATATTCTGTATTTTAATATATGTGTGTGTGTGTGTGTGTGTGTGTGGTGTGTATTGTTATTCATTATAAATGCGTATTTGCGTCATGAGAATTAAAGTCAACGATAATCAATTGTTTTATGATAATAGTCATTGTTTGGATTCTTATTTATAAAAAAAAATTCCAACCACATTTAAAAATCATATTATTAAGGAAACAATCAACTTTTTGTATAGAATGTTTTTGAACTGAATATAATATGTTTGGTATTCGAACCGACGCCATTATTCATTTGATTTTTCCGATAAAAGTACCTTTATTTTCTAAGGACGGTCTTTTTCGTTTCATTGTCGTAGAAATGTGTTTTTAACTACGTACATACCGCTTTCGAATCGAATGTATACGTTTAAAAATATTTAATCATAAATATAACACTCCGTGGCAATTTAATTCGAAAAACATCTAGGCACCATACTATTAAAACTCAATTATGAGTTTAATTAATCTGATTCAAGCTCTTAAAAATGGTTGCTTTATACCGTCAAGGCATATCATTTAAAACTCTTTTTCAGTACAACAAATTTTCAACAAAGCCGATTGATTTATAAGTGTAAATCATATATGAAAATATTGTAGAACATATTTTTAATCTAAATTATATTTAGGCAATTTATAAGTCTTATGTGTTAATTAAAAAAAAAACAAAAACGTCTGGAAAAAGTTAATACCAATTTAGTCATTGTTTGGATACTTATTAAAAAAAAAAAAATTCCAACCACATTTAAAAAACATATTATTAAGGAAACAATCAACTTTATATGTACAATGTTTTTGGACTGTCTTTTAAAATACCTTCATGTCAAACACATTGAAAATTTACAATATACGTATGTACTCGTATACGAAGAATATAATATGTCTGGTATTTGAACTGACCCTTTTTTTAAGGATGGTCTTTTTCGTTTCATTGTCATAGAAATGTGTTTTTAACAACGTACATACCGATGTCGAGACGAATGTGCACGTTTAAAAATATTTTACCGAAGTAAATATAATTATTACATGTATAATACTCCGTGGTGATTTAATTCGAAAAATATCTAGGGCCCTATTGAAATAAATAATAACAATATAAATAGTGCTGTGCATTTGTTGCATTCAGTGGTGGATTTTCAAAATTGTTCTGGGGGAGGGGAGTCCTAAAAAATAATATGTATTTCAATTGTATTATTTTTATTTTTATAAAATCAAATATATTATCTTATAATTTATATTGTGTTTGGACGTTGTATGTGAACGAATAGGTTTTAAAAAAAAACTCTCTATCGCAGTATTGTAACATAACAGAATATCAAGAATTAACGTTACGACGGACAATTTTATCAAAACTATAAAAATACGATGGTAAAATATACTATATTATTATTATTATTATAGTAGATTCTTGATAATCAACCACCTTATGTTTGAAATATATAAATATATAATGTTATACGGTATACCTACTTACTGGGTAAGAACCTGTGTATGCATTTTACAATTATACAATTACATACTATGTATATATCAGTGTTTGGTGGAGGGGGTCCAGACCCATGGCCCCCTCATAAATCCGCCACTGGTTGCATTTGCATATTTTTTTTTGATGCTTATATTTATTGTTAAGTAGGCTTAAAACGGTTTTGTTTAACTCTTAAATTAAACAAAATAATTGTTATTACAATCAATGCAATTATGGTGATTTTTTTTTCTTTTGATGCAATTTTATCTAATTTTCAGTGTTTTCATATAATTTTAAGATTATTTAACTTGTTAATTTATAAAATTTTTAAAATTAATTAAAATCTGTTATTTTAAAAGCATCAAATTCAATTGATGTTATTCCTATTAAAGAATCTCAACATCTAATATTAAATAATGTAATGGAAACCAAAAATTAAGTATTCATTTATTCTAATTATGGTTTCATACCAGCGAAAAAAACATGAAATCCAATATATTACATTATTCGAAACTTTATTTATAGTTAAAATAAATTCAATCTAGTTGAATATAATAATAAAATAGAAAAGTTACTGGACAAAATGGAATTTTGATAAATCAGAAATTCAAAAATATTTTACAAAAAAAATATGTGTTTCAAATAATTATTCGTATTTTCAAATAATTGATTTAAGAAGTATAGTCAATAGTGGGATTGTCAGAAGACTTGATCAGTTACAATTTAACTTACTTTAAGTACGCACAAATTACAACCATTGATGGAGAAAGAAGCTTCTCCCGATACAAACATTTGTTAAATCATAACAGACGATCATTCGACTTTAAAAACTTAAAAAAATCATTTGTCATTTGTCAATAATGGAAGTAATATTTGTTATTTTTTTTTGTATTAAGTATAACATTTTATTTCATTGAACAATAATTATTATTAGTAATTATTATTATTATTATTATTAGTAATTAATTATTATTATTAATTATTGTTACGCGAGTCGTGTATTTACGGATGTTACTCGAGACTAACCAACGGGTCCCAAATTCAGTTAGGGTACGTAAACAAATTTATTTTACGGATGCTACTCGAGTCAGGCCATTATGTATACTATACTATACTATAATTATATTATATACTGTTATTACTTATATAATGTTCAAAGTGTATTATATAATATTATATACAATAGTTATTATTATATTAACATTTTTTCAATTAAATATTCAAAAAGTATAAGTGCAATTTTCTATATATTTTAATGCAATAATGCAATCAATTTAGTGACTTTTTTAAGCGTTTTCACTGCCCTAAATATATATATATTATATATACTTATCATTTATACTTATATATTATACTTATGTTGCCCATAATAACTAATATAATTTTCGGGCATTGCTTCAGTGGCGTCATTTGAGGGAGGGGAGCAATTTATTCATTTGCCACAGTCCAGAGTTTAATTATTCCAAAGTCGACACATCACACATTACAGAATATAAATACGTCTTTTAAAAATCCAGTGACATGCTGTAAATCAGAAAAATGAGACATGTACTATACGATCACTTATATAAACAATACAAATCATTATATTCTTGGACCGATTTGACGTACCTCTTCCTCCACGTTAATCGGCACTTTGGTAAAATGAACCGCCGAGTCAGCAATTTAATAAAAGCATGTCAACTGCCCTACTCTAGAAAAAACTGAAATTACGTCACAGCACTGACGTAGTATAAAATACTTATCCAATTATTTCTAGTCAATAGTTTCAAAGACCTACTGAAACCAATTTAAAGATATAAATCTGTAAATATTATTAAATCATATTTACTTTTTTTTAAATAACAATATTTTTGTATAATTTAGCTAAAAACTACTTCAGATACTTAATGCAATGCTTATTTGTGTAAGATTATACTTAAATTTATTAAAACAAATTGAAATTGATAAACATTGTGACTATAAATAATGTCTAAACAATTTAAACTTTTTACTTATTAATTGTCTAATTATAGTTTATATTGTTATAATAAGATACCTAACCACACGAAGATCTACATATCTACTGCCTCTAGTGCTTAGCTATATAATAGACGCTTTTATAATAATTATAATTATTATAGGTAGGATATCTCTTGTAATACATTTTATACGGAACAAATGTTCTGTAAAATATTATTATTCTTTCAATTAATGAAATTAAATGAATTTCAAGAAAAAATTATGTATCAAAATTATGTTTCAAATTATCATTATAATTTAAAGATTGATACATAATTTTTTCTTGACAAAAACAAATTTTCCATTAAGACTTCATTAAAATTCAGTAGAACAATTATTGTTAAAAATCATTATGAAATTTAAATCGGTTTCAGGTTTCGATTATTACCTAATAATAAATCGAAATGTAAAAATGTACGTGAAAATAGACTCTTTTCGCATTTTTCATTTCCGTTGAAAAAAAGCTACAACTCAAATTGGTAATAGATTATTAAAATATTATGAAGAAGTATAAACAATAAGTTTGACCTCTACTCGTAACACGAATTATTAACCGATCATAATAAATAATATTGCAACGTAAATTGGGACTGTCCGATGTCTCAATTATGATTGTTATTGATGGGCCGTACGATAATAACCGAGTGGTAGAAGAGCAGTTCCCAACCTTTTTATATTCGAGTACCACTTACATATTTATAAAAATGTTCACGTACTACTTGACAAAAAAACTTTTATTTTTACTAATCAATAGATAAAATGACATTATTTTATATATAGAATTTAATGCACAAAAAAAAAAAAACATGACGCAAAATATTTACTGTTATTATTAATTATAATGAATATAAACGAATAATTTAATGAGACAGTTTATGTTGTATAAAATGAGTGTGAATGTTAATACCGAGCTCCATGTTGGTTTCTGTAAATCTTCTATACTCATTTTATTCCTATATCGTAGCTATTTATAAAATCAGATTATATTAAATAAACTAAATAATATCGAATGGTGATAATATTAAAAATAAACTATTTCTTTTAAAAAAAAAAAAATCTCCACGTAGATACTACAGGTTGAGAATCGCTGCGATAGAAATATAAGCAATAAAAGCAACTGCGGTTGTTATTAGGTGAGACTCGGATTTGTATGAGCCTTTTTTTTAAAAAAAAATACTGCTTTCATCGTATAAAATATAAGCAATAATATAACAATATAATGTGATATAAGCAAAATATAATATTTTAAAAAAATAGGTAATTAATCTTTAACAATATAATATGCAACATATTTTATTTTGCTTAAAGACCTCAGATGCTTAAATCAGACCCTGGGAAAGAGAGAAGGATTAAAGGAAAGAAGGATGCGGGGCAAGAGCAACGGTGTGCGTTTCTTACGAACAGCTCGTCCCGGTACGCAGCTCAACTGTACAACACCGAGGGTTTAAAGTGGGAGGAGCACAAATGGAATCAGTCCCTTACCTCTCACAGCGCTAGTAATACGACCCTTTTAACGTTTCTCTGTTTATTGAAACGCTTAACTGTTTGTAAAAAATAATTATATACAACGAAACAGTTGAAAAATCGGTTTTGCAATTTAGCTGACGTCATACAGTAGACTGAAATCAATTCTAGCATACTAAAATTAAAAAATAAAGATTGTAAATAATACGAGGTATATTAATAATTTTATATTCTTCACATATTATAGATAATAAACACACATTATTATGGCCCCATATTGTTTATATAATCATACTAATGAATTTTAATTAGCATATGGCGCGCAACCGATGACGAATATTATTAAGAATTGTAAGAAACACATAATTACAATTTGATATTTACAGTGTAGATAAAACTTAATTTAAATCAGCAGCGGCGTGAAGTTTGTTTTCCTTTAAACCAGTTACGCATATCGAGTACCCATCTCAAGTCAAAGTTAGAAATTTCAAGAAAATATTAAAATTAACGGGTTCAAACAAAATAATATACATAATAATATTTTTTTTCTGAGTGCAAACTATGTATTAAATTTTACTATCACACTACAATACCTACCCACCCCATATTAGTCATAAAGCAGCTGCTTCAATAAAACCCGCATCGCGCCGTCACTGATTTAAATTATATAATAATTTATTATTTCATCAACATGGGCTATAATAATGTATCAGATAACATTTTAAACTAAACTCTACATTTATCATTAAAAACAATTAAAAAGTATTCTTATAATTAAAGGGAGTTCATTAAACAGTAAGGACTATATTTTCGATAATTTAAAAGCAACATATGGAAGATATACATAGTCAGATACTTATGTAAAAGCTATAAAATCATAAATTCTATTTATCACCTTACTACTATAGCGAAAATGAAAAGCAACATTTTGAACACTATAGATTTTTTTATCGAACAATATATCTAGTGACCTATATTTTAGTAGTTTAAGTATTAAAACTCGATTTACCTTAAAAAAAAAAAAATGTTTTCATAAAAATAAATTTATTCATTGAAATAATAATTTTGGCGTGCTAGACTGTGCCCACTGTGCCTCACTAGGTATTAAAAGTGTTTTACAAAATCAAACAAACAAACCATACAAAAATAATTTATAGTTATTATAATTACAAAAAATATAATAATTATAATTATATTTAAAATTATTGTGCATTAATATATAATTTTTTTTTTTTTTGATTTATCGAAAAATCTTATTGAAATCTGTTATTTAAAACAACAAGTGAGTAATTCACAAGTTTATACGTTTTTTCAGCACATGTAATAGTTTGTAGACGTACCTAATTGTTCGCTAACACACCTCTGAATATATATATATATATATAAATATTTATAATTGATCAACTAGTCATCGCATGGGAATATACGGAACACAGAGAATGATCTACGGCCAAGAGTCCCCCTCCCCGCCATGTTAAGCCATGGCAACAGCACCCGGACAAACAGACGAAATATACGGTTCAGGATGCGGGTGGGTGGTGCGCTGTTGCTCGAACGCGATTATTGATTCCGGTTTCCAGGGAAATAATTGCACGAACAGGTAACGTATAGTAATACATTACGGAGTGCTCATAGCGCCCACGACAAGCGCAGACGCGGTCGACTACTGGATCAATAGAAATTCGTCCGTTGGTACGAGGTCACAAAGGACAGCGGGCCGATGCTGCGCGCAGCTGTATCGCGCAGGTGCCAATCGGTGGAAAGAGACCCTACGGTGAAAAATCTTTCGAGCTCGTCAGGGTTGACCGGGTGGAACGCGGTGGGCGGAACGGTGGCGCGAGAAGCGAGGTTGTCGCACTCGGGACGGAGGGGACGACGCTTCGCCCACCACACTCCATTCAGTTGACAGCTGGCAGACCGTTGTCCGACAGATGGCGGCCGGTTACGCCTCTCCGATCGGCCGCCGTTGATCGTTCGTCCGGACGAAACGAACGGCGATAGGTATTTAATTATCATCGACGACGAGTGCAAAATCACAATGCGTCCGACATGTCTTTGATGAAAATTATTTCGTCCAGAGGTCTGATCGACGTGTGGATAGATTCCAGGCCGTCGGTGCACTCGAAAACGGTGTTGATAACAGCCGCCGCATTATCACACCGACGAGGCCTGGGCGGGTGATGCACGACCGTGGGTGTGACGAAAGGCAGTCGTGCGCAGTCGTCGATCCCTGGTTCACGTACGGCCGTACTCTTTCGCAGTAACATCTCCAGTACTCCTGTGGCCCTGGCAACGCCCACTCCATCCTACGTCGTTTCACTGCAAATCGCTTTCCTTTCCGTCGCTTTTGTCGCTTGTGCATCGTAGCCGTCCGCTTAAGGTGTACCGGTGTGTTTCGTTGCTTCGAATAAACCGCGCACTTCAATATGGAAGATGAAATAATTCGTACTGTGCTTCCACCGCATAGCGGTCACCGTGGAATGACTTTTGCCATCACCAAAGATCTAAATACTGAAGAGTGTCTCCACAATCCTTTGAACTCGATTATAGTGTTGAACAAAGTAGGACAAGACGATGTCATGTTCTTGGTGAACGGTGCGTTTCGTCACAATACCCGCATCCAGTACAAGGTGAAGAATGTTGACGGCTTTTTCGGCGAATTGTTGACGAGTGGTTTTATGGCGATACGTTTTACAGATCCTAGACACTTGATTGTCTTGTATACGCCTTGTTTAAGTCAACGTATCATGTTCCTTGAGTGGTTTGTTCATCCCTTCCTAAACTGCATGATCCGAAACCGTGATAGTATCATTCTGGATGATGATTTTGACCCGAAAATTGCTGATTTCATGAGCGTTGAGAGTTTCGACAGAAACACTATGTTAACAGGATCTTTGAGTACAATCGTTTTGGAAGGTATTGATTTGCCATTTTTGCCTGAGAACTTCGGAGATTCTCCTATTTCTTATATTAGTATTTCCAAAAGTACACTGGGATTAACCAATCATGAGCCTCAAACTTTTTGGGATTGGATGACGAAACCTACAATAGGTGACACCTTAGAGGTTTTAGAAATGAACTCGAACGATTTGAGGGAGTTGCCGTTT
The DNA here is from genome assembly GCA_034509805.1 of Sipha maydis. Lineage (NCBI taxonomy): Eukaryota > Metazoa > Arthropoda > Insecta > Hemiptera > Aphididae > Sipha > Sipha maydis. Next base: position 164,461 of record JASXSY010000714.1, on the reverse strand, counting down.
GAACTGCTATTCCTAAAAAATCTAACTGTTCTATCTGTGTCCAAAAATAAACTGGTAAGTTATATTATGCTTATACTACTTTCAAAATGAAATAACAATACTAATTTCCTCCACTAGTATTATGTACATCTTAGTTGATCTATGGATTTAATTTTATTAAGTAGTATATTCTGCGATATTTATAATAAATCATCTTCTTGAACTAATTATTCTTATTTGTCCCAATTGTATTTATTTTTTAACAAATTTTAAATTTTTTTATGATATAAATTACTTTATATTATTGTTATATTTATTTTATTATTATCTTTAATTTTAGCCAAAGTAATGATAATTATTACATTTTTTGTTATTTCTTTTCTGTTTGAAAATAATCTACTAAATGTATTTATAAAAAACTGAGTACTTCATAGATTTTATTTATTTATTAGCACAATTAAATTTAATTGATTTTATTTTTATTTAAAATTATGCTTATTTTAGAACATTCTAATAAATATTTTCTTCTATAAAGGTGCTACGAATTTTTGAAATGTGTACATTTTATAAAAATATGTTTTGAATAAATATACTTATTAAATTTGCTTGGTATTTAATTTTAATTTAATAATTTAAATTACCAAAGTAATAAAAAGAATTGTTCTTTTTTCAGACATTTATTCCCCATCTTATTGGTGAACTCAAGAAACTGCATTCCATCTTCATTGATAACAACTACTTAAAATATTTACCGGAGTCTCTACAAACTAGAACATTTCAACATGTCAACTATTCTGATAATGATTTTGGAAACATTAATTATTCATTAATAACAAACAAAAATAAAGAAGTATCAAAGAATCCTTCCAAAGTTGATAAAATAGCAAGTTTGAGTCAATTGTCACTTTTTTGTTTAATTAATAACAATGTACATTTTAAGAGACAAGATCTGAGCCTGGCTATAATTAAGGGTTTTGATAAAATTTTTCGTTGTTCGTCTTGTCATAAATTGATGATAGCTGGGGAGACTAGTCTTTACCATATTAGCTTTGTTAAATCAAAATGTTTTGTGCTACCTGAGACAATGAACTGGCAGTATTTCAAATGTACCTATAATTGCATTGATACTGACAATTTATTTCCTTATTTTCATAGACAAATTGATAATTAATTTTACTTAATTTTGTCTACTTATTCTTTTAATGTTTATTATATTTTATGTGTAAGTTTAAATTTAACTTAAAGGATTTTCAAAACTATTTGTGTTAAAAATTTTAATTTTTATGTGGGGTGTTATTTAAAAAAAATTTCTATTCCTATCATAGGCGTGTGCAGGTCTTGTTAGCAAGGAAGACAGAATATATATTTAGGTATATGAATATATATATATATATATATATATATATATAGAGTGCTGCCCCATATTAGTTATTCAATTATATTATAGGTTATACAAATTAATATTATTTTGGTTATTGGTCATTTCAATTCATTTTTATGATGAAAGTATTTTGTTTTATATAGGTATACCATTAGTTCAAGTACTTATTTAATATAATAATTTAAATTTCACAGTATATTTGTATTATACTTGCATAAAACACATTGTTTCAATTTCCTAAACAAAAATTGATAATTTATTCCTTCTCAGTAAGTACTTCTCAGATAGGGAGTTAATAATTAATATTGACTGTTAATAAATCATCACGACTACCACATATCTATGAAGATTCGTTATCACTACCGTATCTTGCGGGGTGCTTAAGCGCAAAGCTGGACAACACATAAACAATGTTTGCATATTATTTATTGTATAAAATTATATTATCATATTTATTTATAAATTATGAGGTAAAAATTCAACTCGCAGGAGGGGCAGCTGCCCCTGCACGCACACCTATTATTCCTATCATGTTAAATGAAAACTAGTTGATAAAATGTTGAGTGAAAGTAGTATACATGCTTTTATTGTTAGATAATTAAAAAATTATGGCTTAAACATTAGATTTTAGATTTATTCAATTTTAAACTTTTAAATCTAGTTCAAACTTAAGATAATAAATTATTTATAGTACTTAATTGTGTAGAGCAGATTAATTAAAAATGTATTGATCAACAAAATAAAAAAAGAAATCTTGAACAGTTCAAAACTGGTCTTAAATGAACCATTAAGTTAAAGAAGAAGAAATTGTAGATATAAAATAATAAAAATTACAGTTTTTATAAGTCTACTCAAAATGTACTCAAATATTTATAAAAAATAAATATGTGAAAAAAATTTTTTTTCAGAAAATAATTAATTTTGGTCTATATATTTTCTGTTGTTAAAAATACAAAATTTTTTCTTATAATTGTGAAATAATTCATTTTTTCAAATACTCAAATATGTAAATTATCTGGTTACTTAAAGTATAATGGTATTTTTATTGAAATTAAAAGTGACGATCTTCATTCAAACCAGTTATAATGATGTTATCATAAATATGTTTTATTGTATTGTATGTTTATTTTATTAAAATATGTAATCATAATAATTATTAAATATAAGAAAAAACTATTACAATTATAAGTGATAATTATATTTGAAGGGTACAGAAGAAAACCGTTAGTAGTCCATTTTTTTTGATTTTGATTTTATGATTTGATTCGATAGCTAAGTAAGAGTAATATTGACAATTGGAATTGATTCAGTGATAAAAATATTTTACTCCATAGTTATGAAATGGAAAATATTAGGCATACTAGTGAAGAAAGTTTTTTTTTTATCCTTTTGGTTGTAGGGAAAATAGATTGTAGATTGTAATATTTACAGAAATGGACCACTACCGTTTCTCCTGTATCTTTCATATAGTTAAAAAAAATCATACTTAATTTATTGTTTATTAAGATTACTTAGTTTTCTTGTCTTACATTACTTAATACTTAACCGTCATTTAATTGATTATACTTAATTTACAATTATGATAATGATTATGTAGTTACATACAAATATATAACTTATAAATATATTTATCTTTAGTTCAATTTAATTTATAACATGGAAAACTTCCATTCATTAGGTTACACTACAAGAAAACTACTACCAAGTTACAAAACATTTAGAATATATTTATATTTTTAATTAAAAAAAGTAGTTAATTTATGTTAATGCTTATAAATATTTCACACTAATGCATATGTAAGCAAAGTAAGTTATAAATCTGGTTTCATAAATAACAATTAAATTCAATATAATTATAAAATAACAGTAGTGATAATTAAAGCCAAAAAGAATATGTATTAAATTGTATCTACTTTAGTTAAAGAAATTATTTTCTTCAGTTAAAATTAGATTGATCATTCTCTCTTGACAGTCTATCATTATTTAAAGGGATCACAATTTGAAAATTTCTCTTATCCAAAAATGGTATTTTGAATAGGTACTTAAAAGTTATGAACAATTGAAAATTAAAATAATAAAAATAAATTATCATTTTATTCAGTTTTGAATATGAATTATTTGCATTTTTTTCTAAAAATATGTAACAATTATTTTTTAATTGAAATAAAGATTCATAAAAGTAGTAAATTAATTATTTTTAACTGTAAGTAATTTATTGATTTTTACCTTAAGGTAATTATATCAATTAATTAAATTATTCTTTAAATAATAATAAGAATATTTTATTAGGAACACAAAGGTTATCCACCAAGAAAATATGAGCGTTCATAAACCTAATCTTGGTTTCCTTTAGACACCTGCAACATCACTAGCTGGCAGTCCAACCTGTGACCTGAGTAACATACGAAAATAACTACCAATCAAAAGCTCAAAATATTCATATGGTAGACAGTATAATTATTATCAATTTACTTATAGCTAGCGTTCTTTGGATTTTTTTTTTTTAAATATGAAAAAAGTTATTTTAAAACTTTAATGACTTTGTTTGTGATAAAATTGTTTTCACTATTTTATTTATTGGATTATAAACCGTTTGTAAATCGGTTAAAAACAAAAAAAGCTTCTTGTACAATAAATAAATTAAAAATTTACATGTACCTAAAATGTATTATTTAATAATTTTGATTTTACCAAAAACTTTTAAATGTCAAAGTCAAGGGTAGAAAACCTTTTAAACCATGCAGGCCATTTTTTTTCAATTTTTCATTAAGGGCCGCATTAATAAAAAAAATTGTACATATGATATAATATGTAGGTACTAATAATTTTATTCCTATTATATTAAGTTATTTTACATGGAAATTAAGTATTGTATAAGATTAGATTACATTCTCCCTCGTACCTAATCTCATTCTAATAGTCATGATTCGACTTTATTTATTACAATTTAAAATTTTAAACATCATGAAATATATTTGGTGCTTGGTCTAAGTAATTGTATCATAAATATATATCTGCTATGAGCAATACCTACTCAAGATATGTATGTACCAATAAAAATGAATACCAATTATGTCCAGCATATTATATTAAATAAGATAAGAAATTTAATATTTTCTACAATGCATATTTCAATGAACAATGTAAAAAATTTGACATAAAGGCTTTGTACCTCGCATATAAACTGTATGTCACCTTAAAATAAAATAAATGTTTTATTAATGATTAATTCTTAGTATTGAGACCTCATCAAGTTTAACATCATTAATAAGTTTTAACTCAAATTCAGAAATTATGTTAGAGACATTTGGTGTAATTTATTCTTACATTGTACCTACCTATTGGTTTAGATGCAGTAGGTAAACTATATTTAGAAGATTCTGTTTCTAACTAAACGCAGTATTTGCGTTTAATTTTTGTTTTTCAAGCATGATGGAATATTTATTAATATCGAGTGATTATTAAACGAATGTCATACAAAAATATTAGACGACACAAAGCAACATTTCGATTAAACAAGTAATTTTCACTGTTCTCGATTCCGTAGGATACGTTGATTTGTTCAATTTCAAGATGCGACACTGACTATACTTTTCGTTATTTCTACAACCATTTTCGAGTATACAGCAAATATCTAAATCAATAAATCAATTATTTATAATTGAATTTTTAATACAAAGTAATACGTCGATCTTATACACATAAAAACTAAAAAGCCTATGTTTTTACGTTATCACATATGTATTTTATTATCAAATGTATCAAGTACAATAATTCTCGCAATTAAATCTTATTACCTACTGGATAATACTAGTTTTGCCTACACCCAAAATATAGATTATTTACATTGAGGACCTGTGTTATGCACAAATACATGTATACATTTTGTATATGATTAGATGATATGGACATGATTGGACAGATATATACACACCCGGTCAAGTTTTTGTGTTGGAAATATTGTTTTATCATATTTCAATGTTATTTTACGGCCTGACAACAAATGATAATGTCTATATATAATCACTTAAATATGATGTTAATTATAAATTATTTTTACGGCTTCTGTGATTCACATTTTGAAAATGCACCACGAACACACATTGATAAAATTATGAAAACAATTCGATTATTAAATAATTATAATTTATGAAACATCTAAAGATTATACAATGAAGATGTATTTACATAGACATTAGTTCCAGGCCACAATGAAGGATCATCTGGACTCCGGGCTCCAGACGAAATATAAGATATTTTTGAAAATATTGTTGAAGTAATATTTCGATAAGTAAAAGAATGTTGCGCATGCGTAGTATCAAATATGCAATGTCATGTTCAGTCCGCTGCCTATCACTATACATATATATATGTGTGTATATGTATATAACTATTAACCGTACCCCCCTCTTGTTGTTATCTTACCATTATCAAGTGATTTTGTATTTTTCTTTGCCATCGTTTTAACCATAGACTTACAATAGATAGACCGCGCATTAGTGAAATATATTTAAGTCAACATATGTGCGAGAGAGACAGACTCTGACATTACTTTTTCTGGGAGATTATAAGCAATTTTATAATACTCCTTGGTATGAATGAATTGATTACTGATAACAGTGATAGCATTACTATCAAGGCACATTGTTGACATTATTGTCTGACAGTCCATGCTGATATGTTGACAATTCCTTTTAAAATATTATTGCGATATGTGACAAGTAACAACTAAATATTCCAGTTGTAAATTTAAAGTTTTTAACCAAAATAATATTATATTGACTTTAAGTTAAGATGGGTCTTAAATGTTGTGTCGATTTATGTAATTCTGAGGCAAACTCTTCTAGTATACGACTTCATACGTAAGTTATTTCATTCTTAAATATATATTATTGAAAGTGTTCATTTTTACATTTAAATTAATAGTTTTCCAAAAGACGAGGTGTTATGTGAAAAATGGGTAACTTCATTACAAAAAGACTACAAATTTGAGGTAAAGAAAAGTCATCGTATATGTAGCAAACATTTTGAAGAACAACAGTTTATTAAAAGTACTTTTGGTATTCTTATGCTAAAACCAGGAGCTATTCCAACAATATTTGTTAGTGCTCAACGATCATTATTTAAAGGCAAGTTTACCTAATATAAGTAATAAATTTTGTATGCATAAATTATATCATGTAATTTCTTAACTTTTAGTGAATGTTCCAAATATGATAGGTAATGAACATATGGCAGTTCAGTCTACTTCATATATACCTCAAATTTCTGAAGAAGTTCAGATCATGGTTTTGATAACAGTATTTTAGTTGAATCCGGGGTTGAATATGAAGACAATGTTAATGAACACCAAATTGTAACTGTGCCTCAAAAATGTGCTTCTAAAAAGTATTTATTTGTTGATTGTTAGTTATAATGAATAATTGATCAATATTTATTGTTATCTCTTTCCAGAAAACGCAAATTTTTTAGATATTGTGATGACTTTACTGAACAAGATCTTGGAACACCTCGCAAAAGAAATATGTTTTGGAGTGCGTATCAAAAATTGTGTCAGGAAAAGAACAAACGTATTCGACAATTAAATCAAAAATCACGCAAATTACAATTAAAAATTGATACATTGAACGAATTAATTGATAAGCTGGAAAAACAGAATAATTAATAATCATTTACTAAAACTGATTAGATTAATTTTGAATTTTTATATCACACTTCATTTACACCACATAAACTCAAGCACAAATGAAATAGATGTAAAAATTAGAAGTTAGTATACAAAATTAATATTGTTTAAACATCAATAGCATCACATAACAAGTAACTAAGTACTAAATAAGTAAACCTATTTTTAGAATTAATAGTTATAATTAGAGCTCGGATTTATATGCATTTATAAAGTGTCAAATATGATGCAAATATGCAAAGAAAAAGTGGCTAAATATGCAAATATATGTATTATGTTATACTATATAAAATGTGTTTATTTTTTAATTACACTTTCACACCAAAGAAAATTCTAAATATTTTATAAAAAACAAAAAAATTATAATATCCATTGTTATATATTGCAAATAATTTAAATCAATCTAAAACTTAAAGAAAATAATCAAAATAAAAAAAAACTAAAATCCTTTATATATATTGTAGATAATTTGAATTTATTTGTCAAAATCTTTCAAAAAACTAGTAAAAACTTTTAAAACAATACAAATCTTTTAAAATAACATTTTTGAAACTTTTAAAAAACTAAACAACGTATGAACGATGACTGCGTATTAATTATTGCCACCGTACAGGGTATTATCACCGATTGACACGGTGGCCGGGAAATACCGAAGGCCAGTATATTGGAATTTAATTATGAATAAGATTTTTAAATATAGCGATACCCGAATACATGGTTTGATTATTTATAAAATGATAGCATACCGGGACAGGAGTATATGAGATTTTTTGATGTAAATACCTATTTCATCTATTCGTGCACCGATCTCCGATTTCATAAGACAATTACAAAATTTATTGTAACTTAAAATAGTTAATTTATTAAAAACCCATTAAATATGCATGTTATATGCATTTATGAACAAGTATGCAACAACCCTCGAAATATGCAAAATATGCAACATAAAATGTTGTGTTTAAATTAAGTGTGATATAAACCGTGGACATTTTAAATCTTCATAGACGTGCATACACTTAGTACAAACATGCAAATGCATATAAATCCGGGCTCTAGTTATGATGTTTATACTTAATATTTTATTATTTATAGCATGTAACAAAGATTAAGTTAAGACTGTTAAGAGTTAATTGTTATTACTTATTAGCTTTCATTGTTTTCAATATTTGTATTTTGTAATAATAAAATAATAAAAATTATTTTGTATATTATATAAAAATAAATTATCAATTTTGTTATCATTATTTTATATTTTAAATATTTATAATCTCAAGGAGTAATTTGTACATTATAAAATCTTTGGAATTGTAATGTCAGAGTCTGTCTCTCACTAAACTGTATACAGTTCAGTGGTCTCTCTCGCACATATGTTGGCTTAAAGTGTTACACAAACGAGCGGTCTATCTATTATAAATCTATGGTTTTAACATACGTGAACAATAAATTATTTTTTGTTTGGTGAGTTGGTGAAGCTTTTATTCAAACCTCAGACAATTCTGTTGCCTCCAACTCAATTTATCATTCGCTAAATCAATTGTCTTGGTTTTTTTTTTTTATTCAGGTACGCAGACTGGTAACAACATTGAGGACATCATTATAGAAATCATTGTTGACTCTTGGTAATTACAAATTATAGGAACTAATACAATTAATACTAAGGACTATACCCACCAGACTGAGCAGTAAGTTTGCTATCTTGAGTGTCTATTTGTAAAAGCACAAAAAAACGGCCATTTTCTTTCCAGTTTTTTTTTTTTTATAATCAATTGTAAATAGTTGTCACAATTTTATCGCATATAAACGGATCTCACTTGTCATTTTCTTAGACTAATGTAACTCTACATTAGTTTATTATACAGCTTTTAGAGTAGGCAATAAGGCTTTACGCTAGATTGACTAGTGGTAATTGGCTATTTTAGTTATTCTACTTGGTTTCTAACTTTTCGAATGTCTATACATATAATGATCTATATAATATTTAGTAATTCTTATTATATCGATGGTCAAAAGGCCAATTGTCATAACCCTCACTTTGGTCGAAAATGGGATTATCATGAAATATTAAATTTCATATCATTTTCTTGAGTTTAACTAATTGTCGTAACCCACCATACTATTTATCTACTATAATTTTAATATTCATCATTTATCTTAACGTCGTAACTCATAATGATAAATAGTGACCAATGCTGTAAGCCACATACAAATGTTATAAGAAGAAAACGTAAGCCTCAACACTTTTTTCTTCATTATGCCATTATGCCTTATTGTTGTAACCCACATGCTGAAACCTAAAATGTTAATCAATTAATATTCAAAATTTGTTTGTATATGAAATAGGTACACCAATAGCAATTATTGAATAATTAAACAAAAATATGTTGTATTGTAAATTATAATATTTATAAAAACTTAATATTTACGTTAAAAAATAAATAAAATAAGATTCGCTTCTTGAATGATAATAAAAATAATGTATAACAACTTGTTTTCATTTTTAAAAAAATTAAAATTAATTCCTCAAATAACAAGAAAGCAAAATATAAAACTATTAAATCGGGTTGGTATCATCCTCATTGTCTGTTTAAACACATAAATGACAAGAAAACCAAAACCGGCTATTGTTGGTTGATCTAAAATTATTATTGTTATTATTACATTTTAATTTACTTTATCCACTAGCTTATAATTTTAAAAATATATATCGTAAACATTTTTATGAAACAATAATGTTTAATCTAAATTTAATTAACTATTACATACTGTAACCAAAATGTACCAATGTCAAATGCAGTAACCCTAATAAAAAGCAATACTATTAATAATGCAATCATAAATATTATATGGTCAAACGCTGTAACCCTCAACTAGGTCATAAATAAAACTAAATTAACTATACAAATAACTCTGATAAACTTTCAATTCTTAAGATAACTGATTCTCAGGTATCACAGAAAAAATAAATAATTATCTAGTACGTTAAAAAATGATTATAAAAGTTAATAAAACGTTTAAAGTGTCTATTGTAAAATTATGTTTTTGTGGGTTACAACACTTGGCCTTTTAACCATCGATATGTCTTCAAAATGTTATTGGTTTTTATTTTATTATTTTATTGTTGCATATTACCTGTTATATTATAACATAACACGTAACACATTTTAATATGATTGCAACATACTATATCATTATGTTGTGGGCATATAAATTCCATAAGAATTACCTTATTCTTATGTCAGTTAGTTAACAATGTAATACAACAATTATTGTTTATATTAATATTCAAATTTTAATATAGTTATTTTTTTCAATTGTGATTTAATCATAATTAGTATAATTTGAAAGTTAATTGTTAAAATATTGATAAAATATTTTGAGAATACTTCTTATCACATATTTATTATAATATTGATGTTGTATATTGTATACTTACTGACCTTGCTATTAAAATGATCTAATACAGTGATTCCCTAACTCTTTACTTTTTACTTTTTTTTTTTTACTAAGGTCAGTTTTAAAATGACTAACCATTCTGTAAAAATATATTGATAATCACATATTGCTATCTTATGTGATAATTTTATATAAAGATATTATATATTTTTAAAATTATATAAAAGGTATATAATTTATATTTAAATATTTAAATAAAGCAAAAACTATTAATTTTGGGCACTAATGATGGACTATTTGAATGTATATACTGTAACAATTTGTGTATAATATACAGAAGGTATTTTTATGTTTTTAAGCTGCGTCTGTTCCTAATAATACAAAGCATAACAGTATATCCTGAAAATTCAAAAATTACTGTAGTATGCACTAAAGTAGATGTAATAAAGTGCTTTATATAAATATATATTGTATAGTTTTACTATAGGTTCAACAAAATGGTGCTTCTAGCTATAACATTCATATTTCAATAACTGTATTTTAGTTAGGTATATTTGTTTTGTTTTGATGTTTTTTCAAAGCTGACATTTCATTATCTTAATTAAATAATATAAAAATTACTTTTCTTCACAAAATTATAAAAAAATTTTATATTTACAAATAATTATCAGTTATATATAATATTTTTCTTCTTCATAATTGATGGTGGTCTTTAAAACCACACTGACACACATGCCATGCCATTTTTCTCTATCTTTTGTTAGGACTCTCCAATCAGTTTTATATATTATATTAACATAAGCATTCTGGGTAAATATTACAATTGCATATTATATTTTTTAAGACACTATTATAATAAATAATAATAATGATTTTATAATTGTATAACAGATATAATATTCTGACATTTGAACATAATGTATATAACACTCTTAGATTAAACAACGGAATTTTTCCTTGTTTTAAGTTTTGCAAACTTTTCAACAATAAAAAATTACGTTCTGTGTTTCTGGTATTTTATATACACATTGCCGTGATAAGTAAGGTTTGTTTACTGAATTATCTAAATTTATTCAGTCAAATTCAAAATTAATCGATTGTAACAATACACACATATTTATTATATATTTGGGTAATATTGTAATAATATTCATAAATATTTTTTATATTGACTTTAAAATAATATTTATTTATGTATTATAAAAAAAATTTCCACATTTTTGTTTTTGTCCTAATTTTTTTAAATTTTGAACAGAAGATTATTTTATTTTTCTTCATGAATGTATTATCTCTGAATATTATATTGTAGATAATAATTCAAATTATAAAATAAACTGTCAGTAAAAAGTAATAAATTTAATTACATTTTGATTGATATTTATTTTATTTTTTTTTAGAGTAGGGTATATTATAAGGTATTTTTGGTCATATTTTAGTATTTTCAATTATATGAAATTTGAATCCTGATAATTATGATTCACAGATAAAATTTGTCATAATACAAAATCAAGTTTATAGACTATGGTACTTGGTACCTACTACCCATACAATACCTACAAAGTCATAATTTGTGATCATTATTAATAAATGTATATTAAATATATAATATATTATATTATTATTATATCATTATTACCATTATTAATTTAACAATAATATTCTATCCCATGGTAATATACATGTAGGCATACAACACATTATTTATATCATTTCATATTTAATAATAAGTATTGTTTTATGATGCTGCCTTGATTCATAATACTTTGTATGCCTTAGGGCACTTGTTCCATTAATCCCCCCCATTTGGGATGTCTATAGTCATTATACAGACATCATAATAATCGAAACAAATTAGTACATTAAATTTAGGAGTTTTGTCGGAACCTTCAACCTAAGGTCATTACAACGGATATGTCACTACAACCAGTATCATTATAAATTATATATATATATATATATATATATATAATATGGGTTTTGTGTAAAGCTAATTTAATCAAGTTTGTCTAAAGTTTCAGTTATCTTTCAGCTTACTATCTAAATTATTTTTTATTATTATTCAGGCCACCTTTCAATTTATTACTTTATCTTTTTAAACTCACTGGTTTTGAGTAAGCATAAAAATGAACATGCCTCTGATTAACTCACTCAAATTATTAGTTATTATTTTTATATTTTCTATTGCATAAATGAATATTGTGTGTCATATATACAATACATAGTCTTAATATAAATATAATATTATACTATTATATGGTTCATGTAAGCAAAAGATAAAACCTATTGAATAAGATTATTAAAAAAATTATACAAAATGTTTTAACAAAAGAAATAAGGTTCTGCAAATTAATACGGTTATGACATCACTGATTTGCCAGTAGGGACCTGGATGTCTACATGACTAGCCAAAAGAGTTGTCTCAGCATTTTAGTTTCCGGTCTCATTCGGCAGTTAATTCATAGATTTAATACAAAGGAAGTTTGCTTAGAATTATATAAGACATACATAATTTGCATACATATACATATATATATACATATATATTTATATATATATATATATATATATATATATATATATATATATATATATATATATATATATACATATACACATACATACATACATACATACATACATATATATATGTGTATGTGTGTATTAATAAATATGGCAGAGGTTCATAACAATATAATTAGATATTTCTATAGAAATTATATTTAAATGATAAATATTTATATATGGTAATTGTAATTTTATATTTAATTTATAAATAATAATGGTATATTTTGCTAATAAAGAAGTAAATTATATAATTATGTGGATTAGTTTCATAATATAATTAATTTTATTATAAAATAAAATTATTTACTAATATATTAGGTAGGTAATTATAATACTTATTCATTTTTAATGATAAATAAAATATGTACTTTACATTTTTAACATATTAACAATATTACAATTAAAAATATATTTCAAGATTGAATACAAAAATATCCTTTTATAAAAGTTTTATGATTAATTTGTAATTTATGGTTTAATGGTTAAGTATATTGTTATTTATTTAACCAAAGCAGTTCTTGATATGTATACATATTTAATATAGGCACGTGTATAAAATACTTAAACATATAATTTTCTTATGAGTTATAGAATCAATATTTATTTTTACTTAAAAAATAACTTATTGTTATTAACATTATACACGTCTAGTATTTGTACTATTTTCGTGTCTTGTCTTACATTTTTAAAGTAGTTTTTAGGGAATAGATATATTCAGGGATAGAATGGCCTGCTGGGTAACCAGGACAATATGCAGTGACCTGGCTTGCTTATTTAAGGATTGTCTTAGTGTCTTCAAGATAACTAATATTTTGTTATTTTTATTTGGAATTAATTTGTGATATTAATTTGCAAAGATGGCAAGTCCATAATATACTAAATATTTATTTCTAATATCTAATACTCTCAAATATTTTATAATTATATTAATTTATACTATACACACACACACACACACACACACACATATATATATATATATACACATAATAGTTATGTAATAATAATTCTTTTTTACCATAAATTGATAATAATTATTACCATTATGTAGGTCAACATATTGTTTCATACTTCTAAACTTGAAAAAGTAACCCAAAAATACATGTTTGTTCTGTAAGAATTTTTGAATCACCCGTCCTTGAGTACAGTACTAATTACTATATATTGACGAAATTATATGTAAATATTGGTTATTATATAAATATTGATTGGTTTTTATTGAGTACATTATACCTAGATTACGAATATTTTGAAATTATTTCTTGTTTAAGATTAATAATTGATTTGTGATGCACTCAATCATTATTTGGCCATTAAATATTGGACAATCAAATAAATCATAAATTATTACTTGAACTATTAATTAGTAGTATTTTTTGTAGCTTATATAAAAGTTTTTAAGTCATATTTTTCTTATTTGTTTCTATATCGTATTAATATCGACTCGAATTTTTATACGACAAATCCCCATGAAGAAATATTAGTTGAATTTAATTTTTTCTTATGAATAATTTAAAACTGACATATTTATTTATTTTATATAGTTTATCTGGAATAGTTAGCACATAAAGTATAAATAATCATTAGATATTTAATTTTAATTTTTTTAAAAAATAAAAAAAAAAATTTAAATTACAAAAAAATAATATAGGTATTACGTCAAAATAAAATAATTTCATTAGCATCTATATGTCCATTAACTTTTCTTATTAAAATATATATAATAAATATAAATATGTATTTTTAATTATTTATGTATAATTCCATTCTATGATAATACGAGTATATATTACAAAAAACGTATTTATTTGTAATATTTATATTTTTTTGAAACTTATAAAATTTAAATTAATCATAACGTGAACTCATTAGTAATTTATACATAATACGAACTACATTAATAGAAATATTCTATCTTGTAATTTCATCAATATTTTTAATCTTTGATAATATTGAGTTTAACATTTGACAGTTATATTAACGCGAGTTTTTTTAACCTATTAAGAAAATATATTGACAAAATAAACAATGACTAACCTTTCACTATGGAATTTAATCGGCTTTAATGTCATCATTAAAATATTTTTGAAATTATTATTTTATCACTTATTTACACTTAGCAGTTAGTCATAGTCATTAAAATTTTGACATTTATTGACATTTGAATATACAATTTATACAATAGCTTAAATCTGTGTTTATACTACATAATATCGTGTACAGTGAAAAATTGATTTATAGATGTCTAATTTTTTTTTAAAACGTCTTAAAGTTATTCTGATTTGATAGTAATCTAATATAGAGTTAGTGTGATTTTTATTTTTAAGCTTCTAAAAATTAATTATTTTCCAGTAGTGGAAACCATTTCAGCATTACTTATTTGATAACTGGTATTGTATATCATATATACATTTAATAAAAGAAACCTCTTAATTGTAGACAACTACTTAATATTAGACCGGTTATAGAAACTTTTCATATTTATAAAATAAGTCTTTAATATACTGTTAATATTAAGCACTTAATTTGATTTCTCATTTCAGTTATTTAATGTGATTTAATCAAATAATTTATACATTGTAAAATTTTTAAATATAAATTGTATCTTTTCTTTAAATATCAAAAGTGTTTTTGTATAAAAATAGCTGTATTAAAAATAATAAATAATGAAATGCTATAAAATTTAAATTTTGATAATGTGATAAATATGGAGCACGCTTAAAATAATCCTTTATTATTACTCGTCCTATAAATTTAATACAGATTTGTATTTGATTTGTTGATGTTTTACACTCATCTTTTTTTTATTATAATGAGCTTTTCACAAATTGATTTAGTTTGAAAATAATAATTTGCAATTATATTATACTATTTAATTAATTTTATTATTATTAATATTATTATTATTTTAATTTTATTTAATTTTAATATTATTATTCATATCATTGGACTCTTTATTAATAAGAAATATTTTTGTGTGATATTTTAAATTCAGCTTATGCGAGATCTAATTGTACTACGTTTAAGAACATATTACGTACAATTTGAGTATTGTATCTTATATTTTTCCATTATTTAACATGTGTTATTTGAAAGCAAATTATAGTTTTTAATTTAATTGCATTTTGGGTCACACAATGACTAGCGTATTTAAAATTTGTTTTATTCCACTGATAATTATTATTTCGTTCAGATATTCAGATAATAAATATTTAAGAGGTTAAGTCCCTTAGTCCTCTCTAGTTGCTCCTATGTTACCTGTATTTCAGATATGTTTAAATAATATTTAATGTATGTTTAATAGTTTAAAAAAAAATTGTCCATGTATATTATATAGGTAAAAGTAAAACATATCAATTAATACTAATATTTAAATTTAGACTCGAGGTGAATGTTAGATTTCGACTGAATTGAAGAATGAATAAACGAAATTTATAAATATACACACAAAATATCTAGAATGCAATTTACAACAAAAAGGTATATTGGAACGCAACTTGTAGTATCTCTCCGACCCCAGTATTTTGAATAGTATTTAAATAAAATGAATTATTCCACACATTAAATATTAAGATTTTATTATAAGATTATTTTATAACAACATATTATGAATACTAATAATATAATAATATAATTTATCCATAGTAACATTACTAAAAGTTCTTAAAATACATACAATTATCTTAAAAATAAATTCTGTTACATATCGACAATTTACTAACAAGAACTTAATTTTGAACCTTTTTCTCAATTAATTAATTAATTAATTTTGTCAAAACGATAGCAGTCGTAATCTGTTAATTTAATATTAAAATACTCACATTTTCATATATTTTTAAGATATTTATCATAACTAATTCTTTTACTTTGTAATTTTGAGATCTCCGTTTAGAATTTTTTTTCAATTACGATAATTTTATAATTCACCCGTTTCATGTTCATACGAAATGTATCGATTAGTAGGTTGATAAACGATTCTTTTTAATTAATTGTTTTATGTATCATTGTATACTATATTTTTATAGTATTCATATTTCTTCGTGGTTTTTCTAATGAATTTCATATTTCTTCATTTATAATCATTTTTATTTCAACATAAAGTACAATTTTTCATGATATTTTGATGTTTCATCGGCATTTAGTCTCTAAACGCCACTAAAAAAAATATGAAGTCACACTAATGTTTTTCTCTTAGACCTGAGCTTACATGCTGAGGTTTTAAACTATAGTTTATATCGTGAGGCTATACTTTTAAAAAGATTATAATCATTTTTCTAATGGACGTTTTATTCCATAAAATGAATAAAGTAATTAATTTCATTATAATGGCTTTAAAACGATAAAATGTAATTAATTTAAATTCGGGATTCGATAAGAATGTTTAATGCTCTTATGTATGAATGACGTAATACAATCGATTTATTGTAGTACCGCGTGAGAACGTGGTAATTATTCAAATTTTCAGAATTCTTCATTGTAACCGCGCTTGTACAGCGAAAAATAATGAGATTAATTTGTGAAGTTCTGTCATGTTGAAAATTAAGCGTTGAAAAAATAACACTGTTCATAGCTAGTTGAAGTAATGCGATTCGTGGTGCGCCGTGTACGCCTTGGTTCAGCAACACGTCGTTCGAACAATCCGACTCGAGACCGAAAATATTTTCACGACGATTCGGGGGCTTATGTGTTTTTAGGTATAATGAACGCGGGATGTAAGACGGGGACAGTGTTGACACGACGGTTTTTGTCGCCGCGTGCAGTCGGTCGTCTCCGATTGGCCGAGATCGATTTTAAGAAATGGCCACACTGATACATTGTATACACTTACCGTGGTTGCCGGAGGACCAGCACAGCCCGTAGCGATACGTTTAGCTCTGTCCGACGAGTCTTGTGCGCCGACATTTTTAGTTTCACCGTTGCCGTTGTAACTTGTTTCTTCCTACGGGTCTGCTGCCGTCGCCACCTCTCCTCCCGCTCGTCGCTGCCCCGTACTGCGTTCACACGTAATATTACCACCGGATACTGTGAGTACTTCCAGTTACTTTGCAATATAATCTTTTACTGTTTCTCCATTTCATTTTGTTCGTGGTGTATGTACACCACTTGTCTGGTTGTAATTGTCAACATGGTCGTTTAAAGCCTACTCGTAAATGAAATAGCCTTGACTCGTAAATCGTTTGTAAATGTTTTTTTTCTCACCGTATTTTAATAATTCATCTTGATGGCCCGAATCATTATCACTCCGCTTCAGATTTCAATGGTCAACTAAACACTGCATTGCAACTCAAACGGTGGTAACAACAACAGGTTCGTGGATGAACCTTTCCTTTCAAAATAGTCATTTATTATTCATGATGCGTTTGCTATTGGTTCCTATGTGATAAATAGTTTTATGTTAACACATTATTAGCTTGTTGGAGTTTAAAGTGACTATTCGTTTGGTATTTAATTGCATGGCTGTGGAATACACAATATCATAAATAGTAAATATCACAATATTATATTGGATTTTGGGCACAATGCACATTGTTAATTGTCCATCATCATCTAACCATACAGCGTCTGAGACAATACAAATATTCATCTGATATGCAACATACAGATTGTGTCTTACTTAGGAAGACCGCATTTATGAAATTATATATTTGTATTTGTGATACAATCTAGATCAGTGTTTCGTAAACTGTGTTCCAAGAAACTCAAGTGTTTTTTTATTTAAATATTCAATAAAATTAATTTGAAACAAATTTGCTTTAGATCAGAGATGAGTCATGTTAGGCTTGCACATTTATAAAATAGTATACCTAAATTTTACATAATAGTCAATGACAGTACCTATGTAGTGTATAATAATAATACAAAGTCAATAATGTTTTATACTTTTACAATATAAGAAAGGTCGAAAAACGGTACTGGTTTGTTATAGCCCTGCTATCCAGATTTGTTATCGCCCCGTCGTCTATTAATTTAATAATTCGATAATAATGATTACCGATACTTTAAAATAATTTGATGGAAAATATGTACCATCACTATAAGTTATCTAATAATCAATAATATAATAAACTGATATATCAATCAAACATCGCAGTATGCATTTGTTCGTTGTTTGTTTTTCAAAATGAATTTTAAGGATTTGTTAACATAAGTGCCTGATATGAATACTGGAATTCAATTTCTTCAGTTTGAAAATGTTATAGAAATGACAAATATATAATACAAAACCATTAACATTTCTTAACATTTTTGTGTATTGATGTATTTTATTATATGAATGGCGGGGTGATAACAATCCAGTACCAAAAAAACTACCATCAACAATGAAAAATTAGGATGTATCAAATGTCCATATAATTATTACAGAAAATGAATGTTCAGTTTCAATACAATTGTTGACTGTGCCTTATGATTTTCATACAGGAAAATAGAGGAATTCTAATTCATAGAGATTTTGCAAAAAAATATTGTTTGGTGTTCTATGATTTCAAAAAGTTAAAGAAATATTGATATATATGGTGTTCCTGAAACGGTTTAAGTAATTTATATTAGCTAACTCACTGGGGTGGTTAAATGAAGATTTTTTTTTTTTTTTATAACCATTCGATAATATGGGTTTATTTGAATACTTTTTGATGGAGTGTTATTTAAATTTACAGCACATTTTTTAATTATTTTACTATTTTTATATTTATTACCTAACTGTTATTATAGATAAATAATAACTACATGTTTAAAAAAAAAATACTAAACCTTATATTAAGTATAAAATATGTTATTAATTTATTAATTTCTTACATTTAAATTATAATGATCTATATATTATCATACAAATAAGAATCTTGTAATTTAGATAAAAATATCAGATTTTTATTACCTAATTTAAAATATTTTTTAGTATTCAATATACTTAATGTGTATTGAAGTTGTTAGTACTGTAGCATAAGTTCACTAAATAAACATTTATACACTATTTAACGTTAATATGCAAATATTTATATACTGTTTTTTATTTTAGTAGAAGAAACTAACAATATAATGGATAATATGTGGAATTTAGACCCAAGAGATCCAAACATGGCAAGTTACAATAATTTAATGTCCGATGTTCTCCAAATTACCGAAAAAGAGTTTGACTCAAATGGTTTTTTTGCTGAAAAAGCTAATGATCCAAGTGCTATATCAAAAATTCTAGATGGTCCACCACATTTAAAATATGCTAATTTTTACCGAGGTCTATTGTTCGTACGAAAGAATAATATACCAGCTCTAAATAAGTTCAAGAAAATGCTTCGAAATTTATTTAACGATACAATATTATATCGTACTTCCCTTGAGGACGCAAAGAAAATCTGTGTATTGATTGAAACAACACCTAAACTACACATGATTTATGAGTAAGTTGAACCTTTTTTCTTTTCTTTTTTGAATGATGTCATTTTCATTTATATAAATATAATAATATTAATATAATATTATATCTTGTTAAGGTCTTTGAATCTATATATTGAACATATTAAACAACTGCGGCCTGAGGAGGAGGAAGAGAATGTAGCTCAACTAAACTCATTGATCGCAGAATTTGCCCCAGATACACCTGAAGTGAAAGAGATTCATAAAGAATTTTTAAATCCTCTTAATGATATTGATTGTAAGAATAAATCAACTTTTTTCTTATTCTTAATATATATTTTTAATGATTGTAATTACAGGTGAATCTTATGCTAATGACCATCTTGAAGAAGTAAAAACCGCACACAGAAATTCTATTTTGGAAAACCCGACAATCGTTACTCAAGACATTGACGGAATATTTGCCAAATGGCTCACAACCTTCAATTTCGGTGAATATCAATGGTTTTTTAATGGTCTCAGCTACCTTGAAATAATGCTTATTGAAGAGAAAAACATTGAAAATGCTATAGCTAAGGTAAACAAGATGTGTAATACTACTCATGTTATTCCAAGACTTATTCAAAAGGAAATTTGTATCATGACCAAAGCTTTGAAAAATCGATCAGTCAAGATCAAAAACATAATACCGGTAATTTTGGATTATAATTATTTCACATTTTATGCTTATAACTTATAACAATTAACTATTAATATCAATTATTATTTAATTTCAGGTTTTAAATGAGGAAGCAAAAATACCACAATTGTTGAATATTATATTATATATGCGAGATATACTTCAATATCCTATTCCAAACAGAAATTGTGTGGCTGGCGAAGTTTTACAAGAAGACATAATCACTATAATGCAACTTTTTTTAACTGAAATTGTCAGACACTTGTTTTCAGTTAAATTCCTCAATGCTGAAAGTCCCCTTGGAACCATAATACACAAGTACACGGAATGCATATTTCTCATTAAGGGAAATCAAATGTTTATGAAAAGACATATCGGTTTAGTTAAATTTTGGTATGGTATATTGGTAGATATAGTCTCTAGTATGGACAATAAAGACTTTGATTAAAAATAGATTTTCTCTCATTATAATTTAGTTATAACATTTTTTATTCTTTAATTTACGGTATCAGTTTGGCACAATTAAGTATGTATGCATCTGAATAAAAAATATATTTATAGTTAAAATAATCAAAAATGAAAAAAATTTTAATTTCATAAATACCTAAGATTTTTTTTTTTCGGAATGGATAATGATTGATAAAATATGATGAGACTGATAATATTTTCTGATTATAGTAAGCTTGTTTCTATTTTATGTATTTTACTATCAATTAAGTTCTGTATATTTTCCTTATAATTAAATGCTTTTTTATGGTGAAATTGAGTAAAAAAAATAAATTTAAAGTACTTATTACAAATACACATATATTTTGTATTTTTAATTGTATATTATTCCTAGCTCAGTAATATGAAAATTATATTATGGTAAATAGTCCGGAAGACCACTAGATGTTAATAATGCTGATGTATCTCCAACAGAAAGTGTTGTCAGTATTATACCAAATTCCTTTATAATCAGATTTTTAAACGGATAACACTGATTATGAACTGATAATTTGGATAAAGTGTATAGATTAATATAATGAGATTTGATGACTATAATATCAGCTCTAAGTAAAAACAATTTGAATGAATTGGATCAATCTGTGAATTTTTTCTGAGATTATACCAATAAATCATATAAATTATAACCAATTAATCATTAAAATAATAAAACTGATATAGGTTAACTTAGTGGCATCATTTAGGGTTGGCAATATGGGCATTTGCCCCTGTCTGATTTTAAAAGTAGTCCGATGGGCTAGTGCTCGAATGTTGTCGTTTAATCATTGTATTTTATTAGCACAAAAACATGAACTAACTGTAACTATGTAACTATGAAAATCTAACTATTACTATGAAATTATTATTGTCACAATGATACATTTTTAATTTATTTTAATTTAAAAAGTTCCCCTTTAGTTACATTTATTGACCATTATAAAAAATTTTTAAATTATTAATTATGAAAAACATCAAAGTGAATTTCCATCTGCAAAAAATTTAATATATCATGCAAAGATTGAGGTGATGGAATTCATAACCTTTGTTCTATTTCCAAAATTTTAAAATAACTTCCAAATGCTTTTTAAGAAACTCTTAAAATTATAAATATTCTTATGACTTTGTTACTACTACTTCAAATGAACGATATTTTTCTTTTTTTAAATTAGTTAACCCATCTACAGCTAACAATGAGAAATTAACGGCTGAGTGATTTACTGATCTTTGTGATGGAAAGTTACATAAATAATACCAAGTAAAATTATTTTAAATTTTCTTTGATCTATATTTCACATGTACAAATACAAACATTAATTTACAATTACATTATAAACAATGAGTGTTATAAGTTTGTTGCTAGCTAAAACATTTAACTTCTTAACTCAAAGGTACTATTACAACTAATTATTCTAACAAATTATCTATATGACTCTGAACACTATAAGTTAATAAACAAATTTTAAAAAAGCTAGAAAATCAAATATAGTATAATTTTTATACAAACAAAGATAAAATATTTTTTCAATACAGTACAATCTCGGTAATTCGACCATTAGATAATCAGATACGTCTAGTAATCTGGCTATTTTAGCCTATACATACCAATATGTATTTATATAAAATTACTATCGTTAACAATAAAACATTAGATAAAACTAAGTAATTACAGATAAAATACAAATAAACCTATTAGATATTTTACTTTTATTCAGTTAGTAGTAAAGTATCATTTCAAACAAAAAAAAATTATTTTTTTAAACCTGTCTCATCAAAATATTAATGAAATTAACCATGTACCTACATATTATTTATATTTTATAATAATTGTAATAAATAAACAATAATTAATATACATACATATATAGATAATTATAATAATAATTAATTTTTCTATATCAGTAAAAATGTAAAATTCAATAAGTAAAAATGCGTTTTTATGAGAAACCCTGTTAATCCGCTGTTTTTGTTAATCCGGCAGTAGCGTGGTCTGATATGTGTCCGATTACTGAGATTGTACTGTAGTCTTAAAATCTATATCTTTCCTTGTTTTTTTGTATGAATATATGTATACTGTAGCATAGCCAGAAGGAGGGGTTAACGAGTTACAACTCATCCTCCGAAATTTCTCTATTATTTTGTAAAATATACAATAGTTTTAACAGGTGTAATGTTATATCATTTCATCATTAAAAAATTTCACATTTTTCACAATTTCAATAAACTAAATAATATCAAATTTTTTTATATTAATTTATATTTAATCAACTTATTAAAACAAATAAGTTAATACTGTTATATATATATATAGAATAGAAAATTTTAAACCAAAATATGTGTCTGGCTACACACATAGAAGTCTGAAATCAAATTAACCATTTGTCAAAGTTATTCACATTTGAACGTCGTTTTTGAGCTAAGGCTAGTCTGCAGTTAATTAAACATTAATTGGGTTAATATTTTTTAACACTCGTAGGAATGATCACTGGAATATTTAAATATTTATTTCAACACCAAATTATGTCTATGAAACTTCAATCTGTTTTAAAATCAAAATGAACCGTTGCCAAATCAACACCGCAATAAGCCAAAGTAAGTTATTTAAAATAACTAATAAATACTTGAATACTAGAATCTACTACACTGAGTTTAAAACTAGCTCAATTTAATACTTCTCTTGTGTGTTTTTAAAACTACATACTTGGGTGTGATTCAAAATTGAAATATTGGTTAAATTAACATTAAAAAAAGTTTATTAAACATTAATAAACTAAGTTTTTAAAATATAGATAGGTTTTGTAAGAAGTAATAGTAGTTAAAGAAGAAAATGTGTTTATTATATGAATATTAAAATTACTATATATATACATTCAGTTATAAATAATTATTACATAATACATTTATATCTTATACTTACATAAAATAACGAAAATTAACATAAAACAATTATATTTTTTTGTGCATTTTGTAAACATTAGTTTAAAAGAAAGATGTTATAAACAATTCACTTTATTCTATACTTAAAGTTGTAGTATATTTACAATTTTCATTATAGTTTATTACATAAAACATAATAAACATTTGAAATTTAATTTAATAATTACATAAATACAAATAAACAAGTAACAAATAAAGAAATCAATTAATAATAATAAAAAATAATACATAGTCTGCAGACAATGATTTGTGTGATGGATATTCCAAAAAAAAAAATCTTCAGAAATCTTCATAAAAAAATAAAAATAATACAATAAACTACCTAGGTATATATAAAATAAATAATTTTGAAAATAAAAATAAAATTGAATAACACTTAATAACTCATGACCAGGGCTCGGGACTTATAGCACTTAAAATCATTAAAATAAGCGCTTTAAAAAGCAACTAAAAATATCATTAAAAGCACTCAAATAAACATTAAAAAAACTTAAATTTAAACAAAAATATTTAATTAAAAAAGAAAAAATGATCTAAAATAGGAAAAATAAGCAACAATTTCTAAATTTTCTTTTTACATGAACACAATTAAGTACTAGACATATTTTGAAACTGTCTTGAATATAAAATTAAAGATTAAAAAATATATATATTAAAACAAATAAATGTAGTTCATATTATAATTTTTTAATTAAAAAATCAAAAATAAATAAATCTTTTTTTTTCTTATTGCTTTTATCATTACAATATTATAGCATGACAATTATAAGAATTTGAGATACAAAGAAATAAATCTTTATGGCCTACTTCATCGTTTATAATTAAGCAGAAATATGCAAAAAAAGGTTCCATCCATTACTAGCTGAAATTTCAGATTTTCTGATTTCATGTATCAGAATCCATTTTACTTTTGTAATATCACCTATGTAAAGAAGTCAAGTGTGTAAATAAAGTGTATATTTTAATTAAAATTTAAATAGGTAACTACCAGAAAAATTGATAGCAGATTCAGTGTTAGGTATCGGACTAGACTTTCTTCTATCTAACTCAATAGTCCCCACACTTCTTAATCTTCTTGCCATATTTTTCTAACGCTCAACCAACTTACCTTTAGCATACGTTTGGTTAGAACCTTCAGCTCTTGCTGGTAAAAAGTAAACTCTTTAAATAATATACCATCAAAATAAAATTAATTAGTGATAAGATACAATTTACAATAGTAAAATAATAAATAATACCTATGTAAAAACATATATATATAAATATATAATCGTATAACGTTAACAACAAAATTAGATTTGCATCAATAAAAAAATAATTAAAATTGTAAAATCAAAAAAATATAAACAAAAAAAAAATCTATAGAAATCTGTGATTAGATGAGTAAAATTAATAAGTACCTATCATACATTCATACCTTCTTCCTAGAATATATTAAATACAATTTTACACTTATTACTAAGTATAAAATTAAAAAATTAAAAAGGCTGATACCTACCTAGTTAAAAATATAGCAACAATTTTTTATTTTAAATTAACATGATGTATCTACATAATATTTACATATATTATATAATAACAACTAATTTATTTGAGTATAGTTACTATATATCTACAAATGTATTTACTTGAAAAAATCAACTGTCCTCGTTGAATTTATTCATATTTGGTAAATTGGCCATACATAAAGTAATACTTTATAAAAAATATAAACGAAAGGTTGCAGACAGATATTGTTTGTCGGAAAACGCGTATTGGTTGACTTAAATTTCGTTGGTTTTAGTGTTCATACTAAACTTGTAGGTATTCGCCTTAATTTACTAGTGTGCTGAGATAATTTTTAATGAAGTTAAATGAACACTCCACTAAATAAATTTAATTGCATTGAAATAAAAACATTGAATGTTTTGTTTTCAATACTGATAAATAATTATTATTTAAAATAATAAAAGCATTATCATAACTGATATTATTGTTATTTCAATATTACAATAGTTTGTTATTGAATACAATTATCTTAGATTTACCATCTCAATCAGTTATTAATAGAAACTTATTTTATTTATTGAAATTAAATCCTAAGCCTAATGTAATGCAATTATATAACATTTGATCGTTAGGGTTACCTACCAGATTTTATTCGACGAGAACTGGGACAATTTTTTCTCGTTTAAAAAATTTATTTATATATTAATCATTTACTACTGCAACGTCTCCTAACCGGATAGAAAGTCTGAAAGAAATATTGTTTATAGTATGGCTACTGTATTACTGTATATTTGAATATAACTAATATTATTAGTTGCCCAGATTATCATCATTCTACACAGATGAATTGATTACGAAGCTTGGTACTTATAATATAAGTATACTATATAAAAATAATTACACTTTACTCGATATTAATTGCGGGTACGACATTCGTTTCAACATAACGACATTAACGTTACGACATTCGTTTGTTGCGATTTACTCAGCAGGAACCATACATAGGTAAAAATGTATAACGAATCATGGCTTAGTATTACAAATTATTACAATTTTAAAACGTATAAGCCAGTGACAGCTAGTTTTTATGATGCACAGGAGCACGCGAACCGTCCAAAACAATTAATTAGATTCCTGTAATAATTTATATTTGATTATCATGCTCGTAGTCTGTAATTAACAAAAATAGTCATTAAAAAAAAAAGTTTTTGCAGCTTTTCGTGTTGAGAACTACGTCTGTTAGCGATTAATTAATTAGCGGAGCGCACACTCGTGCTCCGGGCGGCCGTACAAAAATTAGCTACATGCGTAGACACGTGTGTAAGTAATACACGGTAGTTCGGTGCATAATCAATGTGTAAACCGAACTTATTTCTATCGCCCCACGTATCATGCAAATCGTGAAAATAAAAAAATGTTATGTTTATGTTTCATACATTATAAGTTTTTTTTTTTCTAATTTATTTTTATTTTACCGTGACGAAGAGCTTATAGTGCTCAAAAACATTAAGGGCCGTTATTACAATGTCTCCCTAAATCTTATTTAGCTGTCAGTTAAGCTAGCGTGTAGTTTAGCGTAGCGGCTACTTTAGCGGCGAGTTTAATACAGACCATTATTACAATGTTACCGCTTGTACTAACCATCAGTTATATCATTTTAAACAGTACAATTTTTTTCATTGATTAATAATGTAATCAGCTGTTATGTGATAAGGAAAACTTTATATACATAATTTTGTTTTCAAATGATAATCGTTTACCGTGTTGAACACGACTACACGAGGTTGTATCAGGTTTTGTTTTATTAATTTAAATTTTGATTTTTTTTAAATATGCACCGAAGACTAATGGAAATCGAGCAATCTTAAACATTTTAATTTTTGTTTCAACAATATTATGCACAGGAATGTTTAAAATGATCCACTCAATCCCGCAATAGCATAGGAAACATTTTTAATTGTTCTGCTTGCAGAAGATATGCTAACACCAAACATATCTGCGACCGATATAACCATAGTGCTCAAAGCATAAAATCTCAGTGTAAGTAGAACCTGAGTCATTGTAGTTAATGCCATATTCCTAAAAAAAAAATTTCGTAGGTATAGGCACAGATATGTAAAAAACGATGCATAAATACAAGACATTGTAATATGTTATTGGTATGAGTAATATTTACCTGTCAGTTGCTGTTTCCAGTTTTTCTGTGAGTAAATTTAATAAATAAACTACACATTTTTTAGAAAGACGAAATCTATATGTAAATTCATCTTCTGTTAATATGTCGTAGTAATTAGGCCTATCATGGAACACTTGTGGTCTTCTTTCACCAATATAATTTACCTCATCAATAAAGTCAATTAAATTATTGCAATTATTCATTTTAGAAATTATATAATGAGTAGGTAAATATAAAACAAATGAACATTGAAAAGTTAAATAAATGCACAGTACACAGTAGTCAGTATTATCACAGAATATTCTGCAGTATTATTCATTAGCAAGTACTGATACAAAAACGTATATTACCTATATTATATTATATACGAATTCTTCACGCTAATTACTTTAACAGGCACCAAAACCTGCCGCTAAATAAAGTGCCCACTAAATCGTATTTAGCGATGACATTTTACGTAACGGAACATTGTAATAATGAAATATTAAAAAATAGCAGCTAAATGTGTCCGCTACGTTAGCGGAATGTTTAGCGAGACATTGTATTAACGGCCCTAAATGTACCTATATACCTATTAACAAAATGAATAACATTTTATCCGCCTACGTAGGTATCTTACAAATTAATTGTGCACCACCGTATGCGAATTTCAGGAGTCGCCTCTGGTATAAGCTAATCGAACAATGACATACGATTTGTATTAATATAATAATATGTAATTGATTGTACGACTCGACAACTCTATTTGTGTATAATCAACATGCTTTGAAATAACTGCACATTTTTTGAAACGACTGTTTAAAAACTGTACGTAATATTTATTTGTAAATATGGAATCTTTAAAAAAAGGTTAAACGATCGATGTAAATCAAACGACATTTATGTAATCGCATTGAATGCATTATATTAAACCATACTCTGTTGCATATTATGTATTGTTCATTTCGTGTCATGAATATATGTATTTTATCGGTTAATAATAAAAAAAAATATCATCTAGAGTATTCCTATTATAATTTTTCTATTTTTACGAACAACGTTTCAGGAGTTTTCAATTGATTTAATATATTGATATCTGTACACGAAAATGACTACGACCAATGGTTGTCTCATTAAAATTTATTATTCGACGAAAAAATAAAAATGATTCTGTACTCACAGATAAGAGTTATATTTTTCGTTTCTATCATATTTAATGGTTTTGTATATTGTTTTTGGTTGGTCTGTCGTTACTGTGATTGTATGCCGGTAATTTGAATTTTGAACGGTACCAATAATTCATTTCTAAATGCTATCTCTTTTTCATTTAAAATTTAAACACGGACGGAGGTCTACTATGTTGGTACATTTGAATTTACGTCGAGCGCCTAATTCGTATTTATATATTATATAATATATATTTAAATCATAGGTGTGAGCACGGGGGTGCCGGGTGGGCCAGAAATATTGTAAATGGGGCCCTACAAATTAAGTCTAAGAGTGAGGGACCCGTATTTTCACTAATGTTGGTCGAATGAAATGTAATTTATTCTAATATATTTGATAAAAAATTAATTATGTTAAAATTAAAAATAACTTTCTAAATTTTCGCACAAAAACTTATTACGATAATAAAACAGCTTCAAATGACAACATAAGTTCAAATTTTACATAACTGAAGCTATCTGAAAAAAATATACGAAACTCAAGGAAAATATGTCCTTTATTTAATTATTTATAGACTATAATTTATTAAACATACCTATACATTTTGTTAAGATAGGTTCCAAAAGTATTGTAGGTGCCCCCTGAAATACAAGTCTGCGCGCGCCAATGATATATATATTTAGGTATATATATTTGTACATATATTGTTTATTTATTTATTGATTAATATCCGCAAGAAAAAATGTAAGGCAAACAATGTGAAATTATTTCTTTATTTTTTTCTTTAAATAGTTCATTGATTTAAATTATTTTTAAAAAATTTCTAAAATATACCGAAACATGAATTCTTAAAATCCCAAAATATGCATTTAAAAAAAAAAAAAAAACTATACAATATGGAAAATATGCACGGTAAAAATAGTGTTATTTGAGTAAGTAGAACATTAATGAAATTTGTAACTAGATAAAAATTTAATTGGATATCATATGACAAAATATGCAAATGTATAAAGTTTGAACCCACAATACCATACGAAATAATAAAAAAATATTATTCTATTATTATTCTTTACATTGCAATACCATGGTTTTATTTAAAATTTTATTATTACCTATTTATTTATACAATGTTCACTTAAATAACAATTATAATAGTGCAACAACTGTTTTCTTTCCGAGGCTTGAATTTATTTATTGAATTAAAGAAGACACGGACTACTTCTCGTTATGAAATTTAATTTACACATTATCAACGGCTCTTGCACTTAAACGTTTTAAAGACCTAACAGTGAAACATTTGGTTCAACTATCTTGGTACACGTATACATTTTGAGTCTCCATCTTACCGACCGTGTTATACAACGCGATCGTTTTGACTCCTATTATTTTTTATACCATACTTCCTTTAATGTGACATGACTCATATAAGAATTTATTGTTTCTCTAGTTATATTTTTACATTTTATTTTATCTCGTATCCCATGCGATTTCTACTACTATGACCATTTATAAATATATTTTAATATACATTGTAGTTCAAACAGTTCAGCAACACTCTATGCATTTCGATTTAAAAATAATGAAGTCAACGTAAATTTCGTTTTGACCGTATTTCGTATTTGGTACTTTGGGGGGTCAAAAGTAAAAAATTTTCAATATTTTTTAAATGCGACGGGAAAAACCCTAAAAAATTTTGAGAAAAACGGGAGTTTTTATGCAAAACCAGTTTTCGACATAATCAAATTTTTTTATTTGCTATAACTCAAAAACTAATCGATATAAATACTTGAAATTTTCACCAAATGTTTAGATTAGCGTTCTCTATACACCATTAAATTTTCAAAGTATTTTGATTTTTATTGAGCTATTTATAGACAATTGACATTTTTTAAGTATTTTTTTTTAAAATAACGATAAAATTTTTTTGGCCGGCCAAAAAATCTTGAAAATTTAATACTAGGTGTCTTATAAGTTGTTCCTTAACTGATAAAAAAAAATCTAAAATCGTAAGTCACAATTTTTTTTTATTAGTGCTCAAAGTTCCAATTTATACAAAATATGTAAAAATCACGATAATTTGCAAGTTATTTTGTGGATAAAAATTCATAAAATTTTTTCTGTTCATACTTAAGGTTCAAAATTTTAACACTAGGTTATCTATAAGCTACTCTTCAAAAATCTTTAAAAAAATTTCTACCGGAATTAGAGGAAAAAATTGTATGACTGTTTGAAATTTAAATATTTACGAAATTGCATAAATTAGCGATTTATTCTCAAACGATTTTTAATATTTGTTATAATTCAAAAAGTATAAGTCGCAGATTTTTGAAATTTCTACCAGCTGTTAAGATTGGTATTTCCTTTATGTCATATTTTTTTCAAAATATTATATTGATTTTTAAGGCACTTATAGGCATTTAAAATATTCGATTTTTTTACATCTTTTTTTTATAATTAGTGATAAAAAAAATTTGGCTCCTACAAAATACTTGAAAATTTAATAAAAGATTCCACAGAAGTAGTTCTTAAAATCATTCAAAAATTATTAAAATCCATAGGCACAATTTTTTTTTATAAGCGTTTGAACAGCGAATATTGACATAAAATATAATATAATGTATAATATTCTAGACTGACAAAGATATCGGTTTTTTTTTAAATGCTCTAACTCAAAAACGAAAAACTGCAACAACTTGAAATTTTCACCAAATCTTTATATTGACGTTTTCTAAACATGGTTAAGTTTTCAAAGTATTTTGATATATTTTGACTTATTTATAGACAATTTTTCTAAATTTTTCGTTTCAAAATAAAATATACTTATTACAATATTTATAAATAACAATAAATTATATTCTAGAATAACATATCATCTCCGTTCAGAATCGTTTTTCGTATACAATGATGCTTATCATTGAATTCAAATTTAACAAATCCATTATAATGATCTATCCTATGAAGAGTCGCACTCCACCCCTAAGTGTACAGCAGAGCGAGGCCCATCCGGTTCTTTTTACACATTGTTTAACGTCCGTGAAGTTGGCCCCCCCACTTCCACCCAAACACATCAAACCACTTCAGAAAACTTGCTATTAATTTGCTAGAATTTGCTATGTCGTTTTTAGAATTTGCATGCCTCTAGTTTTTCTGGGAAAAAATGTTTTTACTTGGGGGGGCTAACTTCACGTTGGCCCCCCCACTTTCACCCAGACACATCAAACCACTTCAGTAAATTTGCTATTAATTTGCTAGAATTTGCTATGTCGTTTTTAGAATTTGCATGCCTCTAGTTTTTATGGAAAAAAATGTTTTTACTTGGGGGGGCTAACTTCACGGTGGTCTCCCACTTTCACCCAGACACATCAAACCACTTCGGAAAATTTGCTATTAATTTGCTAGAATTTGCTATGTCATTTTTAGAATTTGCATGCCTCTAGTTTTTCCGGAAAAATTGTCTTTACTTGGGGGGGGGGCTAACTTCACGGTGGTCTCCCACTTTCACCCAGACACATCAAACCACTTCGGAAAATTTGCTATTCATTTGCTAGAATTTGCTATGTCGTTTTTAGAATTTGCATGCTTCTAGTTTTTCTGGAAAAAATGTTTTTACTTGGGGGGGGGGCTAAATTCATGGAGGCCTCCCAATTTCACCCAGACACATCAAACTACTTTAAAAAATTTGCTATTAATTTGCTAGAATTTGCTATGTCGTTTTCAAAAAATTGTTCATGGATTATTGTGTATAAAATTACATACATTTGGGTGCAACAACCAGTTATAAGTTGATAACAAATCCTTTTACATATTTATAAATAATTAATATTTCAATTCATAGACTTTTTCATAGTTTATAAATGCTGTAAATTTATTAATTTTATTTGGATAAAGTACAGTACTAAATCAAAAAAATTAAATAATAATTTAAAAATAAAAAAAATCTTATTATGTAAATAATAACTAATAATATTAATAAATTAACGTAGTAACCTATATTATAATAAATCTTTATAAAAACTCTTTTCTCCTATAAGTTTTTTAAACATTTTAGTTTGACCTTATATACACAAGAAGATATGGAATTATATTTTTGTCCTTCGTATTTGAAAACTTAATAATTTTTTTCAAAATGTCATTATGAAGTTGCCATTCTTTCTCTGAACTTCTAATATATGCTACGTAATGACTGAATGCTATAGCCCCGTAAAATATGTAACTAAAAATATTATGTATAATTATTAGTTTAATGAAATTATATCAAGTGTTGAATTTCAACTTGGTGAAAATAAATAAATAATATACTTATTTACATATAACATTTATACTAACCTTTGCATATTTATTTTGAGATTTACTGGAAAATCTTTCAAATTGAACTGTTGTTTGTCAGTAAATATGTCGGTTTCAATGAACAAATGATACTTTAAGATTCTTAATGAACTGATGACTCCACAACACAATTCTTCTTGGCATTCATTTGTTTTTTCTTTTATGTACTGGATAAGACTTGATTGTAATGAATTAAATCCATTTCCTATTAATTGCATTATAATTGTTGGGCAACTGTAAGTTTTTGAAATATTTTTACATTGTTTATTTGAGCATTGTAAAAATATTTCAAACATGTAATGTACTCTTCAGCCGATGGTTCATCTTTGAGTAATTTTGTAATTATAAATGAAACATTACATTCTGTGTTAATCAGTTTTATGTTGGTAACATTCAAATCTTCATCGAAAATGCTTTTTAGTAGAACAAATCGTTCAATGTATGTTTTTTTTGATGTTTTATGTTCAGCTAATTCTTTACAAAAACGTAACATTTTATTGTTACTTTTGTTAATAAATTCTTTGTATATACTAATATCAATGTATGCCATTACTATTATTGATGAAACTGAATCAAATGGGCATGTATTATGTAATAGATATTTATTTTTGTCATATCGTGTTGGTGTATATAAATTACCATTTATAAGTAGAGTATCCAATGATCAGTGTTGGGAATAGATAACTAATAATTTATCTAGATAAAGATAAAGATGACTATACTAATTCTTATCTAGATACAGATAAAGATAGTTATACTAAATTTCATCTAGATAAAGATAAAAATAAGTACATTTTTATCTAGATAAATATGAGATAATTTTATGTTTAATTTTGAAAATATTCGGGATACTACAGCCAACAGATATTAGGTAAAAAATTCATAATTAAAAATATTTTAAAATAAATATCATTTTTTCAACTCATTTCAAATATTAATAAACATAAAATATAAAATAATTTTTTTTTGAAATAAACTTGATAAGAAGATGCCAAATCATTCTCTAACTTAATATTAAAAAAATCTTAGATTTGAAAAATAAAATAACAATACATTTCTGTCTTTTTTTTAACAAATTTCAAACATTTTGAAAATAAACATATAATATAAAGAGTTATTTTTTTAAAATAAACTTTATAAGAATATTGTCATCTTGCCAGTTATTCTCTGTGAAATAGGTATATAGATGTACAGAAAAATGTAAAAATGAAAATATAAAAACATTTTAAATTTTCAAATTTTATTTTTTAATTTAAATAAATTATCTAGATTGGTACTCTTAGATAACAAGATTTTTATCTAGATGAAGATAAAGATAACTGAGTATAAAATTATCTAGATAAGATAAAATATAAATAATTTTTATCTAGATAACTTATCTAGATATTTCCCAACACTGCCAATGATGAACGTGTTGACGGAATACTAATAACTCTTTCGATTTCTGAATGTGAATTCATATATTTAGTTGTTTTTTTATATTTAATTGGTACCGGACAAACTATTGTATCCTCTCCATAACCACACCTATTTTCAACAGCATTGAAAGAAGACTCTGAGTTTTTTCAAGAATTTAGATCATCATTCGTAGTGAGTGAGTTAGGATCGTTGTTAGAATTCTTATAGATACTATAACTGTTGGTTGGTAATGGAATTATTGACTTAATGGACTTGCATCGTTTGAATCTGAATCGTTAATATAATTTATAATTAAATTATTATCCATCAATTTCGCACAAAAATAAACAAAAGTCACAATAGTCAACTAACCGTGTATACAAATACAGTGTATAAATCAGGATTTATCTGATTGTTGCGCCAAAAATAAAAATAATTATTATAAGCTATGTTTATACTTAGAAAATATAACTGGTTGTTGCACCCAAATGTATGTAATTTACACAATACATGCAATTATCCATGAAAAATTTAATTTTCAAAAATAAGTGGATTTATCTGGTTGTTGTTAAAGTCCTTCAGTTATAAAATAAAATATAAAATTTCATATAAAATAATATAATAATGTAAAAATGAATAAATGGTAGAACATTGTATAGTACAAGGATCCTTAAAATTATTTATAAAATTCTAGCAAATAAATAGCAAATTTTCCGAAGTGGCTTGTTATATCTGGGTGAAAGTGGGAGACCACCGTGAATTTATCACCCCAAGTAAAAACAATTTTTTCCGGAAAAACTAGAGATATGCAAATTCTAAAAACGACATAGCAAATTCTAGCAAATTAATAGCAAATTTTCTGAAGTGGTTTGATGTGTCTGGGTGAAAGTGGGGGGGCCAACGTGAAGTTAGCCCCCCCAAGTAAAAACATTTTTTCCCAGAAAAACTAGAGGCATGCAAATTCTAAAAACGACATAGAAAATTCTAGCAAATTAATAGCAAGTTTTCTGAAGTGGTTTGATGTGTTTGGGTGGAAGTGGGGGGGCCAACTTCACGGACGTCATTGTTTATCTTATTTTACGATCTATAATTTCATCTTTTGAGGTAAATTCAAAAAAAAAAAAAAATTATGATGTATTAAAAATATTCGTATACAATTATATTAATAAAAATAAATTAAACTAAAATTAGTGTTTGATAAAGAAAAAACTGTATCATTAGGTAAGAATGATCATTTGAATTCTTAGGATATAATTAAAAAAATGTTATATAACAAAATAACAATTTGATAAGTTATAAGCAATTTAAATATTGGGGGGTCGTATATGGGTTCATTTAAAATTTCGATAAAAATTTATATATATATATGAGAG
This sequence comes from Sipha maydis, assembly GCA_034509805.1. NCBI lineage: Eukaryota > Metazoa > Arthropoda > Insecta > Hemiptera > Aphididae > Sipha > Sipha maydis. The sequence goes on along the minus strand of JASXSY010000714.1, from coordinate 128,101 downwards.
CTATGAACAGGAGGGGGGAAGTAATTGCATTACAGTTATTGACCTTCTCTGCTCTCTTGGCTAAGCACTTGCTATTACATGAACTTAGAAATGATGTTTACGATTTAATAGAAGTTTATGCAAAGGATAACAGTTTCGAGTAGTAAACTACGATTACATTGTGTAGATTTGATATTTTTTTTTCGTGTCAGGTCACTTAACATTTATAAAGTATAAATCATAGAGTTAAAAAAATCAAAACTTAAAAAATATTAGATTATAGATAGATATATATAGAATATAGATTAGATATAGATTTAACATTATAATATACGTAACGTACAACGTTAACATTTCGAAACGATTTGAACCGCGAGTGCAAATACATTTTTTTATTTTGTGCACAATTATTTTTAAAATGTATAATTATATATATATATATATATATGTATTTATGATAAATATAAAGCGTATAGTGCGTATACAATATTATATACTAGAAATAAATTACTAATACATTATAATTTTGATAGTAGTCGTATATTATAAACTCTGAATGTTTTAGAACAATAATAATTAATTTTATCAAATCTTTTTGTACTACGATTATGTATTTAAACAATTACAATTAATAATTATATGCATAATATAAGTGGCACAAAGTCATATGAAATAAATGATTAAGTAATTCTACAGATTTATATTTAAGTTATATACAATTTGATTACTAGGAATCCATTTGTTAGTATTTAATTTATTAAAATGGTACTTTAAGTTAAGTCCTTCTGTTTCTTAAGCAGTTATTTGTTTTACAGCATTCAAATGCATCGGTTATATCTTTGTGATCCTAAATTAATGAAGGTACAGTCTACTTTTCGCAATGAAGTTCAATTAACACATAAGTATATTCTTCAGCATTTTTATATTTTAGGTGCCTAAAACAAATATTGTTAAACGACCTTGGTAGACACGAATAAATTTGTGATCACAATATGGATGTGCTGACATTTCAACGTGATCGATTTGACACGTTGAATTCATTCCTAAAACAAAAAATTGGTTTTCATAATTCAACCTACTTTTTTTTTATCGTGCTTGCTTTTTCCGTGACATAATTAAAAATGAAATTATAATTTCCCCGGTTGTATTCATAATTATTTCGTATTCTGCGCGATCTCTAACACATCAGGCACCGATGGGTTAACGTGTTTCGCGTAAAATGTTTAATCACTATTACGGGTGTACGAGTGTACCTAAGGTTTGATCGGAACAATCCCGTTTTTCGTATCTTTGTTCCGTTATTCCCCCGAAGAACCTTCGGGGTACTAAAATGTCTTGTTTTCAGAAAGTAGTTAAAAATAATAATGGTCTATTATAATTCGTTGATTATTTATGGTTTCTATTATATTTAACTAGTATGTGTGCATACGACGTGTATACACTGTATTACTGCATGGTGGACATAAATGAGAGACGACGGCGAATAGCAGGGAAAACATATAATTATTTTTCATAGTTCATTATTTCAAATGTTAAAGTAATCGTCGACCGCTTTCTCTACATTGACGCTTATATATATATATAAATGGTTTATACTAAAAATGAGTTACTGCCATGGTAATCCAAATGACCCGTAATATGTACGCACTACACGGGTATCGTTATTATTTGGTCCTAAAACTAGTTATAGCGTATTGGAAACATTATTCTTCCGGTCATCGTTCTGACGGTATGCGCAGTCTGTGGTGGAACGTAATCGGTCGTTTTATTACATATCAATGGTTCTCATACTTTTTTGTTCGCGGAGCTCTTATGTGCATAAAAAAAAAATTACGGAGCCCCAAAAATCAAGAATGTCTGTTTCAGACAACAATAATAGTTAGTGTGTAAAAAAATGATGTACCTAATAATATTTCATCAAATTCATCAATAATACTATCGATCGATTTTAAAAAAAAATCCTTTAACAAGATAAGACTATCAGTTTTATGAGTATAAAAACACACAGACGAAAATATTTTTTTTTTAATAGCTTCGATTTAGTCTCTTTTCTGTGAAAAATATGGTCATTTTACATTGTAAATTTACTTTATTTTGTGAACATATTAGACAAGTAATGAAGTCAAAGTAACCGAATTTTGTCTGTATGTCTGAGTTTTAAATTAAATGTGAGTGTTCGGTGAAAAAAACGTGCAGCTTAAGTAATCGTACCAGAGTTTTTCCTCGATAACTAAGGAACATAATAATCGAATTTAATTAATTCATATATGCCCTCGGAGCCGCTGAACCGTCCTTAGGGCAAGGCGAGCGGGGTTTTCGCCCCAAGCCTCGTGCTTAGTTTTAAACTAACACACATTGAGTTTTCATAAATAATTTTCAAATGATAAATTGTTTCCAATCAACAAAGCTTATAAGCAAAATAACTGTTTAAAGAAATAAAAAAGTTTGATTATGAAAGTCAGTAAACGATTTAAACAATCGAAACACTTTGATGATTATTTTAGTTTTTTTATTTGATATTGAAAGTATTTCTGAAACGAATAAAGAACATTTGACGAAGCGTTGTGCGGATATTATTACGAGTGCGTGACTGAAATGGGGTTTTTTTTTTTTTTAAAGGTCCCGAAAAATATATTTGCCCTATGCCTCGCGAAGTGCACAGTTCGAGAACCATTGCTTTACACAAGCGCAGTCGAATAATCCGAATAACACCACGGGATTCAATGGGATCGCGTAACAAGACAATAATTGTTACGAAACCTTTCTCCCCCCCATCCTCCTCACCCCGCGGATAGTGGTTGACGTGATTTTGTTTTCGAGAGCGCGAACACACGTGCGTGCGACGGTCACCGACGGAGAGCGGTTCGACCGTACGCACATGCCACGGGGCGTGCGCGCGCGTGCGTACGAGAGGAAAAAAATAAAAAGACAGTCACGGAATGATGCCCGTCTTTGGTTCCGTCACGGCGATAATAGTGTTTTCCGGTCGGGCGCACCACGGGGGGTCCTGTTGACCGCCGCCACCGACATCTTGCGCTCGGCTCGGACGCGTATCCCATCAGCACACGGACAGCCGCCGTGCCGGGTTCGGGATGGCGATCCATGGTGTACAGATCTAGAACACGCCATAGCGCGAAACGCGTTCCCGACCAGATTTGCCGGAATGCCCGGCCCCGGTGAAACGTAACGACTGTACACGTAGGTTTACGTTCAGAAGTACCGATTTTTCTGCGCGGTTATAATCCGTCCCGTTGATCTCCCGATGTGTAGGAAATATTTTTTCCCGTTCCCCCCGTCTATTCGAAAACCGTATAGCTATTACAAGTGGTTTATTCGCGAGTGACTTGAGTCATTTGAAATAATTTTTCGATTTTAAATATTCGTTTTACGCGTTTATTACGTTCGATGCGTTCGCGGTATAAACTATTTGATGTTGTACCCGGTCCTTTCACGGGATTCAGCAAGATGTATAAAAAACGGAAAAACAAAATAAAATAAGAAAACCAATATATACGTGCTATGGCTGTCGTAGCGCAAGTAACTTCAAAAACAAATAAGAAAAATAAAAGAACCCGGGTTATAAAAAAAAAAAAAAAACGGAGAAATGAACAAAGTAATGCAATGTGTATTTACGTCCTTCGTAAACAACTATATAACAACTGTGGCCGTCCGTACGAATAACGTACGCTCAAGTCAAGTATAATATTTATCTGCTAGAAATATCTTTAACGACACCGCATGATTTTCGGTTCGTGATATTTTTTTATCCCTCATACCATTACGAGGGTAACTCTTTGTGTACGGTCTACTATTGTTATCGTTATATGATCGTGTACAGCACATTTCCTGCAGACAACCCGACCCAACCCTCGAATGGTATGCGGGCGGAGTAACGTGTATATTTCATCGCGCGCGTATGCGCGTTGTTCGGCGGTAAACCGTCCTGGGGTCGAGAGATTTTTGTACACTGCGCGCTGCACATGTTTTCGATTCGTTCTCCAGACGGTTGTTTTTTTTTTTTTGTCCTTCTTATTTTCTATTCCGCCCAAAGATTGTACGGAGATGGAAGGTCAAAGAGCGCAAACCGACGAATGATAAACGGAAACGAACCGATTTCTGTTTGTCACCGTCACAACCGTGTGCATAGAAAGAAGAAACAGTGACTTGTTTACTCGCACACTTGACCGGTTCTTATACATGGGTAAAACAAACAACGATTTAACAGTTTGTTTTCTTCTTTTACAAAAAACAAAATTCTAGTCGTTTAATTTCTACGTATCCAGTTTTTTTTTCTACTAAAATTATCTCAAGTTTTATCGGACGAGAACCTATGGATGTTGTAAAAACTGAAAAACCGTGTTTATTTTTGAAAATAATAATATTTATGTATGTGAACATACACTGACTAATGACTAATCCAAATAGTTTGTCGATACTCGTTATTAAATACTCATTTAACGCCCTTTCGAGTGCGGTTGCACCTGTTCTTATTAAAACAAAACCTAATTGATAAACACTGTGACTATTAACAATGCCGTGTTGGTTTCAGTCCGTACGACGTACAACGTGCATAATTAGCATACGTTTTGTTGATTGTCGACAAACTTATTTTGCGCGCGTTTATTAATGATTATTGTTTCGTGTTCGATGTTTTAGATCCGCCGTACGGAGTTCGCAGTGGCGACCCGATCGGAGCGCGGTTTCGAAACAACGAGCAAAAATAAATAAATTAAATTAATTTATTATTATTTAAATTAAATTAATTAATTTAAATAAATAATTCGAAACAACCGTGCCAAAATAGAAATAGATACAGTAATAAGAAATAGAAATAATAATAAAAAAAAAAATAGAATGGAAAAAAATCGAAACGCTTCAACATAAATGACGTGCAAACGGCATGTTTTATTGTACGGCGATTCGCAGCACACGAGATGCCCGCTGGTACACACACGGCGAAACACCGGTCGTCGGTAATGCGTCCCGTGCCAGCGCGCGGGGGAGTGGTGGAGGGGCGTAAACTGTTTCGTTCGGGAACGAATTGTCAACGACGTGCGCAGGTGATCGCGTTCGGACTACGCGGCTCCGTTAACCCCGTACCCCGCACACGGGCAACGAACATATTATTATTATTATTATTACTATTATTGTTGTTCGGTACAATAGCTCGCGGAGGACGACCGGTTTATTTCGTCGAAACGCGGCGGGCCGTCGGTTAGCGGTGACGCGCACGCGATGTTGACAATTTTTCCGGCGTTGTCGCGCACCACGGCGATGGTTGGGAACAAAGATCATTGCATCGATCGTCCGGAGACCGCGGTTCGAGAACGTTCTCAATGTCAAACGGTCCGACGGATCGTTTTCGTGCGCGTCTACCGCAATCGAAATGTCAACTTTCTACATTTCTCCAACACCAGTGCACCGCGATCGTTATCCCGTCGTCCAACCCACGAGTCGCCCCACTGCTAGTTATGCCGAATGATCAGAACACGCGTGAATAACATCACTCCAAAAATATGTTACCAACCTCGATACGAACGCGTGGACGAATAACTTCTAGGCTTCAGCTTTTATTTCCTTAAATCGAAATTAAAAAAATGGTTAAACCACATCGATGAAACGTTAAAACGAAGAACGCCTATAATATAGGCCCTATGTTCTTATCGTAAAATCAAAATTTGGTTGCATTTTATTTTATTTCGATTCTTCGTCGTTTTCACGTCAACGTCGGTGTACCGATTGCCAATCACGCTATTTATTCAAATGGAGAATCTTGAAAAATTTTATCCGATCAGTATTTTAGAAAATGTACGATTTTATCTAAAGAAATATTCGATTTTAAATTGAAAGCTAATAACATGCTGCAGCTGAGCAACATTATGTGTTCGAATATAATATGTTTTTAATATTATTTTATACGACTACACACCACACGGTATTCTGTGTGCCAATGCATTATTGTAATATATTATGTTGTAACTTTTTATTTTTATTTAAATATTTTTTTTAAGATATTCGTTCAGTATTCGTAGCATGACCAACTTATACATAGTATAATATCGGCTATATAACGAGCGTAAATCAAATTAATTTCCTTCGGGACAAATCTACGATAATTATTTTACTGTTGGCAAATTGGTCGTGAATTCCCATTAGTACATTCTCTGTTTCGAGGTTCAGATTTAATTGCATTTTCATTACTGTTCAATACAGTAAATGAATTATCTGCGTTTCGTGATATTGGCATTTCACTGACATTTACTTTGTCACAACAAATGTATAAATAAATGACGTAATATAAATTATGTATTTTTATTGACAGTTCCTTATTAAAACTGTTATAATAAATACATAGATATTTGTAATTCTACAACTGCAGTGGTACCTATTTTAATTTTTAATTAATACAAATTTTATGTAATAATAACATTAATATCCTATAACTATCCAATGACACAATTATTCACGTACACACAAGTTATAAATTAATATCATAAGAAATATTTACTTATTTCAATATGTATTTATGTATTAACATATGGTCCAATGTATAAATAGCCACGATTATTTAATTCCTGGCCCCGATAAGCAATGGACTTTGAAATAACAATAATTTGTTAATTTCTTGAAGTTAGAAATCTTCTTTCTAAAACAATGATTAGTTTTACTTAATATAAAGTCGTAAATAATTAAAAAATTTATTCGTTGATTTTCGTAAATCGGAATATAAATGGTGATACTCACCAAATACTAATCTGCGGCAATTATTATAATGATACTAACATTTTTTTTTTAAAAATTTCATTTTGTAAAATTATGTAATTTAACAAAATTGACAGATCATATACCGACATGATTAAAACTTGGAGTATAAAATCGAAATTAAACTGAAAAATACTAGGTATGTTCATTTGTATTTTGCATTTATATTTTATACCAAGACGTTCGTCAGTCGCCCAATATACATACGTTGCCGCTGGCCGCTTGACGCTCACCGTTCATCAATGTACACGCGTCCTTAGATTAATCAATGATTCTAACTGGTGTTTAAATGTATTTTAATTATCTAGTCTCAACACTGTTCCTCTAAATGTCACATATTATGGCGAGTAGCTCTGTATATGTAAATAAAAACATACGTTATAATGTAAATGATTTTGGAATGATATTTGCAATAACTTACGCAGATCTATATACATAGTGATTAGTTTTTCTATTTGAGGTGCTACAGCTCTGCACAGTCTGGTATAGATCGGTTCGATCTTTTCAGTCTGTGTTTTTAAATTTAATATGGTCCGATTCGATTCGACGCTTTGTCTAAAAAAAAATAATCTGTCTAATTACGGACCACCTTTAACCACCTTTAACCGCCTTCAGTTCAATAATATAAGAATGGTCTTAATTTTGAACAATAATTTAAAAATATACGCAAACATATTATCGTTGATTATAAATACTATCTATATTTTTAGTAACATTAATAATCGACGATCTTACATAGTAAAAAAAGACTGAACATAATCTTATGTTATTTTAATTCTAATTCTAATGTTGTGGGACACTAAAATAGTTCGTAGTAAAATATTATTTTCAAATTTATATATTATACATTGTTATTTTATATAAAATGTTTAACGTATCACGTCTTGTTATAATGAGTAACAATACAGTCATAAATAATTCCCCCCTCGAAATTTTCTCCGAGGTCTAGGTTAAAATTTACAAATATTACAAGTTTGAAATATGAATAGCTAGTATTGAATACCTGTATAGTATCATTGATTATAGAATAGTCTATAATATTATCAATGCTATTATCTATAATGCGGTAGATACATGATTATGTTGTGTCATTATTATTTATCTCCATTAAAAATATGGCCCTTTGAACATTATTCTGTGCTTTGAATAAACATAAATTTAATAAAATAATTTTGATAAAACAATTGTAATGAGAATATTACTATTAACTTGGTTTTTTTTTTTACTTTCTTGAGTTTTTAGCATATTTTCAACTTTGTAATTTTCACTGTGGGGTACTTACCTACAATTATTTATTTTGATTTTGAGAGTAGTTGTGATTTTTTTTTTTTTTAATAGCCAAACGTGATGGATCAATTGTTTCTTATTTCTCAAAGAAGAATAAAATTGATGAAACTGTAAGTATTTAAAGTATTTATTTATCTAACTATCAAGCCTTCAGTGTGATCCTCAAATAAATCCAATAATTACAAAATTGCTGCAAAGTTACATGACCAAAATTATAAAGGATTTACATAATTTTGTTAATTGTAATATGTGTTATATTTTTACCTTGACCCCCCCCCAAAAAAAAAAATCCTGTGTGCGCCACTGTAAATAAGTAATTATTTAAAATTAAATGATCTCAATCCATACGAGAAAATATGCAGCCTAGTAGTTAGTTTAAATATTGTATGAATATTTTAATTATTTTATTTGAAATAGATCACAAAAATAGTCTGTGCTATGATAATTTTTAACATTTGGTCCAGTCTAGGTCTTTTCAAATACATTGTAAATGAAACGGTACATCTTTTAGAAGTCTGGCTTCATCTTTTATTTTATCAGTCCAGTCGGGTCTTTGTTAAAATGTATTAGTCCGGTCCGGTCATCAAAAAAATAGATCGTGAAAAGCCCTAGTAGGTACTAATAGGAATGTTTGATAAAAAAAAAATAAAAAAAATATGTGCCTATAATAATCAAATTATAACCTTTAGATCATATAATATGCTCTTAAAATTCGTTAAGTCAAGTTATGCAAATATATTCACTTCCTATTCTTATATTTTTATTCATAATACAAAACGTGTTCTGTAATTATTTACGTAGGCTGTCCGATAAATAAGGTACAAAAATATACTGAATAATGAAAAATCAATTTATTACTTTAAAATTTTTACACAATAAATTAGACATATTTTTCTATTTTTCTACATAGTCACCATTTAAATTGATGCATTTTTCCCAACGATGGAGTAATTTGAAAATGCCATCTCGGAAATACGCAGCACATTTTCCATCGAAGTACTCGGTAACTGCGTTCATGACCTCCTCCTCATTTTGAAAATTAGTTCCTCCTAAGTGTTTTTTTTAATGGACCAAACAAAAAAAAATCCGAAGGTGCCAGATCAGGTTTATATGGTGGATGTTCCAATACTTCCCACTTGTATTTTTCCAGCCAAGCTTTGGTTTTTCCGGCTGAATGTGGGGTTGCATTGTCATGCAACAGTTTCACATTTCCTGAGCGTAATTGTCCTCTTCTCTTGAAATGAATTTTTTCTTTCAATTTTTTTAACGTTTCAATGTATCGGTCAGCATTTATTGTTTCATTTTTTGATAAAAATTCAATCAGTAAAATTCCTTGTGCATCCCAAAACACAGTAGCCATCACTTTTTTTCAGGAAATTGTTTGTTTGAATTTTTTTGGAACTGGCGATTCGGGATGTTTCCAAGTCATCGAGTCTCGTTTGTTGTAAGGGGTAGAATAATGAACTCATGTCTCATCTCCTGTAATGAGGTGATCGAGGAAGCTTTCGTCATTACGAGCACGATTCAAATGCTCTATGGATATCCGCATACGTTTGGTTTTGTGGTCTGCTGTAAGCATTTTCGGTACCCAGCGCGCACAAACCTTACGAAAATTTAATTTCTCATGAACAATTTCATGCACAGTAGTCTTTGGGAGATCAAGTTGTGTGGCCATTTCCTAATCTTGAGTCGTCTATCCGATCGTAGCAGTTTTTCGACTGCATCAATGGTTTCGGCGGTGGACGTGCTTATTGGTCGACCACTTCTTGCCTCATCTTCAACACTTTCTCGACCTGAATTAAATTTTGTACACCAAACCGATACACTTTTTCGAGACATTACTTGTGGGCCATAAACTTCGGTTATTTTTCGATGAATTTCAGTCGGAGAAATATTTTGAAAATTAAAAAACCTAATGACGGCGCGGACTTCTTCTTTTGTGCAACATAGATACTGGTTTTCCATGTTTATAATTACGTAGCTGACGGAACACTAAACCATAATAGTTATATCACATAGAATATGTCGTTTGTTACCTAAATTATCAATTCTGGAAATTTCCGGCCGATATGGTTCATTGTTTACGCTAAAAATAACTTTGTACTTTATTTATCGGACAACCTACGTAGCATACAATATAGTAACCAAAATAAAACATATGCAAATTTATATCATTCCTAGTTTTTATAAAAATTATATGTTACTATAAATAATAATAATCAAAATTAATTATAGTTCAAACCTACGATTTAAAAAAATTGATTTTATATTTTGTTGGAAAAATTGTTTTCTTATTGTACATAAATACATTGACGACCTAGCCATAAGTTTAAATTTTTTTTATTTATTATTTTATATATTCAGTTTTATGTCATTTGTATTACTTTATATTAACTTATAAGGTTTGAATGTTTTAAGAAATAAAATAATATTTTTAATATACCTTGCGGGTTCAGTTCTTGGACTAAATATATTTGTTCTGATTTAATTTTTTTTTTTTTGTTACAAAGTGAATTTTTAATTTAAATATTTCTATATAATAAAAAAAATCATACTTTTAAATCAAATATTTCTATAACAATAAAAATCATATTTTTAAATGCCATACTAAACGATATTATTGAGCTGTTTTTTTTTATTTTTTTTAGTCTTTAGTAAATACTGTGATATCACTATTGAGCTGTTATTTTAACATTATTTTACCGGTAAAAACTCGTAGAAACATAGTTTTTTCTTTAAAATTAAGGGGTTCACGGTTAAGATTATTTTAATCTGTAGCGTATAAACGCACAGCTAGTATTTTACGATAAAAAAGTTTCGACTTCAATGCGGCAACGAAAGTCCCAAAAGTGCAAAAGTACCGAATGAGCGATCTTAATGTTGAAGACTTACTTGAATTTCTTATTTTCTTTGGGGGTTTTGTAGGTAATGGATTTTCATTTAAATGTATTGCGTTTATTTTGTATGGTACCAACTGTTTTTTCATTTTTTTTCTTCAAAAAGCATTTTTAATGTAAAAATGTATAATTTATAAAATACAAACAAGAAGAAAACAGATGTAAATATTTATTTAAAATTAAAACTAGTTTCTTGCAAAAAGTATATTTCTTCTTTTATTTATTTACGCACGAAAAAACGATCTGTTACATACATTTTATGATCAATTTTTGTAATTATTGATCACATGGATTAATTGTTATGAATTGGTAAAAGAGTTTAATTTGCAGTCGAAAGTTTTATGTTAAAGTGGAAAAAGGCAAATCATCTATACCAAAAATATATAAAATAAAATCATTATAATATATAATATCATATAAAATAATTATTATAAATGAATTTATTTTTTGAAAACACTTTAGATTTTTGTTAAAAAAATAAAATATACTGATTGTTTTGACTAAAAAACGTTTTTTCATTGTTTTACAAATTGAAATTTAAAATCTAACATGTTTTACATATTTTGTATGAATAAATCATTTTAATTTCACATAATAGTAATAAAGTTAGCTAATAATATATTTTTTAACATCAATATTATCATAAATATCGAATCGGTGTTCCGGAATATTTTTAAAACAATACTTATAAATACACGTGTAGATTTAATGAGATTTATTACATTCGAGATCAATTTTCGATAAGACTATATATATATAGGTACTCGGTATAATGATATGAAAGACTTGAGCAAACGAAAACTGACGAATATTTTATGTATACACTAACTAGATTTACAAAAATAATTAAAATAATTTACTAAATTCTAATACACGTGAACGATGATATTTGTAACTTTGTACATCGATTCAAATTATTCAAACTAGACGTTCAAAGCACGTAGATTCTATATTAAAAGTGTTCTTAAATTATTGTAATACTCGTAATATCATTGTTTTAAACTATCACTATATTTTTGAATACCTCTTGTTAATGTTAAAATAATAATAAATTTAATTGAATACAAAGTATATTTTAATCATTTTCTGTCTATGTGTATAAAAATTACTGTTAGTATAATCACAGGTAACGAATTTAACTCATAGTTTGAGACATAGGTATAAGAAGTAGGTTCAGCTAGTATATATATATATATATATATCGATTCTGAAGTAGGAATAAATATAAATCGAGTTGACAACAATTCTAGTACTTCAGATTGATTATTATTAAGAATACGAGTGTACATTCTTAAAGAACTAAAATGTAATTTGACTTATCGGTTGTTCTGAGTTGTCACGACCCGATTGTGTGTTACATTTTATAAATTATATAGTATAATAAATTAAAAATGATTATTTTCCGAAGGATTCTATTAGTTTACTGAATGTACAGTTATTATTTAGTTATTATTAATATCTGAAAGTGTTTTCGATCATATATTTTTACAAGACGGGTGATTTATTAAAATATTATATTCATCATAATGAAATTGACAACAATTTTAATTCTATAGTCTCTTAAATTTCGTACAGCACATTTTTATTTTTGTACTATAGATATATCTACTAATGTATCTATGTATCTTCTAATGATGACAATGTTGTTTCTATTACCAAATAAAATAGAAATATGCAAATAATGGACTTGTGAAGTGTACTTTAAAAAACATTTGAACGGATTATTCAATGAAAAAGAAAGGATTTGCATATAATCACACATTGAGGTTTTCAGTATTTCGCATTTTTTTAACGTCGTTACTCTTTAGATTTCTAAATATATGGCAATATTAAATTACTTAAAATTATTTTATTGAGATTAGATATTTTTTAAATTACAAAATTAGGTACTTATACTGTACAATAGTAACGTTATTTTTTATTTTATTAGAATGTAAGACGTTTTTAAATGTATGGTTAAACTGTATTAGTATATTCTATTTTATAATATTAATAATTATTTGTACTTCGGTTTTCTTATTTATTGACAGTTAATAAGTCAATAAGCCAATAAGTCAAAACAATTATAACGTATTAAACTGGTATATTGTAACGAAAAAGCAGAAAAGGGAATAAACTAATTTATTATTTGGCGGAAACGGTTGACTTCCGTACCAATACAGAGTTCGGAATTTACTTTATCGACAAGATTCGATTGAATACACACAAGTTTAATACAAGAAATTTCCGATCAGTGATTAACAGGTTAATAACATCTTATGAAGCATGGAAGCATAGCGCATATGCTCAAGAGCGACGCCCGATAAATTCCATATCAATAATATTGTGCAATATTCGAATTTTGATAGTATTATTTCTATTATCTAATATTAAATCTATACTGTATTGATACCACCGATAAGATTAAACTAATAATTTAAATTGTGATTATATAGTAAACCAAAGTGTATCAATACACCTTGTGGTATGCCTCACGGCGTCGTAGCGTAAATAATATATTATGTACTACAAAAATTACACCTAAGAATTTACGCCCGAAGATAAATCCTCGTCTTCCACCACTTGTAACTTAGAATTTTTAATAGTTTAATATTATTATTTACTATATCCTAATTCCTAAGTTCCTAGATGTATATTACATATCCCATAGTTTTAATATTAACTCTAAATTATTTAATAACTCTAAAATAAAAAACATGTTTTAAACGTATTAAACAATGTCGATAATGTTTCAAGTACATTGTCGAAAACAATTTTTAACATTTTGTTTTAAACATAAAAACTCTGCTTAAGCTCGATTTTACTAATTTGGTAATGTGTGGCTTATTGTTGTCACTTGTAGTGCGCATCGCTAAGATCAATAATATTATTGTATGATTGATTAAAACTTGTATTAATTTTTTCCTCTTTAAACATTTTCAAAAACAAAAAAAAAAATGTAAAACGGATATCATGAGCAATGAAGCATGGCTCAAATAATACTGATTAGAAAATTTAAAAAATTACTCACTTACTTGCTTCATTAATTAATTACTTATTTCATATGTAATTTAAAAGTTGTACCTGTTGTTTGCATTCTATGCTTTATGATTGTTATGTGCTGTTTTTCACCTCTTGCATTCTTGTTCACATATAGGTGATTTTACTACTTAAATAATTTATTTTTTATAAACAATTGTTTTACCAAGAGTTATTCGTAATTTGAATGCCATAGTACTTTATGTGCTCTTGTTCAATGCACATTAACACGAATTAAAGCTGTAAACGTAGATACCGTAATATGTATAATTACGTACGCACTATTACTTTGACATTTTATGAGATTTATGTGATCACGTTGATTAAGCATAACGATTCAAATTCGTTTATCAAGTAGGCGTATACTATTTTCAACGCAGCATCGATTGACTTACATATAATAAGAACAAAATAAGTATATGAAGTTTATTACAGTAGGTATCGAGAAATGTTTTTTTCTCAAATTATTCGTAAAAATTTTGTTCGGAAGAGAACGTTTTATTGTACAGTAATATGTTTTGATGTACGGGCATCGAAACGCGCTGTGCAATTGAGATAAAAAGCATAATCACCAAGTTCCGATGTTATTGATTTTGATTTAATTGATTTAAAAGAAAAAAACCAATTTCCGACGTCTTTCGCGGCATAAGTTAATATCCATAAAGACGAAAGACGTCGGAAATTGGTATATATATATATATATATACTGTCGACGAGAGAGTATTTATTTATTTTTTCGCAAACCGTTTAATCGATTTATTCGTAACTATAATAATAATTATTATTATTATCGTCTTATCGAGAGTTTGGATTTACACTGTTCACTTGAGAACAGAGAAACATTTCAACATAATTTTTGTAGCGTTTTTTAACCATACACAATGTATTACCATGGAATGGATTCTATTCTATTGTATGGTCAATGGTAGTACATATACATATCGTATATCCTATATTGTACATTACCTGTACACGACAATCGTACGCGTCGCGTACTTATCCGTAGCGTTGCTGATCATTGCAGTCAGCGTTTACCACAGACAATAGGTAGGTCGTGTAAAAGTGCACTTGGCCCGGCCATGCGTTCGGATAAACGATAAATGTTTATCGTCGTCGACATTGTACTGCCGCCGCTGCCGTATCGAGAACCGACACGATAAGAGTTATCGAAGGTTATCGGACGACGTACGTTTTTCACGTAAAAGATTATCGCGCGTGGTGTTCGTGCGCGCTTTCCTCGTGCAGCTGTTACCCGACCTACCACGACTTGGGCTCATCGGCATTGCCTACTCGTTATCGCGTTACTCGCTCGCCCGTGTGTCGCGGATTGTTGTTCATTTGCAATCGAATCGTTTTTCCACGGTCGCTCAACTACGAGGTATCTGGGGAGTGCCCAAGTGGAAACCCCGTGTTCCGCGTCTCGCTCTATATTGAGAACGACATTGTTCCAGACGAAATATTTGTAGGTACGCATTTGCCAATGTCGATAGGAAAAATTATGTTCGACGCTCGTGTAAAAATTTGTTTGCTTACAATGGTGGTGTCGTGAACGCGTACAACCGAAATATTGGCTGTGCGTAATACGTCGAGGGGCGAGTGCTCCACCAAGATTTCTGTTTCATTTGCGCCACTGGTGACCGTGTTGTATTACCGTCGTTACTGTTATTATTGGTTATCGTAATCCGTCCGGGCCCGTCCGTTTACAATACGCAACATGCAGATCGCGGCGCTCAGTATATGTAACCCAAAGTTAATGTAGGTAGCTACAGTTATATAAGTAGGAGTGCAGTCGGGATATTTCACTACGCGCAAAAAATCCAAACACGCAGTGCCCCGCTATGGGCCCCAATATGACTTGTCGCTCTATGTCCCCCTATGTCTTCGTCGTTTTCTACCGCGGAAGAAATGCGAATTTTCTTTCTGACGGAGTCGGTTTTTAATATAACTACATTTCCTTATCACTGGTAAGTCTCCATATGCCGATTCGCCTATAGTATATCACATAAAAAAATTATAGTATATCGTATCAATGTGAAACATGCCATATTAATGACGAAGCTCTACCGTGATTTGTTGTTGAACAAGTCTATTACTAGAATTTTGATAACCGACAAACCATAAAAAAACGATAGAATTCAGGGGCGAATGGTAATCGATCAGCAGATTCTATCAAGCGTGCATCGATATAAATTGGTAAATAAATAACCATTAGAGAACTAATGATTGAACAGAATTTTATAGATTAGTCAAACCTTTTAAATTGTTATTATAATGTATCTTTTAATAGATCTATTCAGTCTCAAATGCGTTTAAATGATTTAAAAAATATATTAAAAAATACATAATTTGTATAAGGCCTTTTATCAATAAATTTATCATATAACAAACAGTTGACTTTTATCCCAGAAACGTTTTAAAATGGTACACTATACAGTACACCCGACACTATAGTGTTGACATATACATGCACAAGGAAGTGCCGGGTATGCCCAGGCACCTCCAAAAATTTTGAAATGGGGCCCTAAAATTAAGTCAAAGAGTAAAGGATCCGTAATTTAACCGATGTTATTCAAATTAAATGTAATTTATTCTAAAAGTTTGGTAAAAAATAAATAAAATTTTGTAATATAAAAAATGAACATTTTTTTGAAATTTTCGTGCAGAAACTTATGACAATGTAACTGTTAAAATTGACAAAATTTACTAATAATCGAAGTTATATAAGAAAAAAATTTTACGAGAATCAAGGAAAACATATACATTGGAATTAATATACCAAAATAAAAAATTAATGTTATGTTTATTTAATTATTTATAAATTATAATTGATATGCATTTTATTAATTATATATACAGGGCCGTCCTGATGATTTGCGGGGCTTGGGGCAGAGTGAAATTGCGGGGCCTTAATTATCGAAAATGTCATTATCATGATAAGTTGCATTTTGAAATTCAAATATGCGCAAATAGACTTAACAAATTTGGTACCCTGCACTTACAACAATACGAATAAGTAAATAAATTCATAACGCAACATGTCATATAATTAAACTTAATATAATAAATCCTGTCCAACTGTGGTGAGAACGCGGGGCCCGGGGCGAGGGCCCCACTCGCCCTGCCCTAGGGACGGCCCTGTATATATATATATTACACGTTTTGTTAAGATATGGCCCAAAAGTATAGTAAGCACTTCCTGAAATACAGATATACGCACATCTATGGTATGAAAACTAAGTTTTTAAAACGAACAAGTTAATAATTAGGCCTCGAAAGTTGTTTTAAATGCAACTTTTTATCTATTGTTCGGATGTATTGTTAAGTAGGTTATAAAATCGTTCCATACAAGTACAAACTAGAATCTAGAAAATTTTAGTGCAACTTTATACAATCTTAGCTATATTTTCTATTTATTCCAATTTTGTCGATTTTCCTTATTTATAATACAATTTTTGATTTGTTTAAATGCGTATTATTATTATAAAACATTGTATATAATATCGTACTATTCACATGATTTATTTTTTTTTTTACGAATAAAATAAAATAACCTGGGAGCTATGTAAGATATTATTATACGACAGAATATAATATTATAATAATAAATAAATTATGGTTATTTCGAGCTTTGTCATTTGTGACGGCAATGATGGAAATATGTTTTGATATGACGATGTACAAGTTGCACAACTTGCTGTCCTCAAATCCTCCGGTCTTTCGAGTTTGAGAATTTAAAGAAATTATTTGTCATACAGATCAATAATTTTAAAGGTAGGAACACAAATTTATATTAAAAAATAAAATAAAAATTGTTGAAATCAAAAATTTTAAATATTGATAATTTAATTTTAGGCTCCTGTAATACATGACTAAAACCACTGTTCCAGTTATTTTTTGAATTTTTATTTTGAAATATTTTATAAATGAACATGCATTTGTAATATGGTTGTCTTAATAAAAAATACTTGTATATTTTTTTTAAACAGTTATTTCGGTAAATAAAAAATGTTTGTTGCAATTTTAAAGTTCAATTTTGGTAATTCTTTATTGCAATAATGTTATCAATAGGTGCTGTAATAAATGTTGTGCATCATGGTTTATAGATGTTCACGATAACACTGCATACTATATTTATGTATTGTAGTTATGGTTCAAATTTTGAAAGTGAGTGTAATAAGGTATGGAATATTCATTGGTGTGGGGTAAAATGTTAATAGTGTTATTAGGAGGTAAACCAGTGACATCCTTTTTATAGGGGTAGGGGGAGCGAAGTTGATTCATATATTTTTCTAGTATGATAAAAATAGTACAAAACAAATATTTGAAGACAAAAAAGATTATGGGGGAAGGACTTACAATTTGAATGTGTCATCAGGGTACTAATTTTTTTTTATAAATCAAGCACTGCTTCCATGTTTATGCTATAGTCATAAAACGTAATCAGCACGTAGGATTATTAATTACTTCTTTTCAGTCAGACCCGAAAATCACATATTTGAATCTTATATCTATTCTAAGTGTTTATTTAACTGTTAAATCTGTTTAACAATTGTTTGTTCGTCGATGAATGATTGTCAAACAGCAATTCACATTCGTTCGGTTCGCTCATTGTTTATTGTTTTCACGGTTTAAATTTTTTAAGCCATTGCGTTGTTGATATTATTTTCACGTTCTATTGTATATTAGATTGTTATAGATTGCTTGAAATAATAATATACTATCATAAGAATTATTTATTTAATAATTATCATAAGAATATCGCAGTTACTCTTGCTTAGGTATTAATTGTTGTATGACACAGTTTTGAGAGGAAACTCCAATACACGTTTTATACACACATTTCGATTAGATTGGATTGGGATTTAGATTGATATTTTCGAATAATGTTCGATAATACATAGCGCACAGTGGAATTATTGATAATATTTGTACGTAAAATTATCAAGAATTTAATATGAAATAACTTGTATTTTATCAAAATAAGTGCAAACGAAGTGTTAAACATTATATTTTATTGTTGTAATCATTACGTTTCGCTCCGATTAAATAGCTTCAAAGTACAAACGCATATTAAACCATAAGTTGTATAAATTGCAAAACATTTCGATTAAAATAAATGATTAGTATGGACGAAAACGTGTTTAAAGAATTGTATTTAAGAATTCAAAATTGTCTATGTATTCCGCTAAAATCTGTACAATTCATATACATATTGGATTGATTGATTCTATCGAATTCGATTGAAACAGAACAATCAAAATCGTAAAATAAAATCTTATGCCTTATGGAAAATTGCGCTTAAATACCATTTACTATACTTTTTTTTTATCAGGTGGGGTTGACCGAATCAATTAGGTCTCAAATTAGGTTCCGTTTACCACTCATATGTCTTACATATCCTATCACTTAACTGTTAGATGTGTCAACACAAAACGGATTTGCGGTTCTCAACCTTTTAATATGTCTCGCTACCGTCCATTTTGTTAACTCTATAAGTGTTGAGAATTTGCATGTGCCACTCGTATAAAAATATCTTTCAAACACAGCTGTATTATGAGAGCGCTGTGTCGTTATAAAGAAATCAATTACCCACGTAGTTTAGTTAGTTGTATTTTTAAAAATCAATTATCGTCCATCCAAACTATTTTCATGGCATGTACAATGTCGTTTCTGTTTTCGTTTGATTATTTCAAACACGCCAGCGGGCGCCACGTGTGTACGACGACTGGAATTTAACGAGCAATTTGTACACTCAAGAATACGCGTTATGCATTTTAATGTACATATGGTAGTGCCGAAGGCGTGCACACGGGAGGGTCCCGGACTGAAATGTTGTAAAAGGGGCTTTACAATTTATGTTCAAGAACAGGGAGCCGGTATGAACTCCTCCCCCCCCAAAATCACAAAATATATATATTAAAAATCAATAATTTTATGAATTAAGAAAAAGATTTTTTTTTCAAAAAAAGTATGAGTCAAAGTATATAAATTTTCTTTTTATTCGTACAAGAATTAAGTGGTCATAGATTTAAATTAATGTATTAGACTATTATCTTAGTTCAATTGTTTTATAAACTTAAATATAATTTTACAATTAAATTAAAAAGTTTTTAAATTTTTAAATTGAATTAAATTGTTATCAGCCGATTATTTTGATGTCGGCGCGCGTATAGGTTTTATATGTTTTTATTTTTACTCCTTTTTGATATTCCGATTAAATCTGGTAATATAGATACAAAATTCGTCAATCATTATAGAAACTTATCACGACAGAAGTGTCACGTGTCACGATAATATATAATATCATAGATATTATCTACCTCAAAGTAATTTGGGTTTTACACAGAATATAAGTATATAATAAAATAGTATACGAATAACATTTGTTTAGTATATGTATAATTTATATACATATAATGATATATTATACATATTTACTATTATGGTACTAATATTAGACATTCGATAAATTTCATTTTTAAATGTGAACTACTGCATTAAAAAGTAAAAACTCTTGATAAGTCACTGACTGCAATGTTATAAAAAATATTCCAAGGGCCAAAGAAAACATTTTTCAAACACCTCCCCCCCTAAAAAAATCCGGAATCCGCCACTGATGGTTGTATAATGGTTATATATAAGTCATAATTTGTATTTAATATAATAATTAGGGTGCGGAAGTTGTAGGAATTTCATATTGTTCTGAATGTTCCCAATTTATAGTAGACCAAGCTAGAAATCTGGACTATACAATGGAGAGTAAAAAAATCGAAAATTTAAAAGGCATATTTCGCATATTATGCATATTTAATATTTTTCTAAAAAAAATGTTAATAATTTTAAAATATTATTTTCCTAGCATGTATATTTCAATTAATATTAAATATATAAAATTCAAAATTATCAATGAAAATATTTATTGCCAATAACAACGATATGATACGCAGTCTATCACGCTGAAATGTCGAAATACTTCGGTGTTAAGTACTTTTTATCTTATCGTTAAAATGCCAAAAAATAATATACTTTTTTCACTTATAAATAGTTGTTGTGTATATTATTTATTTATTAACAACATCAGAATATTTTTAATGCATATTTTGCAACATTTTCGTAAATATTTTTCAACGAGGAACTGTAACAGAGTGATTCGAAAAAGTACATAAATATGTGTTCCATTCGATTCGAGCAACGAAGCGTTTCGATAAATTTCTAAAGAATGTTATCGTTAATCATAATATGTTGTGGTGTTATCGTGCGTTCGAATAAGAAGTGCACTCGCGGGATTAAGGTCGTTGGCATTTATCGACAACAGATTGTATTCTGCAATATTAGCCAGTCCATGTTTTCGTCGTATTCGTTTTATTGGTCTTAGATGTGTTCGACTATCCCTAAAGGTACGGATTCCTAGACGCGGCGACTAGTCGTAGAGCTCTGACTCAAGGGCGGATACAAGGGGGGGACATAGGGGCAATTCCCCCCCCTTCACAAAAAAAAGGTATCAAATATTCCGTTTGTAATTAGTTGTGGCTACGATTTGGTTCATGAAAGTTATTGAGAAAGTGACGTTATTATATTTACCACGAACTTAATTATTTTTCCATTGAAAATTGTCCATTTTTATCTTATTGAGATAGTAATCACGGCATTCGCTGTACAATATTTTATCTACAACCAGTTATTTAACGTAGAACTTGTACATTACACGGTATAAAAAGCATATTACTACTGCGGGGAAGTATTATAATAATTTTAGTAATCGGAGCTTTTACATTGCAATAATTAAATATTTTGAAACTCTAACTAATAATAAGACTAGTAAGAACTTAGACTAATAATGAGACAATTCCTATGCTTAGCTATTCCTATTAATCTATTTTATTTATTTATATACATTCTTCCCCCCCCCCCCCCCGTTCATGACTTCTGTATCCGCCGTAGCTCTGACTGATTCCGTAGACATAGAAATCGCAGCGGCTCTAAATATATTTTGTAGTAGTACTTTGAGTTTTGTAGAGTAACGACGTCTGTTTAACCATACAATATCAATACGTCCGAAATCGTGTGCGTTGTGAATAATAACAAAATCATCGTACATTTGATCGAAGAGGAGGAGGAGAAAGAAATTTTGTTTTCCAATTTATATTCTTCGATAAGTGTTTCGTCATGTTCAGGTACAAACACAACTTTCGACGTAATAGTACACGTTCGATATCACAGTATTACAATTAAAACACTAATGATTGATGCATATGCCTATTGAACTATATACTATATACCTATACTGCTTCCTGCATAGAACATAATATTTAAATGTTGCGACAAAAAACCGTTTTTTTGACAATAGTCGCGACACCACTGCTCTCGCCGACCGTCGCGACTCAAGTTCAATAGCCTTGAATCGCAACCGCGCTTTGGAAACCAATCTATGGGCATAACGTGTAAACATCGTTGCTGCAACGGTCGCGGCGACTGGCCGCGCCTATAAAACCGTACCTTTAGGCCTTAGCCGATCACCTCGCAGCATTCTAGAGCCCTTACCTCATTACTTTCGCCCGAATTCGTTCTGGCCTAGACTCGATTATTGGTTTGCACTGTACCGCGCCACTGATCGATGAGAAATTTAAAATAATACACGATCGCAACGAGTTGAAATAAGCGTTTAACGAGACGAAAGCTCATAAACGGTAATCGCAAACGCACACACTCACGGGTTACCTTCAATTAGCCGATGATAACAAATGGTTAGATACGTGCATTACGCACGCGCGTACACAGACACAGAGCGCATCGTGCAACAGGTATAATGATTTTTAAACGGACATTACAACGGGTTTTTGAAAGACATGCCATCGTAACACGATATCAATACACTATCAACACAACAGCGTAAGAGCATAACAATACAGTTCCTCCGGGTCTAACGAAGAAAAAATTTGTCCCGGAGATCTTGCACACGACAAGAACGGAAAATAATATTACATATTCAAACGTTGTATACATCGAAAAAGCGTTTATTAAAAATATTTCTGCACATCATTATACTTAGTACATATATATATATATATATATAACAATAACTCCTTATATATATAGTTAATACTTAATATTAAATAATTGGCCTCAGTTTTTTGTTTTTTTTTTTTTGATTTCGTACCATATAAACAAAAATATATAAAATACAATGACTAAGTGATACAAAGTTTAGCTTGGACAACGTTAGATTTAAACATATTTATAAACAATACATTTTTATTGTTGGAAAAAAATAAAAATAGTAATAGTTAAAATAATAATAATAATAAAATAATAATACAAATATATGTCAGTAAGATAATAAACTTGAGTTACGATACGTGATTAATGCGTTATCGTTTTGTTTATTATTAAAATCACACGGACGACCATGTAATTATTTACACAATAATAAGTGCTGGTCGACGACAAGATGTTCGTTAAACGGATAAACCGCAGGTTCTTTCGTAAACGACGTCTTAATACAGCTAAATGTCTTTGTATTTATTTATTCGACACAGTACACTACAAACTTGTGTAGATGAATATCAAATAATGTAATAATGATGTACGCGTTATGTTTGTGCATGCGTGTTGGTCAGACGAACGTTAGAAGAAATACAATTAGAATTACAATATCAAATAGAGGTTCATCAGTGAAAAAATTAAATATTATGAATATAAAAACTTTGTTCAAGACGGAGCGTGCAGATTTTACAGGTTTTCGTTTGGAACCGATAGTCCGTACAAAGGAACGCTTTATTATCCTCCTCAGACGGCAGCATCTTGTTCTCTGAAGATTATCGCTAAATGTTCTCACCGTCTGACGGTGCACACGAATTGCATCCCGGGTTTTCGAAACGAATATATGAATTACGTCTCAAAGTAAAATCATTATTTTATTTCCAATTTTAAATAGACTTAGGACTCTGACAATTAGAAATATGTCAAATAAATTATATTAATTTATAATTACAATTACACCAAAAAAATTAAAGATTAAATTTAGATTTAAAAAATGATAAGACTGGTGAAAACGCGAACGATACCTTTTTAATAATATCGAGACTAATTAATTGGCTATTTTCATATTTCTCGTGAACTCGTATAGATAAAGCCGGAAGCAATTCGTGTACTTACTTATCGATTTTTTTTATTTCGGGACGCAACTCGTGTGCAGCTCCGTCTGACGAGTTAAAGAAGACGAACGATAATCAAAAAAAATATAATTATATGTGTGTGCGCGTGTGTATGTGTGTGTGTGTGTGTGTGTAAATATGTGTGCGCGTGCGTGTGCGTGAGTGTAAGTTTTATAATACGTAATAAAAAAGAAAGAATTCTCGTCGCTCTAAACCCATTCGAAAAAACCTGCTGGTCTCTCGTCAAATTTTTCCAACATATTTAATTCGTGATTTTATTTTTTATTTTTATACAGACATGTGTGATCAACAATCGTCCATGGATCGAAACATTACTCGACCAGCACAAATAAATATATTTCATATGACATGGGAAAGTAGTAACATTATATTTTACCGGATAATATTGTATTAACTAATAATACAACTGATAGATGTTAGGAGTCACAATGGTCATTTATATGTAATAAAATAACCAATATAGCAAAGTGTATGTATAGCATGACGTATTTCTTAAAAAAATATATAATACATTTATACGTATATAGTGAGATATTAGACGATTAATCGAGTCAATCGAATTAAAAAGTAATTGATTATTTATGTTACATTAGATAATATTAAGTCAATTTTGAAACTATAAAAAATAAATATTTATATTAAATTGATAACGTTCATTATTAATTTTTATTTAATATTTAAATTAATTAAATTATTTATAATGAATCATCTGAATCATCGAACTTAATAATAATATAATTATAATTGTATGTATTGAACATTCAATAAAAAAAAAAAAACGTTAATATAACATCTAACTATAACACGTAATAATTAATTCGATAGATAATTAATATAGTAGGGAAAAAACAAAACAAAAAAATGTCAATAACTTGTGATGCATTCCCTGCTCGACAACAATTGAGGTAAAAAGTATCTCACAATCAAAACTATAACTACGTATATTGAGCAAAAATCCAACAGGAATAATAGGGATAGAATCCCCCTGCGGGGTCAACTATGACGGAAATAAAAAAAATACCCCTGCGTGAAAAAAAGTCCTGAGGGTGGTGGACGTAATAGATTTGATACATGTTAATAATTATTTAAAAAAAATTTCCCATATAACGTTACATAACAATTCGTATAGGAGTACATTGTGTGTGTATGTGTTTGTGTGTATTTGTGTGTGTGTGTGTGTGTGTGTGTGTGTGTGTTTTAATTGTTAACTATTACAGTCATTTTCTCATGCTCTAGTCGTTCACAATGCCTTTGAACGCACGGTATTACGAACAACATTAAACCACTAATGGTGATGCTAATACCCGACATGTAAAAGGCAGGGTTGTAAGAGTTCAGTACGTCAAACAGCCATCCTGTAAACAAAAAACCAAACCGTACATAATTACAAAATTATAAAAATAGGAATTAAAATATTAAAAACTAATTAACACAGTTTGTTTAATTAATTCGAATTTTGACATTTGAACAAACACAAATTATTTTCCTAAAATATATTTTCGGAATGTAAATTTTAATGTATTGATATAATTATTGATATTTTTTTACTTGGACCACATTTCCAATCCTATTAAAATACAATAAGTAGACCATACATGTTGTATGGATCATAAGAAAAAGTGTTATGTATGTATAAAAAATATTATTAAATACGATGAATAATTTAATAATGTAATCCTATTTTATCAAATCTTGGTAATTTCTGTACTGCTTTTTTACACTTTTGAATGTTTTCAAAAAACAACTCATAGATTCTTATCAAATTAAAAGATTCAATATTTTTAAATGTCTACATTTTTATAAAATAAATATTCTTATATTTAGTCATATAGTAAAAGTACAATTAAATGTTCAAAAAGTCATCAAGTTATTGGAATTTTATTATTAATGGGTTTGAAACGACTTTTTGCTCATTATTGTTGAAATGTTTAAACTATTATTTATATATATTGACGACGTAAAGTCCATTAAATTATAATTTATTTTTAATAATAACATCATAACCAAAATCTATTAAAAATATTTATAGTAATAAACTATTAAAATAGTTTATTATCAGTAATTTTTTTTTGCATAATTATTAAAATAGTTAAACAAAAAAATTTACTGATATTTTAAAATAGCTTAGATATATTTCAAAAATTATTAAAAAAAATGTTGTACTTTCAAGGATATATATACACAACTCATTTTAAGATGAGCCTAACCATGATTTTTAGAATACATCCATTGAAGACAATGGGTGCAATCAAAATGAATGTGTGCTGACTTAAAAATTGTTCATTATTTTCAAAGCTATCTCATTCTTTGTAGTATTTACTCTAAAATCTAACCGAAAATAAAACTTTATGAAATTACAATGTAAAGCTTTTATTCTTTGACAAATTTTGAAATTGTGAATTTGATTTTTACAAAAAATAATCCGAAACCATAAATGTCTTTACATTTGAACATTTTTATTATACATGTATAGTCCTTAAATTATTAACATACATAAATAACAGAAGATTTTGTTTTGTATACTATTTTAAATACGAGTAATATTGGTTTTTTATTTAATAAATTAATATTATTAGCGTTTATAGTAGTATTGGATATACAGTGATTGTACAAAAAAATATATTTATTTATAATCTAATTTATTGTACCAGTAAATATTTTTAATTTTAAAACAGGTATCTTGTGTAGCAAGACAAATGGTTTAGTTTATTGTAAATACTAAAAATAACTTGTTTTTAAATTAAAATATTGAGAAAATTCATAATTTTACTCTGATAATGATTAATGATATATTTATTTATTACTAGGGCTCGGAAGTTTATGTATTTTGGAATTTTTTAGACGATGTCTCCTAGCCATAAATAATGTGTTTCATTTGCATGTAAATCTAAATAACTAAATTTATTTTGCATTTATTGGTGTTTATTACTTATAAAGTAATTTTTTTATATTTTTAGGTCATTTTTCTAAATTTTTTTCATTTTTACTTATTTCACATTATTTAACATCTTATCGTTTATTGTTGACCATAATGCCGATAACTAAAAACTTGGAAATTACGACGGACTAAAATTAGTATCTGATTTTATCAAGCCGATAACATTCGTTGTTGTCGTGAATATTATTATACCTACATTTTATTATTTTTCCTAATATTTGATAATAATTATTATCTTATTATTAACTTGAAGTTTCGCCGCCATTTAGAATTATTCTAAATGGCGAAGAAACTTCAAATGAGTTTTTCCCGGATGATTTGGCTCATTTCTGATTTTTCCCCAATCACTTTAATGTACGTGGAGAAGTTTTTCCAAATATAAATGTTTATTAACAGATAATCGTCGTTAATTTATTTTTTATAACATCAATTACGCTATAATTGTACAATGCATTGATTTTGATTTTTGAGTAATTTCTAAGCTTTGATAAATTTAAGACATTTGTAATTTTTTTATTTCATTTTTTAATGTTTTAAAAGGTCATCAACTTCCAAGCCCTAATTATTACTATTAAATATCAGAAATTATATTGCAAGACATAGCTGTAACGTTATTCATTTTTTTAATGCATTTACATTAATTCTCATGCAACTAACGTGTTTTGAAAATAAACTAAACATTTTGGAGAGTCAAACATTCGACAAGTGTATATACAGTGTATAGTATCTATGGTGAAGTTTATATAAAAAATATATTACCAGCTATGGGTGGTCCTACAAGTGAGGCGATGCCTTGAAACAGTAATAAGATTCCAAAAGCATTTGTCAATTTGTCAAGTCCCAACAAATCCACCAAGATTACTGATGTTAAACCAACGTACGCTCCAATTGTAGCACCAAAAATGATTGTATATATAGATAACGTGAGTATGCTGGTACAGAAGGTGCTTATAATTGTGGCTGCGTGTAAAAAGAAACATTTAATATTGAGTTATAGTAACATATAAATATAGATGCACCATGTGTATTTGAATATACGAGTATATTCTGATTATGCATAAGCCTAGCTGAGTAGACAACGTGCATCATAAAACCGTAAAAATATGATTTTATATATACTTAAAGTGAAATTCGTGTTATAACTATATAAAAAAAAAACTTGTTCGATAAAACAAGTTCTTTTCAATTTTAAACACAAATGTTAATAACTCAGTTTCTAATAAATATACTGACACTTTTCTACACGGGATATTAACTGTGAATACCACAATATATTTTCTAAAAAATATATAAATAAGTACTTAAAAGTATAATTTTTTCCCTCAAAATGTATTAGGTATTGAAAGCACATTGATAAGTTCGTTTATTTGTCGTTTTCATTATATGAACTATATAATATAGAAAATGTACGCAGTAAATCATGTAAATCATGAAATCAGGAAATTAAATGACATACATGTAATATAATGTAGGTAATTAGATTAATGAAGATTCATTAAGATTATGTCTGAAGTATAAAATTAATTTCACCAATAAAATAACTTTTAGATTTCCGTTTTAAACTGTAGGGGAGTGATCTTCATTTTACAATTTATTCGATACTGGAGCTGGTATTGAACTATATGTGTACATGACCACACTTTTGAGGATTATAAAATGATACTCACATACACCGCAAATTGTCAAACACAAGTTGTACACCAGTAACCTGTTGATCCACGGTTTGTCAGATATGAATCCTAGTATGATTCTTCCCAAAGTGTTTGCGATGCCAAGTAGAGCCAGTAAATAACTCGAGTGTTTTGACGGTATTCCCATTATAGTAGCTTGAGGCTGAAACACAAAAATAAATAAATTATATTTTGAGAAAAGTGTAACAAAAATGACAAATAGTGTATTGTATAACGTTACTTACTACTAAGTATAAGTACGGTATGTTAAAACCTATGCTTGTCAAAAAGTTGGAGATTGTGTATAGTATAAAAACGGGATCTTTGAGTAACGCGAAATCCAACAAGTACTTTATCGTGTTCTTCGCGTCGGCGGAACAGCAAACATCATCTGAAAACTTATCGTTTTCTTTAGTGATGTTCATATCGGTGGTAAGCGCACTGTTGTTTGTCATTTGAGATATAGTTCTGCAGCAAAAAAAAAAAAATTATGTTTCTTTTGTTAAAACACATAATTATATTAAAAAATATATTTATTTATAACAAACTTAAAATGAAAAACTTTTTTCGTTGAAACGTCACATTTTTCCGTTGTAGACACTAACAATGCATACGTTTTATGAACTGATTTAGTAAAATTGTATTTTAGTTATGATTATAAATATATATATTATTTACACATCTAATAAATCATTGTACCTACTCAACCATTTAAAATATTTAACGTATTTAAAATATTCAGCAACTTTTATTTTAAACTAATAACTTTATGCTAAAAATCTCAATTAACTTTTTTTTGTAAAATAAAATTATTATTTAATTTTAGACTTGTTACAAATTTTTATAAAAGTCACTTATTCATTAATTCATGACTTACTACATTTTCTCTATTTAATATCGAACATTTGAAAAAAAATAGATTAGAGTTAATAGATTTATTTTTTGTATATGGTAATAGATAATTTAGATCTAGGATAGGAACTAGAAACTGTAATGGTTATTTGGGAGATGGTAAACTGCGGCAAAATTAACCTTTTTCTAAAAGTTGATATGTAAACCGCGGCAAAAAAAAATGTTACATTATACAAACTGTGACAAAACCGATAAGATACATTATACAAACTACGGCAATTTGTTTTATATACCTTCTATATGTACCGGTACATGATTTATTAGTGCATTCCCACGTTTTATAACCACTTATTTTAGATTCATATTTAAATTTGAATTTAAAATTGTCCAACACTGTTAATTGTTTGCCATTCTGGTAAACATTGTTGTAAATTCCATCACGTTGAATAAATATTAAACTTTTAACTCTACTAACATTTAGCACTTGTAAGTAGATACTAACTAGTATTATCAAAAGTGAAGGAACCGATATTACCGATATGCTTCGTTAAAACTTAAAAATACATTTGGATTTACCTTACTAATATCTGCGCAAGACGCAACATTGAATAATTAATTAAATGATATACGTACATAGGTACACATAGGCAGGTATATATGATTTAGGTACTATAATATAGTATAGGTATATAGAAGGTATATAAAACAAATTGTCACAGTTTGTATAATGTATCTTTTCGGTTTTGTCGCAGTTTGTATAATGTAAAATTTTTTTTTGCCGCAGTTTACATACAGCCGATTATTTATGTACAACGTAAATTATATATAAATGTTAAATATAAATAATAAATTAATAATGCCTAAAAGTTTTTATATTTTATCATACTTAAATATTCAAATATATAATATAATAAACATGTAGCAACTATTAATATTCGTAATTTATTACTATTTTTCATTATTTTTATGTTTTTTTGTGATGTTTAATTAAGGTAGGTTTACATCTTATGGATAGGTTAGGAAAGTGTAATCGCATATTAATACATACAATATTTTAATACGTAAAGCATGAATATTAAAAGAGTTCTTAATGGAATGCAATCAGAACCTCGTAAAATTTAATTGTTTAAGTTAAAACTACAACATATCATCAACAATTAACAACGATGTTAAGACCAGGGAGGATAAAGCACGAAATATTATGTTTTCAAAGACTTCAGAATATATTTTATTATTATTCATATACTTATTTTAGGACATATTTTTCTTTGTTAGTTATTTACACCAATAACAAAATATAACTCGAGATAACAAAGAATTTAGCTTATCGGATACAATGTGCAAATAGTTACGAATAACACAAATGAAGCCGAATTTCATTTAAAAACGTCTTTGCTTCATTACTTTAGAAAAAAAAATTATTAAAAATGTTGTAGCATTAAAATTATTTATAAACATATTTAACAGTTTAAAGCAAATGTCTTGAAATATTTTAATGTAAAATAATACATAATCAATCACCATATTACGTTTGAGATAGTAAAAAATTATGATTAAAATGAGGAAGTGCATGTAACAATTCGGAAATTATTAGTCAAACCTTGTTAATGATTATATTTATATTAGTGCACGGCAAAATAAATATAAAGCATTTAATTTTGAAGAACAAAAAAGAAATACATAATAACAAGAGCATAATAGAATATTTTAAATCAGCCACAGAAAATAAATTATTTACAATAAATCTATAAACAGCTTATTTAATATCAAATATTTTGAAAATCTCAAAATATGCAGTGAAAGGTAAATAAGCTTATTATAAGGTTATATACCTAGGCGCTTTAAAATACAAAAATGTTGCATTTAAATATGTGCTTTTCACATTTTTTACATAAACAAATACATTTGAAAAACTGATTAAATAAAATAAAATAATGTGAAAAAGATATATATATAAAAAAAAAAATCCAGATTAATAAATTTCAAATTATTTTGTTTGGGAAATATTGGAATGATTTTTACACTACCAAATTACATTTTTTTTATTGAAATATTTATATTATTGTTCAGTGGGACCCATTATATTTTCGAAGAAATAAACGCCAAGAAAAAAAATAATTATTTCAGTTTTCCGAAAGAATATTCAAAATATGCAATTAAAATCAGAAAACTGCAAGTATAATATGTTTGCTACATCGTATGTAGGTATGTTGAATAAATAAAATATGGATATATTTTTGTACAAAATCTATCATGAATCATGCATTTTAAATATACATTAAGTACTGGATTATAATAAATATAAAGTAGAAATATACAAATTTTATAAGCTTAGGTATAATATAAAATAAAACTTTGGTATGTAACATTTTATTAATATTTATATACTCATGAAACATTAAAAAGTTAGAGAAAGAATATTGTTAAGTCCCAAAACTCAAAGGCAATATTATTTAAACTTTGGTCGTTTTATACATTAGTAATATATTATCCATGAATACCATTGGAAGTATGTCAAGTATGTTGTTGGTAAGGAGAAAAAGCGGTACTTACAGGTAAATAAATATACATATTCATAAGTGCATATATATATATATATACAAATATGGCCAATGATCAGTTTGAATGTATGATAAAATTACGTAACAGTTATGTGGAACAGATAGATTAAACGCTCTTGGTTTCATTTTATAATTGCAATGTCACGCACTATAACTTTTTTTAATAGAAACAAAAGGCGTTTTGGTCTCTAATCACCAATGGTTATAAGAAGTTTAGATTAAGAATATACAACACTTCCGTAGTAAATAATCCTACCAGTGCAGGTTTAGACTAAATTAAAGTGACAGTTTATTAAATGTATAATTATGAGTACGTTTAAAAAATATGTTTTGTACTCTATGTTTTATACAAATAAAATATTTAGTGATGACTAAAATGTGTTTTTCATAACTTACAAGTACCCTATGTAAAGAGTTAAAATGATCCATTGTAATATTTACGTATAAATTGTTAAAATGCTATCGAAGCATAAATGGATTTTTGATTAACATTATTTCAATTCACTTTTAATCACGATAATCATACACATTACACGTACATGCATAAGCTACAATATTGTGTATATTTAAAATGTGCACAGTAAATATAAATACCATAATGTACTACGTACAATGCCGGATCTAAGAGGGGGGAGGGTCAAGCGGGAATGCTTGTCAGAGCCGTTGTTTGTATTAGGACACTGTTCAGTGTACGAAAAATAGAAAAAGTCATGGACACACCACGTACTTCTACCAATATAAGGGCGCTGGATTTTTATTAGCCCCTGCCGTTCTAATTTCTTAGATCCGTCAGTGACTGAATATTGCATTACAATACACAAGTATTTATGACACGGGACATTATGAACGGATTAAAATTGGCTCGAGTTTTCACAGGTTTAGGATTTATAGGTTAGATCAATGGTGCGCAACTAGGGGGTCGCAAATGGGTTGTTACATTTTATTAGGGGGTCGCCTATTATTTCACATCAAATAGAAAAGTTAAATGTTACGTATATTATTTTATATAATTTTATAACTTTAATTTTGTATTTTTTTTTTTCATGTCTTGGATTAATAATGTAAAAAAAAAAATATGAAAATTGCCTAAAATTAACGATCGAATTTATATGAACACGATTTTTGGTAAACATTAAGTAAGTATACGTTGCACGCTTACATAATGTTGGTAGGAAGGCGGTGATGGTCTCGCCTTATCGAAATTAATTAATTCGAGGGTCGTGGACCGAGAAAGATTGCGCACCCCCTGGTTAGACATGTCGTCCCGATGTTAAAAATGCACAACATACGCACTGCCTTGAAATCTCGATCGAACCGTTACGAACCGTACACGTGTAACGACTACCCCTACTGGTTGCTTAGCCACGCGCGCGTTCATTAACCGCATTACGCCCGGGTGTACACACGGGTATATACTGTCCATGACGACGTCCGAGGGTGGTGACGGTTCGCTGGCCCCCCCGGGAGGCGGTAAATGCAATAGGACGCGCGGGCGGCGATGTTAAGCTAACGGATACGCGTCGGCCAAGAAGCGAACCGAACGGCTTCGTCGCGTGCACCGCGCCACAGCCGGCGGCTGGACAACGGTCGGGCCGCAGACGTAACGTGCGCGCTTATTATAGCTAACCTTCGGCGGTTCATGTTCACGTTGACCAGGCTGCCGCTGTAGAATATGTCCTTCTGGTACATGATGCCGCTGCCGTTGGCCATCGACGCCTTCAGGTTCTGGCTGGCGTAGCACACCTGGTTCCGCTGGTGGTTGTTGAGCCGGCGGCTCGGGTCGGACGACGCGGCCACCAGTTCGGGTTGGCTGATGGTGAACCGCGACTGCTTGTCCAGCTCGTTGCCGAACGCGTTGGCGCCCGCGTTGCCGGGCAGCAGATGGTTGCGCGGCGACGGCGACGGCGACGAGGCCTGCTTGTCGTGCCGCTGCCGCCGTTTCCATTCGTCGTCCGCTTCGTCGTCCGAGTTGGGCAAGTGCTCGCACGACCGGGTGCCGCCGTTGGCCGTGGGCGCCGCGTCGCCACCGCCGCCGCCGCCGCCGCCGCCGCCGCCGTTACCGCCGCTGTTCAACGGTTGCCGTTCTGTGGCCGGCGGCTCGACGATGTTCAGTATGATGGTGGACGTGTTGTCGCCGCCGGACGCCTGTTGCTCCTCCGTGACCAGCGGCCGGAACAGCATGCCGAACAGCGTGCACATGAACACAAAGCCGGCTATCACGCCGACGGTGGCCCGCCACCCGTAGTTGGTGATCAGGTGGTCGACGAGCGGCGAGAAGATGAACGTGCCCAGCCCGGAGCCGCAGACCGCGATGCCGGTGGCCAGCGACCGATATTTTTCGAAGTAGCACGTGACGCTCACGATGGCCGGCAGATAAATCATGCCGAAACCCAAACCTACGTGACACACAAATGAAATATTATCCTATAAACATTACATATAATCGACTGTTATCTATACTCGTGAGTAACTATCATTAATATTGTCATTCGATTTTGCAGTCCATCTATTTATTAGTTACAATTTGTTATATTTTATAAACTATGTGCGAATGTATTGAATGGTAAATTGTATCGAAAGATAACTAACAGAGTGAGCAGTCCGCTTTATTTAATATATTATACTCGTATTAATAAAGTTGTTTGTATATAAATTATTTTATTGTAACATTATTCTACTATAAATAAATATATATCTGTGATTTGGTGTAACGGTCAATATCATATTATAACAATGTTCAGGAATGAAACTCAACATTCGACTGGACAATTTTTAAATTGTATGTATGAACACAAAACATTATGTTAAACAATCGAGACGTATTTTTTCCTTGTAAATCGTCTCAACTCAAGATTTTTTCATGTACCTCTTTTAGTTTCTTCATACTCTAATCAAATATGTGACTAAAATATACAACTATAGTATAATAAATATAACTTTCAAACCATAGGTACATTATAGAAATATTGAAATTATTATCAGTCGAAGTGTCGACCGGTGACCGTATTTTGCAAAATTAAAGAATCGCACACATACTAAATATACACACATATTTGCCAGATAAACTATGACAAGTGATAGTATTTCCTTGTTAGTTACACGTAACACAATCACAATTTATACACCCGGTCGCAAATTACATTATTCAATAATTAATGTTATGTGTAAAATATTTATCATTTTTAATCGAAATAATCAAATGACAAATTCGTGGAAATATCAATGCATTATCATAAAATGGTTTTTGAATATTTTAATAAAAAGATAAATATATAAATTAAAAATACATAAAAAAAACTACTTTGGTTTACTTTAATAAGTTTTATATGGTTCAACAAATTTCGATACTTTTGGATGTTTTTCACCTAAGACTTGATTTAAGTGCATTTTTTTTACGATATAATGCTATTGTAATAAATCGCTAATGCGCTTTATCATAAAAATAAAGGTTATGGTAGTTTAAAGTTTCTTTAAAAGTAACTGTAACACCTAAGTTAATTGTAATGTAGTATTAGTTTTATAATAATAGAAAAAAATATCCTTAACTTATTTTAACAAATATATTTTATACTAAGATGAGTAAAACGTTTATTATTTAATTGAAAAAAAAACTTATTTGAGAAGATCGAAAGTAATTGTTTTGTATTTAAGTTTAAAAGTAACTTATAATATAAATGTATACAGAAAGTCCAATTAACAGTATGTTAACTTTGAAAAATTAATATATTGTATACAATTAAAATGTATAACAAATGTAAAATCATAACAGACAAACGGAAACTGAATAATTTAATCATAATATATATATAAAAAATATAGATAAAAAATACATATTGCGAGAGCAGTTGCGGAAACAAGTGACAGAAAAGAGAACTAGTAACATTCATAAAAGTATTACATCGTTGGTATCTGCATTGTGTTTATAAAAAAAAAATCATACAATAATATATTGTAATATATATAATAATTATCATATGATGGTAACATATTATGTCAAGCATTTAACCATGGTCGGGAGAATCAAAATAGAGCGAAAGTATGCATCGATTAATATGAAGTGTATCGGTATAAAATGTGACTGTATGCGTTGTACTCGTACATATAAAATTGGTATTACATTGGATTGTCATCAGTCGACCAATAAATATTATCGTTTGATGTTTACCGACCTCTTGTTAATTGGTTTGTTATGTCGACCGACCGATGTCGAACTGGTGTAATATCGGCCTTACACATATGGATATACACAATATATCGATGTCATTGATAATTATAAAATTGTATTAAACTATACAAAACAGACGACAGTTGAATATTATATATTAGTTTGAATTTTTAAGTTATAAAATAAGCTTAAAAACGCAAAAACGACGGCCAATTGGTATTATTAGGCCTAGTACCGAAGCAAAGTATAATTAATATTTTCAAATACTTCTTGATTATGCAGTATTATACTGCAGCTTATTAATATTAACATAATATAAACATAACGTTATTTATTTTATACATATATATTTTTGTGAGAAATAAACTCAATATTACGAATATAAATTTATGTAAGAGCAATATAAAATATAAACAATACAACGCACCACAACTTCAATTTCAATAAAGAAAGCGATATTTTGAGACAACCCATAATGTGAAATTTAAAACTAAAAATACAAATATTTTCCTTATTACTGCAATAAATAATGTTTTATTTTATAATGTAGTTTTAAGTTCTAAACGATTTAATAAACATGTCAGTAAAGTCTGAAACCACAACTATAAAATAAATGGCAAACAGAATATACATATTTAATACATTTAATATAGTATATTGCAGTATATATTAAATATTTGACATGTTTATTGGAAAACGAAGTAATTACGAAGTATATTGAGAGAGGCGGAGAGTAAAAAACTAAAATATGAAATTAATCTCGTTTATGGTAAACAAGAAAAGGCAGAAAAAGTTTATAAAAAATAAAAAGTACACAAGTGTGAAAATAAATGAAAATTCCGAAAATACCAATTTTAATAAAATAAGGATAAAATATTAATAATAAAAAATTAAAACACCAAAATTATATGGAAAATAAAAACCAAGAAAAATACATTATGTGCCATATAAAAAAAGGATTATATAAGCGCAGTTAAACGTTTTAAGTTTTGATCAATATATACTAAGTTAGTATTAAATCTTATTATAATTAAATAATCGACGTTAGAAAACTTTAATGTTGGACATAAATACCAATATTTTTTACTTCTATAAATTTTCAATATAACTCATTTACTTCTATAAATTCAAAAATGTTCGTAAATATATCCAAAGAGATTGAAAATATTTAAATATAAATAATACTTTAATCTTAAACTATAGTTAACGAAAATAATAAATATAGCAAAAAAATTGAAAAGTTGCATACAAAATGAAGCCTTAAACACCTTAAATTTTCCAAGGGTTATACGAATAATTTATCATTTATCTTATTTATGAAATGTACGAAGTTTAATAATATACATAATAACCACACATTTTAAATCTCAAGTATATATAATAAAACAATAAGTATAATTTAATAATTATATAAATGGACAAGTCTAGAAATGTCATGAGTCAATTCTTAAACAATTTTTGGATAATTGATAAAAACTATATAATATAAATCATTTTGAAAAAAAAAATAATTTAAAAATGAAGACATTAAAACA
Organism: Sipha maydis; assembly: GCA_034509805.1. Lineage (NCBI taxonomy): Eukaryota > Metazoa > Arthropoda > Insecta > Hemiptera > Aphididae > Sipha > Sipha maydis. The sequence continues at coordinate 90,262 of JASXSY010000714.1, read as the reverse complement.
TATCATATACTATACAAATTTACAAATTTTACACTTAACGCATAGAAATACATAACGAGTATACTTTTTTTATTAATATCTCAATTTCATAAAATGTGTGACTCGTGACGTTTCTGCAACCATCGATTCATATAATAAATAAAATTAAAAATAATATTTTAAGAAAATATTGGAGAATTAAAACTAAAAGTTTTCCCTGTAATTATAAGTATTGATAATATTTACTTTTTATTATATATACTTAAGAACTAAAATGTTTAAAATAAAATTCTTTAATAAAAAAAAAAATATTTTATTTAATAAGAATAAAATAATCAAAGTTATCAATTGATACAACTTTAAAATTAAAAAAAAATAACTTTTTTTTATTTGTTCAATAATTTATAGAAGATAACTCTAATGAAGAATATTTAATCGTCATAAATAAGTTTTAGAAATTAATATTAATTAAGTTGAACATTTATTTTGGTTACCTAAAAATAGTTGTAGACTTCAAACTCATTAATGCTAAATTAATAATTATTAACAGTGGCAATTTAAGTATTTTATATACATATTAATTTACGGTGTTAAAAAAAAGGTTCCCATGGAAAGTAGTAGAATAATTAATTATTCGTTACGGGAATTATTAAACTCTCAAGAATTGTTTTTAGAAAATAAATGTTATAATAACGTCATATATAATACGCCATCAGCTGATTGTAAATTTTTAACCTTAGTATTTATTATTAATTATTATCATTGTTTATATTTGAGAGGTGAAGAAAACAAGGAAATAGTTATATGTGCCTTAAAGTAATCAAAATAACAACAAAACATGTTTGGAAGTGATATACTTCAATTAAAAAAATATGTGCTGAATAATTTGGCATAATAAATTTGTGTTCGGTGAAATATAAGCAGTAGAAGTGATATTTCTTTAATATAATATATTAATATATTAATAGTTATATATCTTATTAAAACATAATATATTTTTTTACAAACAATTCTTATGTTCCTAATTAATATTATAGTTACTAAAAAATAATTGTTAATCAATTTGAATTTAATACTTCACCTGTAAAATCGTATTTTTTAATAATATTTTTCAGAATACATTCTAATGTATCTCTTTCAAATAGCAAATAATACTTTGAAGAGGAATGCATTTAATGCAAAGTACAAAGATAATTCCAAATATCTATTAATTAATAACATTATAGCTAAATCGGAATATTTTTAAAACACCGTAAATAATAATGTTTCTTACAAAAAATTGTAAAACCAATTGAGAAAAACATCAATAGATAAAAAAAAATAAAAATAGAAAATAGAAACAACAAATAATTCGTTTTATAAAGAATATATTATAAGATATGTAATTAACAATGTATTATCATTTTAAGTTAATCGTTATAACTCGTAATATTATATATATATATATATACTATGTATGGCTTTTTGTCCACACAAAATATAATACATCATTAATTATAATATACATTATCTTCATACATCCATATACATAATACAATCTTTCATTATTTTTACTATCGCTCGATCTAAGAAAATATGTTCCAAGTGACTAGTTTTATAAATTTAATATAGATTATTAATGCGAATACCTATTTATCATCCAAGGTTATAGTAATTAATAACTGACAATAACATTATATAGTATGTATAACTGTCTTTTTTTTGTACGTATACATAATTGGTCGTTGCTAAAAACTTTTGTTTAGTTCCTTTTAAATTTTATCACCGACATTATGGACTAATAAACTAATTTATGAAATGTAATTGCTTATCTACACTGTATCTTACCACACCAAATTCTACCGTAATGAACATAAATATAAGAACTATAATATCGAATATATTATTTCTTTCTTAACGGTAAATAGCACAGTCAATGTTCGACTATATGCAATGCAATTGGTATATTATTATTTTCTTTTCTTGATCAAAACGATTAACTTAATTACGATTAAAATTCCGTTATAATATATATATAAATATATATAAACAATTATAACTAATGATTTGTAATGACAGCGTAAAAATGAATTAATATCACATAAATAAAAACTTATAAACATAAAAAAAAAAAAAATACGTGTAAATAATTTATTAATACGACGATTTGTGTTATAACTTTTCAAAATAAAATAATTTCCATACCTGTTCCGAATCCAATGGTTATGTACAAGGTAATTACAGAGTTGGCAAATATACTGGCAACCAAACAAAAGCCTGCGAGTATGGCTCCTGCGATGGTCACCAAACGACAACCGTATTTATTTACAAAAACACTGGCAACGGGTCCTGTAAAAATAAATCAAATTATTGATCAGTGAAACAAAAACACGGTCTATAAGGTCTAAAAGGCCAAATAATATCACAATAATACCAAAATAAGAATTATTATTAAGTATTTGGACCGATATGTATCAATTACTAATATATATATATATATATATGCACACAATAATCCTTTTAAATAACGATGACCCTAATGTGGTTAAACCAGTGGAATGATATTTCATGATTAACATGATTTTTCAATACATCCGAGAATCAAAGATGAAAAATAAAACAATAATTACGTAGAATGGGCCAAGGAAGTATCAAAAATACTATAAGCAATTTTTAATATAACATTAATAACTTTAATTCTAAAAATTATTAGGTCTTTTTAGTAAATAATAAAAATACATAACTGAAAATTAAATTCTTTTTACTTTTGAAAGATGAAATACTTTTTGTTTTTAGTAAGATTTACTAGTTTTTAGTATTGATGATCGAATTGGAAATTTAAAGGAATTTAAATTTTTTATTTTAATACAATAGTATAATATTAGAAATATTTCAATTAAAATTAAAATTATTTTAACTATTTTAATTATATATTATTTTTAACATTATAATTGTTACTATAAATCACATTAAAAAAAAAAGACAAAAAAAAAAGGATTTTATTAATTGCGTATTCACTATGTACGTTAAAGGAACAAAACTTTAAAAAATGTCTATTTAAATATGATTATTATTGATTATAAACCCTACTGAATAAATATCCGAAATTCAACTATACCATTTATCTATTAAATATATAACATATTTTTTTATACATGAATAATATATATATATATATATATAATTAAAAATTAGATAATATATTATGCAACACCTAACAAAACACGAAAATGTAAGCGCCGTCTCAGGTGTATGTCATTATAAAGATATGAAGCATTCTTTAGATAAATTACAAAGATTTAATTACTTAATATGTATAGTAGAGTCATCTTACAATTAATAGTTTATAATTAAACCATTGTGGCTCAACACACATTAATTTTGTATTAAAATGAAAAATAGTATTAAGAATTATCATTCTTGTGTCAATGTACATTTACTGTTATGAAATACCAACTTGTAAAATGTTTGTGACTTAAAGAATTAAACATTTTAAAGAGGAGATTTTACATTTTTATAATGTTAATAAAATTGGTAAATATAATATAACAACATTAATTATAAAAATGAAAATATAGTAATTTTGTTTAAATAAGTTTTAATTATAAAATAAAAATATATTATTTATTTATTGGTTTCAATCTCTGATTGAATACATATTTGAGAATTATTTTACTTCAATAAAAATAATTAAAGATTTAAATATATTTATAATATCCTTGTTTCTTAGCATAAATAATATATGTAATTTTATTGTATTAATTAAAACTAAATATGTTGATTTTCAATTCAATAATATGTAAGTACAATGTACCTATTATGTTAAGTAGTAAGAGTTGATTTAAATGGATTTAAATGAATTTAAAAAAATAAAAGAATGATTAATATCTATTAAGTTTGGAATTTATTCAATATCTTATTATCAACTGGTATAAATATAAACTTTTGTTTAGAGAGCAATGGAAGCGAGTACAATGCACATAATAATAAAGAAAGAATATATAAATTCAACTTTCGATTTAAATATTTATCGATGCTGTATAATGATTACGTGTAAACGTATTTACCACGGTTAAATACAATCGATCGATAGGCAATTGAAAGTCTGCTTCTTTTATTTTTATGTAGCATAGAATAATTGGCGATTCAAATATAAATTAGAATAAAAATAAAAATAAATTCAAGAGAAAGAAGTACTCGAGGCTTTATGCAATTATTATCACAATGGTTATTGTGTAAGAAATGTTACACAATTAACTAAGTTATAGTCTATATTTAGAGTTGGAAGATATACGTACTATACATTAATTGAATAAACATGCATTTTGTGAATTAATAGTGTAATTATCATGTGTAGTTGATTAATAATATTGTATCAAAAATTATAACTATAATAAGTACATATAATATTAATATAATAAAATAAATAACTAGAGAAGTAAAAAACCTTGGGCTAAATCCACAACAACCAATTAAAAAGGGTTATAACAAGGTTTCCAAGAAGTGGTACTTCTAAATTCTGCCTTCAGCCTTTGAATAAAATAAAATATTCATAAAATGTTCAATACAATAATGTATATTAGTCATTCGTAGTCATTCAAATAAAGGCAAAATGCAATCATAAATATATGTTATAAGTAATAATCAATGGCGGATAACGGAGTGGAGCCATGGAACAATTGATTGATGGCCTCCCCCTTTTGAGATTTTCGTCACCACCATTGTATTTATACCACCATACATTTTGCTTATAACTTAATACTTAAAATTTTATATTGGTTTGTATGTGTGTATATATATATATATTTTTTTTTTTTTTTTAGGTTTTTTAAAATTAAAACAAATTGCATATTTACCGTAATGATTAAAGCAAGTAATAAATTTACAATAAAATAAAGGGAGGGTTGAAACCCATTACATCTGTGAATTTGAAATCCAACACTCTCTTTCAGAATTATGATTTATCTGCTACTAGTGATAACTGATATAATTTATTAAATTTATATTTTGTCGACGTAAGCAATACCATGAATTAATTAGTAAAAACATATCGTTAAAAATGAGCGTGAAAAAAAAAAAGAAAATTATTCAGAAAAAGTATAACTAATTTAAAATTTGATTCAATGAGATATTTCCGATTATATTTTGTCCAAAAATTGAACTAAATAAAAAATAAGTTAAATATTATAATTCGTACTAATACATTTTTTAATAATTTCTGACAGTGTGTTTTGTCCTTAACTTGAAAAAGGTTTAATACTATTTTTTATGAGGAGAAAAAAATTAGAGGTTACTAACTTATAGCTATACTTTTAGCAAAAAACGTAATATTTTAATTATTTTATTATTAAAAAAGTATTTAATATAAATTAATATAGGAATTGTTCATTTGCGCCAAATAAAAAAAGTATTTTTTTTCTGATAGCTAACTTGCTTAAAATTTACTTGGTATAATTATAATAAAGTAATATATTTTTTCTCAAATAATTAACTATTATACAATTTTATTTAAATCATAGTTAATATAACGGTTTTTTTTTTTTTAAATAATCTTATTAATATTAAAATAATCATAGTAAATAAATCGTTATAAAATATAAATATTTTTTTAACAAATCGTTCTAATTTTTATTATAGTTAAATTCAACTGTTTGTACACATTCATAACACGTTAATTTTTTGTTTGTATAATTATGAAAATAACTTAGTAAAATTATAGATAGGACTTCCTTTAAGTATATGAATAAAACCAAGTCGTTGATCTAAAATGTTTACACAGGTAAATTTGGCGCAAATGGGTAACATTCAGTAATATATTTATTATATATTGGCTTGATCCGTTTATTTTATATCTTACTTTAAATTTTTGTTTTTTCCCATTATATAGTTCCATACAAAGTAGAATATAGATAAATATACATCAGAGACAACAGTTATTAACTCATAACAAGATCTATAATTCATATTTGGCCATCATATAATTAAGTAATTAGAATTTCAGTTTAATTTTTCAATTCTTCTGTACGTCACCAATGATTAACACAAGCGATACGGACACTTTTTAATCATTATCATCATCATTATATGACTTCATAACTTTGTATTTCATCGCCACTATCAATGCTCTCCAACTTTCCCGATCCTAGCCCAACTTTTTCAAGTTTGTAATTTTCAGTGTCTCAAGGTCTTGTTGCATTCCATCTATTCAAAGTTTTTGATCTCCCCCTTGGTTTCATACTCAATTCAAAATTCCTACTAAAATATTACGTTGTTGTCCATTACTAATAATAACTATGTATATATAAATACGTAACTACATTTTTATATTCTAATGGATACAGTATAAATAGATTAGAATATGATTACCTCCTCTTATTATATCAATTTAATATATTTAACCATTAACACTTATGTTGTTATTGTTCAGAATTTAATAAATAAACACACATTTAGCTAAATATTTAGAATAAAAATAACTAGGTATATATTAAAATGTAAGTATAGACAAAATTTGAACTTAAGCAACAACATTATTTTTGACGTGCACTAAAACATAAGAAACAATACATTTAAAAATATTATATACATGTTATTATTTTAATGAATATTATTATTATTATAGTTCATATATTATTAGATAAACATGAACAATAAAAAATATATATAGAAGTCTAAAAAATTAAGTGATATTGCAATTAATTATCATTTTGACAACTTTTTATGTATAAAAATGTTGAACACTTTTCTTTTAATTTAAAACTACAGCTATAACCATCAAAAGTACTTGAAGTTTAAAATAACTGAATAACTGTACACAGAAATGTAATTAAAATAATATACAATTAAGATTAGATTATAGCTAGGTTAATTCTAACCTTGGATATTAATAAGTGTAATTGAAACGTAGCAAAATAATTTTTACCCACATACTTCAAAATAAAATAAATATGTCCAAATGTTACAAAATAGTGGAATAAGTTTACGGTTTTAGGTAATACCAATTAAATTATATAAAAAGACAAAAACACAAATCATATAGGTATACGTGATGAAATGCTTGAATGCTATGAGATTTTTGATAAACTAAAACGTATATTAGATACAAGTTTCGAAAAGCTATACCTGCAGACTTTATAAATGTTTAAAATGTAAATATCAGTGAATTCCTAAAATTATAATATGCTACGACAATGCTATTTTTAGATTTGTCTTCATAAATTAAACTATTAAATATTAATATATTGTATTGTAAAACATATAAGTCTTCTTATTTTATTTTGCTTTTGTTGAAAACATTATATATTAATCTAATATAAAAAATATCTCAAGTCTAAACAATTTATTTTTAAAAGAATTTCAAATATTTGTAAATACATATAGTAAACCGAGATGAGAATCTTATTCAATTACAAAAAATTATACTTGCATTACAATTTAAAAAAAATCGCTCCAGTAACCTATCTAACTTCTGTAACCAGCCTAAGCAAGACCAACATTTAGTCATATTTTTAAAATAAATAATTGTACTATAATATAATGAATGGCAATAAATCTAAACATTTAAATCTAATATAATTAATTAACAGTTACAAAATCGGTACACATAGTCATCCATATAAGACTATAAATATTAACACGTTTACCACCCAAGAATTTTTTGTACATCTTTGGACAAACCCAAACCCAATATGACTCATTTCTAATATTTCTCATTTTCAAATTTTTTTTCACCATTCCTTCCGGTTTTTTATGGTATGTCACATATTTGTGACATGGGTTTATATGAACAATTATTATTATGAAAAACCCAATGTCACACATAGGTGACATTGGCTATTTTATTATTTTAACATATTTTTATCATATACCGAGTGTCACATATGTGTGACATGGGTTTTTTTAAAGAGATTTAATTACGAGTTCAGAGACTTGAATGTTTGCGACATACGTATCATTTAATAGCATTATATTTTTAATATCTTTGCCTAATCCATACATAATTTATTATAAATAAATAAAAAAGGAATAATAATAAATAAGATTTTATAGGTATATAGGTACCTAGTTAATATTCAATAACCTTTAAGATAGCGGAGTAAGGTAATAATAATCACATAATTTCATTATTTTCTAAAATACATCTATTTTTTAATTTATTTTTAATTTATATAATATATGTTGTATTTTTGACATACATCAAAATATGAATATATTTTGTACAATACAATAATAAGTAATTTTAACTATAACGATTTTTATAAGCATATTTAATTTTTGCATAATTTTCAATACCTATTTTATATTGAATATAAATAACAATATTTAGTTTAAACAAAATCAGTTTAAAACATTCATTTTTTAATAATAAGCTTTACAGTGAAATAGACCATTAAGGTCATACACTTTAGAACAAAATTAATTTCTCGATTCTTTAAAGGCCAATTATTCACGTATAATTTATAGACTAGAGTGTATGATTTGATTAGATAACCTTATAGCTCTATAATTGCAGCTTCAACGATAACAACTATACATATAATATATATATATATATATATATCATATTACAACTCGAAATTAATTTTTTTTTTAATATTTTTAATACGCACTAAATTGTTAGATAGAGGGTAATATCAATAATGCACCTACAAAAAAAAAAATTAAATATTTTAAAACTAATCACGTATTTTACATCAATTTTTCAAAAGCATTTGTGGTTTCTAGACAAATACAATTCGAATACATTTTTTGCGGAATGGTTGAACAGAATTCATATTTCACGTATTTATACTTTCCGGCTAGGTACTATCTATGAACAATATCAGTAATTAAATCTAGATTATTTTTATTTTATTATACTAGATTGTATCTTGCATACAAATAATGATTAAAAAAAAAGATCAATGTACAATGTGTAATATAAAACATCACACACAGCCCTCTAAGACAAAAACGTAATTTTTTAATTATACTATAGGTAAGTATACCTTTAATAGATTAAAAAATACGTAATATATTAAATACTTATTCACTTATAAATGAGTATCTATAAAAGTTATATTGATTTTACAAATATACATATGTACGTATGTACTATAACTTAATAGTTAGTCTATGTATTGATTTTTTTTTAAATTGTATTACCGTACTCAATAAGTAAAAGAGTTCAATTGTTATAATAAATAACTATCATAAACAAATTAACAATTTACAATTTAATATATATATATATATATATATATGTATATAATAATGTAAATCTAATATTATATTTTTTTTCAACTTTGTTTTATAATCTACAATCTACGGTATTTAAATACTACTTGACTGTGAGTATATATATATATATATATATATATATATATATATATATATAAAGACGAACGATAATATGGTTTGTGATAGTGTTTGTCATTATATATAACACTCTACGCATGCACATGTGGTTTACAAGTAGCTTAGGAATTTGGAAACCCGAGGCAATACAATAAGTAACAGCCCACCCATCACCTTCAAATCACTACAAAGAAAAAAGAAACCTAAGTATTTGAAATCGAATTTTATTATGAATTATGATCGTTTACTACCCAATACTCAGCCAATATATATATATATATATATATACCCAAAGTAGTACCACCTGGGGCAAAAACCCTTTAATATAGAACACTCCTCTAAATAGGCGCGAACTGAGAAGACCAGTTTGGGTTTAGATCCTCCATATAATACACGAGGAGTGCGCCAAATAACGAAACAAATATTTATTTAATATATTTATAAAAATACTTACAGACCGAAATCGATGAAAAAAAAAATCAAAGGACGTACAGTGGCAATGAAGCATATATTTTATGAAATTCTTCCTGCATTTTTTAATTTTTTTTTATTATTAATTTGTCCATAATATACAACATTGTCGGTTAACATACAACACATGCTCTTATTGTGAGAGATAATAATAAAAAAAACATTAAATCCGTCAATCGAATGAAATAGTTTAAATGTCACGCATTTCTACCACACTGGTTTCACGTAATACAAGCGTATTACCGATACAGACTTGAGAGAACAAAAAAACCTTTTTTTTTTTAAAGCAACAGATTTTAATTCAAACGAAATTATACTGCATCAAAATAAATATTGTATTTTATGTAAAATAATACGTCAATAATTTACATAAAAAATCTCAAAGTATATACTATGTATGATTATACCTTTATACTATAAGACGTCATACAAAGAACATTAACTGTAATAAACATTAAGTTATTTACACAAAATTCTATACTTAGGGATAATACAATAAACCTGGATATTTAAAATAATTTTGTTTTTTTAGAAACTTTTAAAAATAATCATTATTACTATATTGAGATAATTTCAAGAAATAAAAAATCCTACTTTGATAATGTTTTTTGCCGGACGTAAGTGTAAGTAATTACATTCATTCATTGAGAATACATATATAGAGGCGTTCGAATATTTGTTCGCAAAATTTTCGGTTGATAAAATGTGCCCTAACCCTGGAGATATAAATATCTCAAAAATGAATATATATGACATTGTAATATATACTTATGGTAATTATTTATTAGAAAATAATTGCTTTAACAGTTTTTTCACTGTAGAATAAAAGAATTTCTTTATAGACATGTTTATTGAAATTATAATTTACATTTTACATAATTTTTATAATTCAAGTCTTCATTTTCTTAATATAAGGACTTTAAATTCTTTAATCACATCCTTTGTATCAATTTCAGTAGAAACATGTTGTTCTATTAATATCAACATGAATATATTGAGACACTTTTGGTTCTTCACTATCTTTAATTTTGATTTGACAGTAGTCAGTTTTTAAAATTATCTTTTACAAAAGCAACTTGTAATGGTTACAAGTATTAAGAATTTTTAAAAATCTAAAAAAATGTCTGAACATCTACTATCTATTAACCAATTTAAAATGATAATGTCAGATGAAACATCATATTATTACATTGATAAAAAATAAAATTTAAATGTTGCTAGAAATATTTAAAATGTTATAAATATCACAAGTACAATGAATTTATATAATTTAATATAACTATAAATACTTCCACGACAAAATAATGATAATTATTAATAATAAATTAACAGTTCCAAACTTGTCTATTTATAAATTTATATTTCCTCTTTTTGTAGTTGGTTTAAATAATAAATATATTTTTGTTTATAAGTGATTTTATATTTGTATAGTATAAAACTTAGATAATTATGTGATATATACTATACAAATATATAATAAATCAAATACTATACAATACAATATATTTTTGTTTATAAGTGATTTTATATTTATATGGTATAAAACTTAGATAAATATGTGATATATACTATACATTTTATAAGTACAAATCTTATTTGATATTAAATAAAATAAAAAAAAAAAAATAAAACATATAATACATGTTTTATACTTACAGTATTATACGTTTCACCCCTGCTATATAATATTAAATTAGATTATACAAATGCTTATTTCAAAAGAAATCATAAAAATAATGTAAAACTAATTAAATAAAGTAAATCTATATATGTAAGCAATATTAATTATTACCTGAGCACAATGTTACTCCAACCAATAAGGATGCGATCCATGCAGTTGCTCCTTTACTTTCTTGAAATACTTTCAAAAATTCTGTGTATAAAACACCAAATGAATAAGTCACTCCATCAGCTATAAAACAAAAACGTAGTTATTATTAATTATTACTATGCCTTGAAACTGTTTTTTAAAATCATTATTTTGAAATGGAAATGTCAATCAGTCTAATAAAAATAATTATTTGAAATAAAAAACTATAGTTTATTGAATGTACATTTTTTAATAAAACATTTTAATTATTTCAAAATTATTTATAATCAACAATTTTCATAGGGTTAAGTATAATAGATTATAGTTTAAAAGTTTATTTATAACTTTGATAAATTATAAAAAGCATCTAAGTGATAATATCTTATGAACATTTTGTTAACATTTTGTCCTTATATTGTAATCAGCAGTCGTATTTTATTTTTATTTTTAATTACTTATAAAGAGTATAATATATATATATATACTAATAATATCACAATTTAACATCATATTGAATTACAATTGTATGTATTGTACAAAAAAAAAAAAAATTCCCAAGTAGGTATAACAAAAATTAAAAAAAAAATATTATTTCACATATTTAAACCATTGTATCTTAGTATCTCTGTAATATTGTACCATAAATAATTATAAAATAAAAAAAAACATATATTGATACATATATTGTAATATAATATTAATAATTATAATAATATATATATATATATACATACAATTTTAATAATTATTTAGTTTAAATGTGAATACAATTAATTTGACATATTTTATCTATTATTAGTTATTGCTAAGAATTACTGAAAAAAATCTGAAAATACATATATATATTCTTATATTATTTTCCATAATTTAATTTATACATATTATGTTTATTTATTATTACATTTTAGAATTAATTTCATAAATTAATAAATAAAATCGGTCAAATTATAGTATATGAATATCAATATCCAATTAACCAACAATTAGTCAATTATTAAATATTTGTTTTTTAAGTACAAACAAAAAATAAAAACTAATACTGAAAAATTAATATGTGATTTAAAAAGTGCTGCTGTATCATTATATGTTTTTCATCTTTAATAAATTAATTAATGTTATGGATTTACAATAATTTTTATAACAGTACCGTATAAGTACATAACAGTACAGTGACACTTATGATTAAATATTATCATTAACCAGCAATTTGAAATTATTATTATTTTATTTTCAAAACAAAATCAAAGCAGATTTTATAAACAATGTTCTTTTTTTTTTTTGAGGTTGATAAAAATTCTAATATTTCTAGACTAATACTTTCTTTATCTAGATAAGTTTTATCATCTACAAAAAGGGATTTTTTAAATATTTTAATAATTAAGATAATACTAACTTTACTAATTATAATAAATATTACTGTTTACTAATTTGACTAGATGACAAGCTAGTCTCATTCAGGTTATATTTAAAAATGTATTGATAAAACATGAACTTTAATATAATCACAATGAATATAAAATTATGAACAAAATAAAAAATATAGATGATTATTTATAAAATAATAATTGAATATATAAAATAGAAATAAATTTATGCGTATGGTTCAAATAATTGCTTCTTATATAATATACATACAAATATCAGCTAAATTACAACTCTCATGCAAATAACTAATTAGTATTTTCACATACCTAATGTTTATCGATCATTACTAATTTATACCTATAGTACCTATGTAGATATACATGTATATCAGAATATATACCTAACATATATATATATATATACTTATAGTTTCTTATTTTAGACATAATTTCTTATCAATTCTTTTTAACTGTCAAGAAATTTGTGATTAGAATTTAATAATATCTGACCTTTAAGGTCTAACATTATCGTGTATAAACTTGATCTCAGAAAATGTCATTATACCATAACCAAACGTTTCTATTTAATCAATCTAATAAATACGTTTTAAAATAAAATCAGACATATTTAAAGACAAATATTATCATGTTCATATTTATTAATAATTATATTTTAACATATAAAATTTTAATTATGTGATAAAAATTGACCTAACTTATAGTTGTTAGTAGAATTGGTAAGATAAATTCTATTTAATATATAATAATGTAAGAACTTTGAAACAATGAAAGTTTTCAACAAAATTAAAAAACAAAAATACTTAATAAAACTGCAGTTTCTTATGATCCATTATTTAAATATAAAAATAGTTTTTGTTAAAACGATTCTATGTTATAATAGGTAATCACAAATAACAATACATAAAATAATAAATAGCTACAGAAAATACTATGAAATAAATTTAAACGCCAATATAATTAAATTTTATAAAAATAGTAGTTTGAACTGTATATTATTGAACATTTGGTACATTGAGTGTAAATAAAACTTATTTTAAATGTCATTACATTTTTATACCACGTGTATAAAAGTATTAATTGATTTGATAAAATATTTTTATTGTGATCATTTTAATGAATTATCTGTAAGATAATCCATAATAATTTAAATATAAATAGATATTTTGGTATACTTAAATTCACTTATAATTTTTAAGACTAAAAAAAAATATGGAACATTAACTTAGCAATTATTATTTTTCAAAAATAGTGTATACATTCATAAATTTTAAATGAAAGATACATATATATTATTTAATTTTGTAAACAATTTAAATACTACTATAAATTTATATTTAACATATATAATATATTAATACAACTTGGTTTGTTTGAAGTTGAAATGTGCAATTTAACTTATAAATTATTATAATTAAAATATACTAACTAAATTATTATTGTAAAATAAAATCTCACAATAAGAAAATATAATAATTTAATAAAAAAAAAACATAAATTTTTCAAGAATTTAAAAATATTATAGCTATAATAATTGAAATAGTTTAAAAAATACATATGTTACTTAATTTAAATAAATAATTTATCTACTGATCACAATACTAAATTAACATTGAGGGAAAAAAATTTAATATCCAGTATTCTAATATTCTAAAATATATTAGGTAATTCTAATAGAAATATATTGTATTACACACACACACACACACACACACATATATATTAATTGGAAATAATCCAAGTAAAAGGTAAATATATGATTCATAACGGTTTTCATTGTTGGCAGTAATTTTTAAAATGTAAGCAATTCATAAAATGTACCTATAGAAAATAATACTTAATTATTTTCCCTGTGTTGCATTATTTATTGAAAAAATATAAAACCAAAACAAATGAGTACATTAAATTTTAAAGTTTTATAAATTTTAATACTACCAAAAATACAACAACACCTACACCCAGAAAAACCAGGCAAAATAAATTGAACATAATTTAATGATTTCATTGACCAATTAACAAAATTAAAAATACAGAAAATACAACAATTCAAACAACTTTGTAAGGAAATAGGGTTTTTACATAAACAATGCATAAACACAAATACTTAAAAATTTTATAATAATGTACTTGGACTAGAAGTGATACTATATTAATAAAACCAAATATCCAAAAATGAATGAAGGATGATATGATAATAATAAATACGAAACGGATTAAATCGGGCACAGTGGCCAAGTGCCAAGCACAAGATGTAAACGAAATTAATGAGAATCGAGAACGGCGAAAATAGAATAATCTAAAACGTAAATACTACAATGGTAAAGGAAACGTGGAATGAACGTTTATTTTTTTAGAGAATAAACTACTACGAATAAAGAAAGAAAAAAATTGATGTACTTACTGACAATGTGGATCATGAACGATCCAAACACAACGAACCAGCCCCAACCACCGTCCGGAGGCCCTTTGGTGACCACCACCGCCGAGGTTTTCTTCTCAGGAGGGTTCTTCGATCGCATTTTATTGGCCATAATACAACCGTGTTACTGTCTAAATGTATTGAAACTCTACGGTATCTCAACCGGCAACGGCGACGAAGACGGAAACGTTATACAGAAGATCCACGAGTGGGTCGCGTGAATACCATTCATGTGTGTATATTCAAAACGTACCGTATTCGTTGGTCGGTTACAACATAATGCTACCTGGTGTGGACAGAAAATAAATTACATTGGATACAGTACAGTGCAACAGTGGTGTTACCACATGTTTTGTTTTCGTCGTAACGAAATAATCAAATCGTGTTCGTTCGTTAAACCGATACGATTCAAAAACCCGTTAGCAAAATTATCGTATCGCATCGACATAGGAAACGGCGTGCGAGGAAGTTGAACGAGATGGAAATGGTGAGAAGAAAACATTAACAATAAAATAGAATTAAAAAATTGAAAAATAAAACCGATTCCGTACGAGAGCAGTGCGTGTGCGGACAGAAGTGGACGTTCAACACGGTGCTGACCCAAAGCCGGCCGATTGAACCGCAAGACTGATCGAAGCACGGAGATCGAGTTTGAACTGATAGAAAAAACGTATCGGCGGCGCTATCACCGTCGCCGTTCTACGCTACCACTTCTCGTCCCGTTATCACGGGCAATCAACCTAACCATGTGCCGAGCCGGGATCTCGGCGTGACGCGACGGTGCGCTCTGCCGGTGCGATGCCGCGGCTTTCCGTACCGCGCGCCCGGCGCCGGCAAACCGAAAACCGCGTCGAACCGCGTCGAACCTCGTCCAAACGATTATTTCATGAACAATTATAACCATCGTTTCTCTCTCTCTCTCTTTCTCTGTTCCACCGCCGGCGTTCATGACGTTTTATTAATTTTTTTTTTAATTAATTGTTTTACCCTGTCTCGTTACGCGGACGAGTGACGGCGATCGTTCATCGTTCGCCGACCGCGATTCCGGGTTCCAGGTAACGATGACGCGCGTCGAAACGGTTCCCGTGAACACGATAGCCGACCACCGGACGATTCGGTGAAATGCTGTTTTCTCAGCGCTGCGGCCGAAAAAGTGTTGGTGAAATGTGTCGGCGAAAGAAAACGCACGGATCCTGAACGCAACGCCGACGTGTGATTCAAGTCGGATCACAGCGAACACCTGTTACCCCGCATTCCGTACGCGAACCGTGATAACGTTGTTGACGCGCACTATCGATACATACCCGCAACTATCGAGTCATCGCGCGCACTATCGATTAATCGCCGAACGGAAAACGTGCTCCGACGAAATAACCATTTTACGAATTATAATTTATGCGGAAGGCGGAACGGTAATCGAATTGTTCGGTAGCTCATAAACATCAAAGACTAACTACAACGTAATTATAAATATTAGAACCACGATGTTCTTTGTTGCACTAATGCATTTTACTCTAGTTCTTCTTGTGGATATATATATAAATATATATTTTATAAATATTTACTATCAAATACTTCGTATATCTTTGTATCGGTAGCATGTTTCATGATAATAAATAATAGGAAGTGTAATATATATATTAATAATATTCCCTTTCGACCCTTTTCGTCCCTGAAATAAATAAATATATATATCGTATACGTACTGCTATCATTGATTTTGTTGTAATACTCACGAGAGTAGTTGAATAATAAATGTTACCTGAACACACTACATTCAAAACAATAGCACTAGCTACAATTACTGTCAACATTTTAAACTGACTTGCGCGCCAATCGTACGTATATATTGCCGCACAACCACAGGTGACTTCAACTTTTTCCTTGAATCGCATTTAGGTAATATTTTCACATAGCGAGCGCGAAAAATTGTTTTATTATTCGGTTTTAGTTATGTAAAATAAGTCTTTGAATTTTATGTCTAGTCAATCATCTCTCCCTTCGTGAGATGACTTGATGTATAATCAGGACCGGGCTAACGTACATACCTACTGCCTGAAGGACAATTTTAAAACACCACCCTTTACTAATTCTTTGTGTCGTTGTACTTGTCATAAAAAAAAACTCTTATATAAATTACAACACCATTGAAATTTTTAATTGATCTATATTTATAAACATCGTAACATCGATAGTTTTAATACTGTATAAACATAAACATACTTAGATATAAACATTCAACGACACTTAACTTTATGCGCTTTCCGTTCGTATTAATTAAAGAAAACCCGCTTTTAGGAAATATCAAGCCCGATTGTTTTTCAATCAACATGACTTAACAGTTGACAAGACTACGATTACGTTTATACGATAGAATAATGAAAAAAATTACTTGGCAATGTAGAAATAAATTATTAAAAATTGAATATAACATTTGTATATCAAATTTAATAAACTAATGGTACAAATTATAATACAGCCGTACGGGCATACAACATATACGATTGTGCCGGCGTGTTTAATACTGTAAACGTATTGTAAACGATTTATCCTCGAAAATAATACGATAATATGAACGAGAATAGAAAATTCCGAGTGCTATAATAATACGATTATATTTATAATATGTTGAAAACTTGCTCACCTGTTAATTCTGCGTTAGACGATATAATATTATATTACTGCTATTATTTGTTTTACATATTTTTCAATGATTAATAATTTTTCCTAAAAATCATAACATATTAGAAAACTTCAAAACTTCCGTTTTCGTCGTTAAAAAATTGCCACCCCTAAAAAACTACCACCGGGAACAACTATCCCCTTTACCTCTTCCCTTATCCCGGCACTGTGTATAGCGTATGTGTAAACCAAAAAGCGTATATCTTTATACATAAATTTATAAGTATCGTATAACCGTATATTTTGTAATTAATACAACTTGTACACATCATAAATCCTCTCGTTCTTTCCACTATACAGAACCGATGATTTTCATTAACCTGTGATTGATATTTATCCTTAAATTGTTTTACTATTTATTTATTTAGTTAGTCACACGCGTATAATATTAATAAAATAGTTTACATAGTGAAAATATAGGTAATTCACAACGTTTATATTTAAATCGCTAAAAAAGTGAACAACCTCTCTGAAATAATTAATTGCCATTAACTAAAACATCTCTAGACACATTAGTTATCTATCTACACTTTAAACATCGAATCTAATATTTTCTAAAAAGGGGTTTTTTTTTGTGTGGAATTGTGAAAATAACATAAGATTCTTGAACACATTGACATGAAGACTAGAATAAACAAATAAAATATGAAATATGAGTATAATAATTTTTGTTCCATACACTAGCGTTTTTATTTCGAGTGTAAATTATTAGTATCGAACCCATTCCATAAATACATTAATTTATTTGTCGGGTCAAAGGAGACATCAATAAATCAAATGTATTGGACATGTCTCAATAGATCTATCTTTTAAAAATAAAAATACCGTTTTGCAATGTTCGAACATTGTTAGAACATTCATGCCATTAATTATTCTGTTTTTGTTTCATTTATTTTCGTCAAAGTCACTTAATTTAATTATTGAAAAATAACCACTCGAACTTAATAACATCCAAATTCGCTTAACCAAAATGGTTTTTAAACATAAATGGACCTACATTTATAATTAATTTAGGAATTGATGATAATATTTAAATTGTAAAGTTAGTTTAAGTAATCAAAAAATTGTATATAAAAGCATAATATATTTATTATTAAATAAATTATGTGTAGAAAAACATTTTTGTTGTAACTTAACCAAATCACTGTTAATATGTTTGTACTATTCGAATTTTTCAAATAAATAATACACTTAGAAAATAAATGACACACATAATAATGTTGATTCAGTTGTACTAGTTGAATAATATTTCGTCTAGTATTTTACATATCTGTGTCTAATGACGTCAGTATAGAACTATTTAACATTATTTGAAATATCAGATAAACCACTAAAAGAAATTTTATTGTCTGAAAAAAATATGAAAAAAAAAACATTTAAATAGATAAATCTATTTTAATACGTACAATTATACCCAGGTGTATATATTCTCAACTATACCCATTTTATACGTGTTGTTCGTGTACTTATTACATCAGATGAGATTGTAGTATCACTTAGTGAATATACTGATATAATTTTTGTAATTAATATTCCATTAATTTTGAAAATATTTAGATAAAAAATTGCTCCATATAATCACATAATTTTCTAAGAAAACAATAAAACCAAATTTTTCGTTTCCACGTGTTACACGTTAGAGAAAATGTTAAATGAACTAGGGCGCATACGGACTATGAAACAAGCATTTTTTATTTGGGATAGAATTTGGTCATATCTTTATTTTTGACGTAATATGCGGTATAATACCTATAGGTATTATTTCAAGGCACTCGAGACATTCGTCATAGTTTTACTAACTTTCCATTTCAATTAGGATAATTTAAAATAATTACCATTATATAATATAGATAAAAATCCTAATTAGAATAATAGATTCAATGTGATTCATCTTTTCATTTCTTAATTCGTGTAATTTATTTTGGATTGTACTAATACAAAGATAGTACGTAGTTAGTCAGCCATTACACCGCCGATTTAATAAATATTTTGATATTTTCATAAATATCTTTTTTTAAATTGTTTTAATAACCATAAGTTTCTAATAAGTCTAATGCGAAATAATACAATCATTATTATTAATAGGTCACTAGTATTATAATTGTATAACGATTTTAATAGTAAAATGGAGAGTTGTGCGGAGCGGTAGAAAGTAGTTAAAATTTAATTTCAGCCAACATTACTTTTAATTTATGGGTTACTTACTTAATAATAATTTATAATTATAAAAAACTAAATTATGTGTAATATATATGCATATTAATATATAAATATTATTGTAGATTGAACAGTAATTAAAATATAAAATGCATTTTTAGAGGTCAAATACTTAAAAGACAATTTTAAATAATAATAATAAAATATCTCAGGTTCATGATTTTTTTTTTCTTTAAAGATATTTCAGTTTATTTATTATAGTATATTAGGTATATCGCAACAATTATTTTAAGAAGAATTAATTTGGTGCCATCCAGGACATTGAGTACTATATTGTTAAATACTCAGATGGGTGATCACTAATTAAGATGATTGGAAAAGTGGCTTAACCTGAGCAGGACTGTTGGCAGTCGATCAATCACTCTACTAAACCTTTCCCTGATTTCATGAATTAATATCTATAATATAATATTTAAAAAAATAACAATTATAATTTATTGTTTTATTTATTAAATTATGAAGCATTATTGAGTTAATGAATTTATCTTTTTATTATAATATACAATTTTCGATAAACGAAAAATTAAAAAAAAAAAGAAAACAATGTACAGGTTCTGAATATAATATTTCTTATTTTAGTTTTGAGTTTTCTATTTTAAGATGAAATAAAACTATTTATAGGTGTGTGTATACAAAACACTTAATATATTAATAATTTTCAAGTGAGAAAAAGATCATAGTACAATTTATATAGCAGTAAAACATAAGGTCCAATTCTAAATTAATTAACGATATTATTTATTCAATAATATCGATAACAATTTTAAAATGCTCATTAAGTTGGATTTATGAAACTTATAAAATAAAATAATATAAATGTATTTACTGCTTTAATAGAGTTTCAAATTTTCCACAAAAGTATTATGTACAGTTCGCAAACATTTACTGAATGAAACAGATTTTATGACAAAATTGTAAATGTGAAGATTGAACACGTAATTTAAATTAATATAGCTTTTAATTTCTACAAAAATATCAATAGTTGACTATTGACTAATGTAACATCAGTTTTTTAGAAATAAAGTCAAAAACCATTTAGGTTGGTATAAATTATTAGTTGACGTTTTGAATTATAATTAAAACATTAAAAACATAGCTAAATTTATAACATAATAAAAACTTAAGTCTTAGCTCTTAACTTAAAATTCTGAAATATCTATTGAAAATGGTTAAAAAAAAATAACAATAAGGTTCTATAACTGTGATTATTTTAACTTTAAAATATAGTACCGTCTAGTATAGAATAGCATTTATAAATGTATACCGTTTACATAGAAATAAAGTAGACGAATTTCAATAAATATTTAAAGAAAAAAAGTTATTATAATGCGTATTATAGAAAATTAGACATCAATATGCGTACTCTTATGTAACCTATTTTGAAATAAATTTAAATTTTAAATTTAATTTAAGAGAATGCATATTATACAATATACCTACATTATATTTAATATAACTTATATTTATAAATTTATGATTATTTTTAAATATTATATTGCGTTTCAATAGAACTTATTTATGAAATTAGTCTACATTTTAGAATTTTAATGTTTTTATATTTATAATTTTCTGAATTAAAACTAGAAAACATTCATCTGAATTACTCTATCTAAAATAATGTTAAATCAGATACATGATCATCTGCACAAAAACATTAACAATTATAAAATAGCTTTGTTCCTTTTGGAATTTATGTGAGTAATTATAATAACAACGTTCATGACTTTAAAACAATCTAAGCTATTATAAAAATCTAAATAAGAGTCTAGACGTACTCTCATATTAATTTTGGCGTTTTTTCAATAATAAACGCAACTTTAGAGTACACATTGTTGAACTCGGAAAACGTATACCAAATTAATAACCATTTAAAAAGTTAAAATTGATATACATATCTTTAAAAAATAGCTAAATAGTAACTAAAAAAGAACCGGATGGGCCTCGCTCTGCTGTACACTTGGGGGTGGAGTGCGACTCTTCATAGGATAGGTCATTATAATGGATTTGTTAAATTTGAATTCAATGATAGGTATCATTGTATACGAAAAACGATTCTGAACGGAGATGATATGTTAGTCTAGAATATAATACATTGTTATTTATAAATATTGTAATAAGTATATTTTATTTTTAAACGAAAAATTTAGAAAAACCGAAAATTTAAATTGTCTATAAATAAGTCAAAATATGTCAAAATACTTTGAAATTTTAACCATGTATAGAAAACATCAATATAAAGATTTAATGATAATTTCAAGTTGTTGCGGTTTTCGTTTTTGAGTTAGGGCATTTTAAAAAAACCGATATCATTTGTCAGTCTAGAATATTATACATTATACTCGTATTATATTTTACATGTAATTTTATGTCAATATTCGCTGTTCAAACGCTTATAAAAAAAAATTGTGCCTATGGATTTTAATAATTTTTGAATGACAATAAGAACTACTTCTGTGGAATCTTTTATTAAATTTTCAAGTATTTTTTACGAGCCAAATTTTTTTTATCACCGATTATAAAAATAAAATGTAAAAAAATCGAATATTTCAAATGCCTATAAGTGGCTTAAAAATCAATATAATATTTTGAAAAAAATATTACATAAAAGAAATACCAATCTTAACAGCTGGTAGAAATTTCAAAAATCTGCGACTTATACTTTTTGAATTATAAAAATTATTTAAAATCGTTTGAGAATAAATCGCTATTTTATGCAATTTCGTAAATATTTAAATTTCAAACAGTCACAAAATTTTTTCCTCTAATTCCGGTAGAAATTTTTTTAAAGATTTTTGAAGATTAGCTTATAGATAATCTAGTGTTAAAATTTTGAACCTTAAGTATGAACAGAAAAAATTTTATGAATTTTTATCTACAAAATAACTTGCAAATTATCGTGATTTTTACATATTTCGTATAAATTGGAACTTTGAGCACTTATAAAAAAAAATTGTGACTTACGATTTTAGATTTTTTTTTATCATTTAAGGAACAATTTATAAGAAACCTTGTATTAAATTTTCAAGATTTTCTGGGCAGCCAAAAAAATTTTATCGTTATTTAAAAAAAAAAATACTTAAAAAAATTGAAAATTTCAATCGTCTATAAATAGCTTAATAAAAGTCAAAATACTTTGAAAATTTAATGGTGTATAGAGAACGCTAATCTAAACATTTGGTGAAAATTTCAAGTATTTACATCGATTAGTTTTTGAGTTATAGCAAAATAAAAAATTTGATTATGTCGAAAACTGGTTTTGCGTAAAAACTCCCGTTTTTCCCAAATTTTTTTATGGTTTTTCCCGTCGCATTTAAAAAATATTGGAAATTTTTTACTTTCGACCCCCCAAAGTACCAAATAGATTCACTTTTCTTTCAGAAAAGTTGCTACATAAGGCAATCGAAGCATTTTTACTGCCCCAAAACGTGTCGACAGACACAAAAAAAAAAAAAAAAAAAACACACATCATTGTAAAATCAATACATTCTTCACTCCGTTCAGAATCTAAAACCAAAATAGTTTTTTTTTTGGTCCAATAAAGAAAATAATACAGATACCTAACAATTCTTAGTAGATTTTAGAAATGAATCGCTTACTATACAGATTTAACAATTATAAGCCTATCCGTGAATTTTTTATCGGTCTGTAAAAATACATATTTTGAATAAAGTATTTAATTATAAAAGATTTAATTACTCAGCAAATATTTGCTAGTCGCTCATTTCAAACATAGTAGACATAATGGATATATTCCTAGGAATACACTTTATCTAAAATTGTTTCAATATTATTTAAAAACAATAAATGCAATATTCACAAAAAGTTACGAATACCAGTAATTTAAATCGTTTAGCAGTTGTTTTTTTACAATTATAAAAATATAATAAAACTGACATTATAACGTCACCATACATTATAACAATATACATTATAACTTATACATTATAATTATTAATTATCATGTATAATATCATAGTTAATATTTGCTATTTTATTTTATATTATTTGTTAATCATTTTTAGTTATTAATCAAATATAAAGGGAGAAGATATTGACTAGCGTCAGTGGCGTATTTTAAAATTGTTTGTGGAGAGGTCAAAAAAATAAATAAGTTTATAATATTATAAAAAACACATAATATAAACTAATATTCTCTTTCTCTACATCTATATAGCAAGTCATTTATGATTTCTGAAGCTTTTTTATTATCTGGCCGGGGGGGGGGTCGACATACGGGATCCCCTATCCCCACGCCACTGACTAGCATAATAATTTGCAAGTGAATGATGGTGATATATAATTCAAACTCCTTATAGCTGATTATAAGATGAATGTTTTAGTATCTACTTTTTTTTTTTTGTATATATTTTAATGCAATAATATTTTATAATGTATTTAAATAAAAACTCAAAGTGAAGGACGGAATTTGGAGTTTTTTTTTTGATTAAACTTTGTATTTAGAATTAGTTTCAACAATTAAATAACAACAAAATTAAAAGTTATACTGTCAATATTTTAAATTAAGTATATCAAATTATATAAAATAAGTCATTACTTTTTAAGCTTATTTTATAATTTAATTATAATTAATGAAATATATGATAAAAAAAAAAAAAATGTATTTTATTATTTTTAGTAAGCCAAGTTGAGAATATGTATCTTACTTATATTGGTAATTCAAATAAACAACAAACTTATCACAACTATAACAGCATTTTCATCAAAAACTTATGATATTGAAATTTAAATAATTTGAATTTAAATAGATAAAACGGTGAAATATATTTAATTTGAGCTAGATACGAAAATAAAAATATATTAATTTTATGAAATCCTTGAAACTACTTTTAGATGAATCAGAAGTGTCACATTTTTAAAACATCTACAGCCAAAGGCTACAGGCTAAATTTTGATCAAACACATTATGATAATTGAGCACATGATTTTTTTCAAAGAAATTATTCCTAAGAAAAGTTAGTTAATCTGCCGTCATCTAGGTTTATGATTAAAATGAAATATCCAATAATACTTCAAGTGCCTTGTCGCAATAATTGTGTTTAATAAACTGAAATATGAAATAAATATTTTAAATAAAATGTGCCTTATATAGCCTAACTTAACCTGTACGTATTAATATTACTTGATAAACTATAAAACTAGTTTTTATATGTTATGTAGCTGTAGGTAGCATATTCCTAAACCTCATTTATTTCATTGATATATCACACTCTTAAATAACAAGAACAATTAGATTAATTCAAAATCTAATTGTGTTTGAATAGAAAAAACAGGAAAATTAAGTAAATGAAAGTAAAACTAAACGAGTCAAATAGTTCTAGTACCTCATTGTCGGTTAAAACAGAAAAAAACATAGTTCTAACAGCTTTGTGTGAATAATCCTGTTCATCTGTATAACTATGTATTACTAAGGAATTATTTGCATCAACTAAATCCCAATCATTCTTTTAATAAATTAGAAACTTATGTACATTAACGATTATAAAATATTTAATCTTCCAAATAATCTTAATTCATATGTATCGCGTATTCATTAATAATCAGTGTCGGCCTGGCCAAGGCAGCTAGGCAGCAATCGCTGCCTGGGCCCCCGTCTTTTTTATATATATACTCATATGCGGTTGTGACTAATGGCGCGAGCTAAGTAATATAATAATAATAAATAAGTAAAAGTGGAATTATTGGGTAAATTGTATAAAGTATTATAATATTAATTATCCATATTGATAACAATAGAAAATAAAACATGGAAAGTCCTGATGTTTACGATCAACCGAAAGATATAAGATTTATTTATAGATTACCCATAGATAAGTTGGATATTGATTTTATCGTTTTATCATATGTGCAGTTAGTGGTAATATAATATTACCACTTATAATTTAATAATATATAATATTTATCATGACGATAAATCAATAGTCAATCACTAATAATAATTATTAATAATATTAATATTAATATATTAATTATTATTAATTAAAGCAATAGTGTTTTGTCCAGTGTTTTACAAATTTAATTTGTAACAAATATTTTTAAAATTGAGCGTAGGTTTTCAAAATAAACGTCTCTCAAAAAAAGAAAATATTATCTGGACAAAAATCTTCAGATTGTAGAAAATATCAATCCTTTTCAGCGATTTAGAATTATTACTTTTGCAATTCTTGATAAGATATTAAATAGTATTGAAGAACGATTTATTCCAAATGAAAATATATTAAAGGATTGAAGTTGGTTAGATCCAAAAATGTTTAAATACATCGAAAAGCTTGAAGAATATCCTATGGATATATTGATAACTGTAACAAAGTTATCCAATGTTAATAGAGATCCTGTATTACTTGAATTTAAATAATTTGCTTCTCATTATTTTAATATTATTCCAAAAAAACATGGCATAATGAACAATAAATATGGTGAAGCTGATATTATAGATGAAGTAATGACATCTTATTCAAAAGATGAATTTTTATTCAATAAATTGCAATTCCTGTTAGAAATGCATAGCATGTGCTTTTAAAATTGTTACCCAACTATCTTGTCATTCTGGTATGTACAACAACTTGTATCAAGTTTTTAAATACATAATACTATTGCCATAAACTCAAGTCACTTGTGAAAGAGTATTTTCCAAGCTAAAAGCAATTAAAACAAAATTAAGATCGTCACTCGATCAGCAACATTTAGAACCACTAATGCTTATGGCTATAGAAAAAGATATTACTTTAAATGTAGACAAAATAAAACTTATAGATTATATATATATATATATATAATATTGATAATAACAAAACCGTCAAAAAAAAATGATAATATTTTTAATATAATGTATTTAATGTATTTATTTTATATATACATAGTTTTTTATATAAAAGTTTAATACCTACCTGTAAATTTAGAATAAGAGAAAAATTTAACTTTTTTTTTTTCATTTAAAATGATAAATATAGAATCTCTTATGTATAATGTATTACATTTTTATGAACATTTTTCATATTTATGATTTATTTAATTTAATTATAATAAAAAAATTGTGTAGTATTAAGTATTAGTAGTAGTATTAGTATTAATTTTGTAGGCTGGGGCCCTTCCAAATAATATCCTGCCTGGGCCCTTTAGAATCAGGCCGATACTGTTAATAATAAAAACTTTATACACTTAATAATTACATTTTTTTTTTATATTAAATATAAATGTTTACTTTATTTAAATTATTATTACAAAAAAATTTAGAGTTAATAAAAGAAACGCCAGTTATGAATTACAAACATGGGGATTTTATTTTAGATAAAATTCCTATCTCAAATTTTTATGTTTAGGAATAAAACAATATAATAATTTAATTTAATAAATAAAATAATAAAACAAAGTTTGATTAAAAAAAAAAAAATTGATTAATATTATTCGTGAAAATAATAAATTATAACTTTTATCAAAATGTAAACTTACACATGTGTATTGACTGGTTGATGTTTTCCGATACCTAGTTTTAATGTTAATTATAAATGGTAAACATATGGTTAGCCTTGTATTATATATTCCAACCATAAAATACAAGTTATTTATTTTATCGAAAATAATTAAAATGTATTATTACGTTTTTTTATGTATACCAAATACACAAAATATAATAAACAAATCATAAAATTACCTGTTTTTAGTATGTTTCAAAAGTAAGTACTCCACATATTAGTATGATTTATGTGATTATCACTAAAAGAGTGCTCGGAAAAAAAAAAATTTTAATCAGTTGATTCCTTATATTTCCCTCAGAATTTTAAACTCACTGCCGTTAATATAATTATTGCAATTTAAAATATTGATTATGATTTATCGTTTTCCAACATTTTAATTGACATTAAAAAAAAATAATACTTTTGTTCAATAGAAATAATTAAATGTATAATAGAGTACATTCAAAAACCACGTGACACTTGATATCATGAACGATGTTATATCAAAACTAGTATGTCAGAAATATCAATTTTTTTAGAAATTATTTAATTTTTTAAACTATTATACCATTCATAGTTATGTAAAAATGAATTTTTACATGTGTTCACAATATTATCAACTAATGATATTGAATACAGCATTGGTAGTTTTGCCCAATTTATTTCTAGAAATATTTACATTTTTTTATTAAAAAGAGCGTATTACTATAATTAAATTTTTTTTATAAATTTACTTTTTAATTATTACTATTATCATAAGACTTTTTATTAAATATTTATAACAAAAATAACTTCTATAGTAGTTCAATAATTAAAATCAAATTGAACTACGACAGAGTAGGTATTAAGACAAACAATTTTAGAAATTTTAAATACTTATAAATTTATTATTTCCAATATTATATTCTTAACAAAGATTATTGGTTCAAGGATAATACTAAATAGTTCATACATATGTGATAAATATTTTAATAAATAGTAAAAAAATTTGTTTTATTTTTTTATGATATTGTATATTTGTACATTTAAAATGTTATGTATTAACTCAAAAAGTATCAACATTTTAACAACCAAAAAATCATAATAGAATGTAGTATTTTTTAACTCCCAATAACTGGTAAAATCACAAGTCTTACCTAAATTGAATACGTGAACTCGATTTTGTGAAAATCTACAGGTACAACGCTTGCTTTTTATGAGAATAATTTACATAAAAATATTCGCAAATCTATTTTCATATTTATAACATATAATACAAACGAATTGAATAGTGAACTCATATGTTCAATTGTTGTTTATTGAGAAGCAAATATGCTACAGCAGTGTCATGTTATACTGTCTTCAATAACTATGGCAGTTAATAGAATTATGAACAAATAATAATAATCCAATTTGGTTAATAACCCAATCATAGCGAACTCTATTCACTACCACAGATTAATTCAAGATTGTATTAGTACATACTTAATATTTTTATATACTATTACATATACGTAAATGAATATTGACATTTTACAGTTACAATAAAATTAATGTTCTTTTTTGTTGATAAATAAAAAAATTCTTATGTTTACTCCTTCCTATAGTTTTCTTTAGTTGGAAGTAGAGAATTACATTTTAAAAATACATAAAAATACATAAATACGTACAAGTATAAAGAGAAATATATATAAAAATATATGTAAAAAATTTTCTAAGTATAAAGAGAAATAGAAAATTTTTTACATATATTTTTTAAAAACTTTAAATTAATATTATATAGGTAATTAAATTATAGATACATTGTATTTAAAAAGTCATTATATTTTTTAAGCTAAATTAAAATTTATTTGAAACTTATGCCATCTATTAACAATTTATTTGATATTAATGTAGTTATTAGTTTTTTTTTTTTTTTTTATTGTAATTTATTTCGAATTAAAAAAAAATAAGGATTAAAACTTTTATTGACATAATTGATTGTAATATTATATTTTATTAAATATTTTGTTCTATCACGATTTGGATATATATATTTTTAAATTTTTGGTAGAATTTTTATGATTAAAAGCTTAATAAAGAAAGAAATATGCAATAGATTTGTGTAGTCATAAATATTTTTTCAAACCACACGCATAATATTACTCATGTGATATTGATTATGTGCAAATATTATTTTATATTTTGATAAAAAATTAAACCTAAATATTTCGCTCTCCCAACTTTTTAACTTTAAAATAATTTAGATTAGTTATCTTATTAAGATCTATGATTTTACCAAATAAAATTTGGGAGTTTTAAATAGAGATCTTTATGAAGACGGTCTTACTAACATGTCATATTATTTTTATTATTTAAATATAAATTTTAATATTTTAATTTTTAGATAGTTTAGTTTAACCTAGACGCTTTAGTTTATAATTAAATATGTTTTTGTATATTTAGAAGTAAAGCACTTAAATATAAATTATTCTAAGAAAATTATAAATACCAATAGCTAGAAGCTTTAATGTTTTGATTATTTATTAAGGTTTTTATATTACATATGAAAAAAAAATCATTTTTATCTAGATAAAGATTAATTTTACAGAGAAAAAAATAAAAAAACTATGCATGGTGTTTATAGATTTAGAAAAGGCGTATGACAGGGTGCCAAGGGAAGTTTTAAGGTGGGCATTAATGAGGAAAAATGTCCCAAAAATATATGTTAATTTGATCCAGGATATGTATGAAGGGTCGAGTACTAGTGTCAAGAGTCGGCGTGGAGTATCAGAAGGTTTCAGTATAGGAGTAGGTGTGCACCAGGGTTCAGCTCTAAGCCCCTACCTGTTCTCAGTGGTAATGGATGAGGTTTCAAAGGAGATACAGGGTGAGATACCATGGTGTATGATGTTTGCGGATGATATAGTTCTGATAGGAGAAAACCTGGAAGTTGTCAATAATAGGGTAAATGAGTGGAGGTTAGCCCTCGAAGAAAAGGAATTGAGAATTAGTAGAAATAAAACTGAGTATATTGAGTATGATTTTGGGCAAAGAAGTTGAAGGAATGAGGAGACAACTGACAATATATGGTGATGTGATAGGTAAAGTTGAGAGCTTTAAATATTTAGGATCTTTTGTTCAAAAGGACGGGGGCTTTGACATGGATGTAAAACATAGGATTAAGTGCGGGTGGATGAAATGGAGAGAAGCATCGGGCGTGTTATGCGATAAGAGAATTCCAATTAGGCTGAAAGGTAAATTTTATATAAGTGTAGTGAGACCAACTATGCTGCATGGTTCAGAGTGTTGGGCGGTTAACAGGAGAATAGAACAAAGTATGAGTGTCGCGGAAATAAGAATGCTTAGATGGTTGAGTGGAGTGACAAGAGAAGATAGAATAAGGAATGAATACGTGAGAGGTAGTGTTGGTGTAGCGCCAATTGTGGACAAGATGAGAGAAAATAGGCTGAGATGGTTTGGGCATGTGATGAGGCGAGAGGAAACGAATGCAGTAAGAGTGGTTATGGGGATGGACGTTGAAGGGAAAAGAGGAAGAGGAAGACCAAAAAAGAGATGGTTGGAGACTTTGGAGAATGACATGAGGGCTGTCGGTGTGTGCAGAGGAGATGTGATTGACCGAGTGAAGTGGAGGTGTAGGACAAGGGTGGCCGACCCCAAATAGTTGGGAGGAAGGCGAAGCAAAAGAAGAAGAAGAAGAAGAAGATCTAGATAAACTAAATTTATGTAATATCAATCTTTATCTAGAAGTTTTAATTTCATATATATTTCATTGCATATTTTTATTGGAACATAAAACTCCTAGTATTCCTCAGAAAGTCTAATTAATTGTATGTGTGATTAATATATTTAATATTGCTGTACTTGGACAATACGACGAAAAGCAAACAGTAAATTCTACATCCTTGTTTTATGCATGAAGTACAATATTAAAATGTATTATTATTATTTTTTTTTTTTTGTAATTTATATGTTATTATATGCATGTACAAAGCAATTATTTCAATAAAATATATAAAAAAAAAAAATGTTAAAAAAACATATAATACTTTCTTCGATCTTTACTGATTAAAAAGAATATAAATTTATAATTCATTATGTTATATTATATTATTTTTTATTTATTATTATATTATAATTTCAATCTATAATTTTGTGTTCATTTTAAATAAACCATCAACGATTGGGCTTTAAATTAAATTTATTGATGAATACGAGATTTGAACAATTGGCAATTTTACTTTAAATGCGATTTTTCATATTTCATACATATCTGTATATATTTTTAAAATACGAACTTCATAATGTTATTTTACTTTATCAAATTTTCTGAAGAAATTAATATATTAAATCATAAGAAATAAATAGAAATAAAAACGTTCCAATTGCTAAGTAGCGAGTCACGGCGATCCAAAGAAATAAAAATAATATTAATAATAAGTTTGGAGATTTCGCTTTATATATAAAAGAAAAAAAAATACGAACAGAATATTAAATATAAAAGGTTGATTTTTAAATAAATATCTAATATAAATTGTATTTAATTATTTTGAATTATGTAATATATCTTGAAATAAACATATATTTGGGATCTAAAAACTTTTTTAAGTTAAACATCACAAGGAGAGTATTGGTATTTTGAACTTGAAACCTATGTCACATTGTTTTTGAAAAAAACAATTTTGTGTGAAAGAGATGGATCAGTTTATATTTTTAATTACGGTTGATTAGTAGTAGTACAAAATATTTTAATTAGCTAGGTTTAACTTTTAATCGAAAATTACACGTTTCTTTAAACAGCACATAATTAATAAAAAATAAAAAAATTATGAAATGTCTATTACATGCTAATATAAGTAATAAATATTTTGAGTAGGTACGATTAATATTTATAGAATAACTAACAAATAACAAATATCGAATAATAAAAATTTATTATATTACCCAATTTTATAAAATTTTTATTTTGTACCCTTGGAAATTATTTTACAACTTTTTGCTAAAAAAATTTT
Organism: Sipha maydis; assembly: GCA_034509805.1. Lineage (NCBI taxonomy): Eukaryota > Metazoa > Arthropoda > Insecta > Hemiptera > Aphididae > Sipha > Sipha maydis. The sequence continues at coordinate 57,524 of JASXSY010000714.1, read as the reverse complement.
GAACGACTATAATCTTGAACTAAATTTTATGTCCAATTTTCATACCTAAACAATCCAAAATTAAGATGTATTTTAACTATGACGTCTTACCATGTGCCGGATTTGTGCAATGAAATAAATTACGCATTAAAATATACTTTTATCTTCGTACATAATGAATAGTAATTTACATTATGATAAATTAAATGAGAAACAACCATAACTTATTAAATATTCAATTTATTAGCATATAATATCATCGTATGACAAGTATAATCTAATCTATTAAAGTATTATATTCACCGTGTATAAATATTGAAGGTTACCTTAAATAAATATTGTTATCATATACAATTTAATTCATATAAATTTATCTTAGGAATTCGTAAAATAAAAATAAATAGTATATAATTACGTTTGCAAAAAAAAAAAAAATGTATATGTATTTCCAAATTCAAAACAGGTATTTATGTAGAATTTATATTAATGAAAGAAAACTGGAAAAAATAAGAATAAGAAAATAAAAAGTTTATCGGCAATGGTAATGCCGATTGGTATTACCATCATATAATGTTTTAATTACTTGTTTGTGAACTAATATACGACTACACTTTATACTATTTTAAAAGAACACAATTTCCAACTACAAACATTGTGTATAAAAAACATGGACATAATGTGTGAAAAAAACGAGCATATTTGGTGAAATATGTAAAATAAAAATATGCTCATTTCATTATTCTTATTCATTTTATTTATTTCATTATCCATCAGAGCCTTATGAAACTAATGTAGTACTCGACAATTTCATTAAATTGCACTTTAAAAAAATATATAGTTGCACATGTGTCCCGAAGTAGATATATAAATATAGATATGACGTGTTCAATTTATGGTAATTTGTGTTGCACTCGGTTTGTATTCATGATTAATTTGTAATATTATATGCTAACCAATCATATTAAATTACCTACCTTAATATATATATATATACATGTATATAAAATATTATAACGAACTTAAACTTATGAAATATTTACTACCACTGACTATTTTATATTTGTTTTTCGCAGTGCATGTCCGATTAATCAAACATTCCATACGATTTTGGCAGTAAATTAATTATAAATAAATTTATGCTGATTCGAGCTTTTAAACATATTACAAATTTTAGTGTAAAAATATATTTTAATATAAGAAATGTATTTATTTTTTATCAAAAGTTTTCATAATCAGCTTAACGGGCGCAACAAATTATTTTATTATTGAACGTATCTGATGTACTAAATCTATCTATGGAATGAACTATTTAAATAAAAGAAAATATTTTTAAAGTAATTATTCACTTACGTAATTTATAAAACTTTAAAAATCACACTTGCCTATATACGAATGATAAACAAATTTTAGATATATTTTTTTTAATACATGTCAACTATTTCACGATTTTTCAATTCAGATTTTACTTAATATTTTTTAAAAATGTATTTCGAAAAAATTATTTCTATCTCATAAAAATATCACTGTTAAATCTTCTTGAAACAAATTAAATCCAGGTTAGTTTCATTTTACTTAATGTGAGAATATTTTAATTTTTAATGCATTTTTTACGTGTAATACATTGCAATCAAAATACATTTACGACATCGCAACTTTTGTGCAAATAACGTTAAATGTTTTAGGAATTATTCTATCGTATTTCAATACACGACCGTATTATTTCGTAAGATTATGTTGTTTGAATTCATTATGAATGCCCCTTTAACTACAGATTTTTTGTTGATCTTTTCTGTTTTATTTATATATTTATGTACATTTAGTTGCCTGCCCATATATACGCCTGAAATTTAAGGCGAAGTTTTCTATACAAAGTTATTGATATTTTATTATAAATTACACAGTGTATGGAGACTATGGACAATATCAGTTTACATATAATATGGTTGCTATTCACCATAATACATAGACCTAAAATATATCAATATATAAGCAATCCCTGTTGTAAAGCATATATTTTACCTCTTAACGTTTGACACATATTTTGTACATTTATAATTCCTTTTTTAAAAATTATATTTTTCTCTGTAAATATATAATTATATTATCCCTGATAACATAACCCTAACCTAACTGCTAACCTTAACCCTGCCCTACGCTAATTTACAGTGAAACGTACACATTTACATAAAATTGTTCCTATTAACGATTTACACTATTAATTTAAGTACAAAATTATTATAGATTTCAGATTTTATCAATATTTAAATCATCTCGAATATCCGAAAGAGAAATACTTTTTAAATATAATGTTTTTGTTTAATAGATATTCGCAAAGTATCATAAAAAAAAAAATTTGTATTATTTATTGCTGACGTCAATTAATATTTGTTCGTTGGTTAGGTAACCATAAAACTATACGAACAACTCAAACATATACATACGAAACTTCAGAAGGTCTCTTGTATGTACATAATTTTAACCAATACCGACAATTACTACTAATTATACATATTTTTACAAACTTTTTCGCTGTTGCGTTTCTACAATCGACAAGGTACCTACGCACAAAATAAAAAAAAAAAGTATACTGTTATACATTTAACTGTTTACCACATATCCACTATACAAATATACGCAGTCGTTCAAGTTGACAATGGATCGATGACCACAATAAAATTGCTTATTTGTAAATCATAAATATTATCATAGTACATATTATTATCCGGCACCTGTATTGAATTGTTATCAATCGTCGATGTATCATATAACACATATTCTATGTAAAGACATTGACTATTGTTTAGATATCAATATACCATGAGACGTGTACAAAGTTCATGATGATTGAACGGTTTGAATGGTTTTGAAAATAATATATTGTGAAGATTAAAAAGATAAATTTTCATACACCATAACCAGGGTTCGGGACATATAGCATTTGCTTATTTTTATTGTTTGACATAAACTATAGCAGAGAGTTATGGATATGTATGTCATGTTAAAACACGTTCAACTATGAAATTTGAAAATGCTTCTTTTTGCTTTTTTCGACGATTTTTTAAAAAAATGCTTACTTCCTGTTTTTCTGATTATTTTTGATTTTTTTTGCATATTTCTGCTTAATAATAAACGATGAAGTAGGCCATTGACCTTTCCCAGATTTTTTAACTATTTATAAATATCGTTTACATTTTATTTTTCACAAAATACTTTGGAAAATCCATAAACAATAAGGCAAAATGTCTCGAAAGTCAAAGTTAATCTTTTTTTATAATATAAAGATTTATTTCTTTGTATCTCAAATTCTTATAATTGCCATGCTATAATATTGTAATGATAAAAGCAATAAGAAAAAAAAAAGATTTATTTATTTTTGATTTTTTAATTAAAAAATTATAATATGAACTACATTTATTTGTTTTAATATATATATTTTTTAATCTTTAATTTTATATTCAAGACAGTTTCGAAATATGTCTAGTACTTAATTGTGTTCATGTAAAAAGAAAATTTAGAAATTGTTGCTTATTTTTCCTATTTTAGATCATTTTTTTCTTTTTTAATTAAATATTTTTGTTTAAATTTAAGTTTTTTAAATGCTTATTTGAGTGCTTTTAATGATATTTTTAGTTGCTTTTTAAAGCGCTTATTTTAATGATTTTAAGTGCTATAAGTCCCGAGCCCTGACCATAACGTATGGCCGTGTTCGTATATATGAAGACGTGGAAGGTTCGAATTATATATAATTCGTTTGTGAGAATAGCGATAGGCAACAATCATAAATGATTCGATTGAGAGGTTTAATTTCGGAATTTGTGATATATACAACTAAAAATCTACCTTTTTGTATACGATGAACTTAAGTAGTCAGTATTACTGTCAGTTAATATTTCACTGAATACATTTTCAAACATTCGAATCATAAGTATTTAAGCTCTATTACTATGTTCAAATTCCAAAATGATTAGTTTTAATTTAATTTGCGCGAGAAAATGTTGAGGTAGCTTTATCTATGTCCTATGCGATAAACCAAACATCAAATGTGCACTTGCATTTTCGGTATACTCCTAAATACAAAAATAATTCACCTATCCACAATTGTAATCATTTACACTAACCTTTTTACCTGGCTAGTAAATAAACAATATAAGGAAACGTTTCATGGTTTACCTTTATAAAGAAAGAAAGTTTAAAAACAAACATTGTTTATTCTACGACTTACTCACAAATATATATTATGCAGTCGAACCTTTGATTATTAAAAATTCTCTAAACAATGCTTTTATGAAACCACACAAGTCTGTATCAAAAAACGTTCCTATTTTATGAAAAAACTATCCATTTAAGGAATTTATTTTGTATTATATTTTTGTTTTGGAGCTTTCAAAAATATGGCAAAATTAAGTTCGAAAAATATAGTTGCTTTTAATACTATTCGACGTTGATTTAAAATCTACCAAATTATGTTTTTAATTCTTCAAATAACTGCGTATTTATAGTTCTTCTGCAAAAAATAAAAAAAAATGTAAGAAATATATAAATATTTATGTACACATATGTGTATATTTTACAATGTACATACTAACATAAACTTATGTATTATTTATTTCTGTACTAAGTATGATTTCATTATTATTATTATTATTATTATATACATTATTACACTGTTATTATTAGAAATATTACATACTATTATTTGCATACATTTCTTTTAGAAGAAAGTTTTTCAAGTAAAAAAAGTGTGTATTTATATTTAATTAAATTTTTCAAATAACCTTCAAGTTCATTAAATAGAGGTTTCATTATAATATATATATGACAATGTAACTGATTTGCAAATATTATACCTTTTTTTGGTATTGTCATTATTACTGTTTTTAATTAATGTTTAATTGAGTTGATCTCATACAACAGTTAGCTCTATCTTGCGTAAGAGACATTATGTCTAGGTAAAATATTATTTACATTTTTTTTTTTTTATAGTAAATAAAGGTCTTGACAACATAGGTCATTGACCGAAAATCGTATGTTACACTATGATTTTTTAATATAAACCCAGCAAATCAGCAATGCTGGAACGTATTAAGTTAGTTTAATGTTATATTTAAATTAAATTTATTAAAGTTCAAATGTTACATAAAATGTGTATACAATTTTTAAAACTAATATTCAAATCACAACATTTGTTTACATTAAAATTAAAATTTAATTTACAATGTTTTAATGGACATTTTATAGGAATATTTCAGAAACATTTTATTAATAATTTAAAGTAACGTTGTATTTACTGACATTTTTAAATTAATAAATAAAAAAAATGATTTTGGTACTTTTTTTAACATAACTCAACAGAGTTATAAATTTTAAATTTATTTTTACAGCAACATTATTTTAAATAAACTAATATAATAATACTTACTCTATTTAATTTTTGAAGTATAAAATTAAGAATATTATATGTTCAATATCAGGCCCTATTTTTATGTGCATATGTAATACATTCCTTTTTCTAAGACGGTAGCGAAAATAAAATGAACTGTGCAGTCCGAAATTTTACAAATAATAGGGTCTGTTCAATATTAGTGTAAAATTTAAAAGACTGATAAAAAAATGATGACATAATGTTATAATTACATTTGGGTAATATTATCTGTACTAGCTCGGAGTATTATAGAAACGTTATAAATGTTATTGGAACATTTCAATAAATTTAATTTGCTGTCTAGAAATGTATGTAAGTTTTGGTTTTTATTTACATTGGAAAAAAGGTAAATGAGCGAAAACAACAAATAAAAAATAAATATTATTATTAAAAAGGATTAAATTTAGCAATAAGTTTTAAATAAACCAAAAAATTGCCTTTATGAACAGAATTAAATTCATTCATTTTATCACGGAACGACAGTCCTCTTTTGACTCTTTCAGTCAAAAAAATATGTATTTTGCTTTCTTCATGATTTTTTCTTTACATTTTCCCCAGTTTTTCAATCAATCATTTGAGTCAAAATAAAAATAATATTCAAAATTATAGTAATATCCAAAACTTTTATTTCTGTTAAATAATTAGACATTGGAAACAAAATAAAGCATTTTCTGAAAAAGAATACAAAATCCAATGATAGCTCTATTTGTTATTTTTCTATTATGTAGTAGGTGTTATATAATGGCCGTAATAATACGCCCGTCTACCAGAGTCAGAATTAAATATTATCGACGTCTTCTGATAAGATACACTAACAAAATACGAAGAATAGATACTAAAAATAACGAAATTAAATTTGTCATTTATTGACGCTTCCATAAACTTCGATAACGATAACGTCACATAATATTTATTACAATTGTATTCTATTTTTGGCTTTAAAAGCAAAAAAAAAAATTTTATTTTTTTATTTTCACGAATTTCAGGATTATCAAAGAAAATCAATACAAATGTTTTTCAATGTAATTTTGGAAGAGGGTTTGAACCCGGAAAACACTCCCTCTGAATACGGCCATGTGCAGTATCCTCGTAAATATACTACGAGTAATTTTACGGAAAAGTTTTTCGCAATTTCGTACAGCGTTATTAAAATTAATGTTTGTAGAAATTTGAATTGATTTAAAACAAAATATTCTATACATTATGAATTTATTTAATATATTTGACAGGATCAGAGTTAAGTAGAGCAGTAGTGTGATAAGAAATTTAATACAAATTATTAAATTTTAATATTAACTTAAACAATTGAAATAACAAGTATAAATTAAATAGGGTACTGATTATATAGTTTTGTATAAAATGGTGTCTTTAATACATTTTAGTATGTTGTAAATGTTCGGAAGTTATTTTTGAAGCATTCAGCTGTTTTGAGATATAGTATTTCGTTCTTTCTTCGTTGAATTTACATTCTAACAGTAGGTTTTTGATGGAAACTTGAGAACCACAAATGGTGCATGGTTTAGGCTCTCTTTTTTCCATTAGTTGATTGTATCTATTTTTGAAGACGTTTACCATCCTTCGTATTTTTGAGTAGTGCAGCTATAATTTGATTAAAAATTATTTTTGTTATTTATGTGAGCCAATTAATCAATTTGTTGTGCGCAATTTATAGAAAACACTAAACTTGTAGCCTAATTAGTTTGTTTAGGTATGGCTTCTTTGGATTTGAAAGAAAGGTGGAAATGAAAATGCTAATATTATTATTTCTCTTGTAACCACAAATGGTTGATTAATGGTATACACACGAAACATCAGAATTTACGATGTAAGAATGCGTCATTATAACAGACGTATGTGGTATAAATTATTAAAGTAAAAACTTAAGTCTGTAGGTATGGAAATAGTGTTGTATGCAATGTCACAACTCACATTAAAAAGTACGTGTGAGTGATGTAATATCATGTCGTGTATTATATAGGTTAATCGATGAATGTACTTGATGTTACAGATATAGAAGTATATTGAAAAGTTGATACTTATTAGATTGAATATTTTGTCAATTGTTGAAAGCCCGCTTTCAACAGGAGTATTTTCTTTCTATTTTCAGCGCTTTATAATACCTATGCCATGGCATGCCAGTTTGACAATATTGATATGTTTTATTTTCCAACAAATAAATAGTACAAAAATGTAAATATAATTGTATAAACAACTCCAGATATCAATTATATTACATATTAAATTACTGTATGGTTACTATTTACCATACTATATATGTCACATTATTATTGTTTAATTTGTAACCAAAAAAATTTATAATTTTGTCGTTTTAGTTATATTACATATTTGTTGAAGATAATTTACCTTGGTTACAAAACAGCCATAGTTTTATTGAATCGGTTATAACTATGGCGCATTTTGTAGTAGTAAATAAGTAGTAAAATTGATTGTAGTTTCGCACTAAAATATATCAAAAATTGCGCTTTAAAATTTTTTAAATTGTATCATACTAAAAAATATCGCTTGGTTACAATTCATAAAATTACGTTTATTTTATATATAATATATAAAATTTAAAAAAAGTGGGACTAATAATATTTTAACTTAGATTTAGTAGATGGTAGTACCTAAATAGCTAACAATACCAATCAAACAGAAGGAACTATTCAGTTGCAAAACACTAAATACAATATAGTTTAAAATAAAAATATTTTTTTGATACCTAAATATTAGGATGAAGACATACCTACTTAATATTATAACAAAGTAGTTATTTAAGTATAATATTTTATAATACCATGTATATCTAATAATGAAGGTGAACAATCTATGATTTTTTTTTTAATTTTTTAAGAAACGTACAATTGACCACACATTTATGATTGATTTATTTGATGTTGTAAGCTAATTTAACTTAATTGTACAATATTTCTTAAAATTGAAAAAATACATTAGCATCTACAATCTTCATTTAACATATTTTTAGTTTACTATATTATTAGGATTAGTTTTCTTCTGGAATGCATATTGTCAGTCTTGATTTTTTAACTTCTTTGAAAGTAACTTGAGTAGTTGAATATCTAATAAGTTAAGAAAGGATAAATATGACTAAACAATAATAAAAAATATTTTTAAATACTTAATTCATTTTGTAGTATCTTCAATTATCAAATTCTATATTGGAAACAATATTTTTATTTGTCATTGTTCTCATTTGCAAATTTAATGGGAGTTATAAAATTATGTGATTTCATTATTTATCTCTCAAGCCATCTGTCTAAGTATATGTATTTGTAGTAAATACGGATAATCTAAATTCTTAATAATAATTACTATGCCAGAACGCAAAATTTGAATATATGCAAATTAAAAGTACTTTTCAACACAGAACATTATATTTTTAAGTATATTGTAGGCATAAATAGATGATAGGCAGCCCGCAGCCGTCTTGTTGTGTCCAAGTAGATGGTAATAAGCAGAGCCGGTTTTAAGGGGGGGCACCGGTGGGCAATTGCCCGGGGGCGGCAAAATTTTCTCAGACAAAATTAACAAAAAATTAATTTTTTTCTCATAAAGAGGAAGATTTCTAAAAAATGATACATTTTATTATTATTTATTTTTTAAATTCATAAATGCATACATTTTTTTTACCTATATTTTATCATTTTAAATAAAGAAAAATAAACGTTAATAACTAAGTAGGTAGCTACCAAATATTATTAAATATTGGTGGGTTTATTTTTACTAGTAAAACTAGACTTATAGTACAACTGCGTTGGCCCGTATTGGAATAACATGATTGTCGATTGTGGGAATCATCAAAATAAAACTATTTTTAACAATATTCGATGACGACTGTTGGGGTTTCTAAGAAATATGTAAAATATTTAATGTAGATACTAATAATTTTGTGTTGTTGAATGTTGAAAGCTAAATAAAGATATTGATAATTTATTTTATTTTGTCACCATATGAAGCAAATCGTTCTATACTTTTATTATTATTGTGAAGTATATGTTTCCGTATATGTTTGACAGTTTGAATTAATACTTTGAATATTATTCTAATTTATTATAAGGTAAGTTGATTTAGTTTATTATAAATTATAATATTTAATACCTACATAAGATTCAGAAGTTGTTGCAATTGCATATTGTAGTACTTAACTTACCTACTAAAATACATTTGTGTCATTTAATATCATACAACTTGCTAAACTCTATATGTCAGTGACTATTACCTACGTACTCAATACCTACATAATTTAAATCTCTATAAGTGAACTAATATAATAGAAATAAGAGTTTACTGTTTTTTGAATTGTTATATAAAATAAAATATTATTATTATTATATTATTTATAATAATATTAAAACTTTCAACTTTATGATTGATATTGTAAGGTTGTGCCAGTTAAGGTAGGTAAATTATAGTTACACAGTTTAGGTTCACTTAAATTACATTGTAAATTTACATTCAATTATTGGATATATATATATATATATATATATATATATATATATATATATATATATATATATATATATATATATATATATATGTTTATATAATTATATATTATACATATGTATTGAATGCAGTAATTTAGTCATATTAGCAAGTAGGTAAATAATAATTAATTAGTAAGACTAGGTAAGTTTAATTGTGTCATAACAATTTTTTATATTACTACTATATTATATATTATTAATTGTTTATCATTCATTATTATTTGAATCATGGAAGATTCTAGGTAGATAGTACCTAAATTATAAATTAGTTACTTATGTTTTTAATGTATAGTTGACCTACTATTAAAAATATAATATTGGAATGCATAGGTACCTAGTTAAAATTACTAAAAATTAACGGCAAATTAAATTGTCAATGAGGAAGGGAAACATAAAAAATGAATTAATTGTATGCCCCCACCCCAAAAAAAAAAAAAAAAAATTAGCCACCACTTCTATGGTATTAAAAAAAATGTGTTGGAAAGGGGCGCCATAAATATTGTGCCCGGGGGCGAAAAATCCCTAAATACGACCCTGGTAATAAGTAATAATAGGAGTAGGTAATAATATATGATGTTGTATTAGGTTTATGTTGCATGGTGTCAGTTAATAATTTTTAGAATAAAACAACTTTTGTGTCATCTAACTTTGAATAATATTTGGTGGTGTAACTGAATGAACAAAACTGATTAAACTGAAAATAAAATTTAATTAATAACTGTTAGTAAGTATAATAATGCATGCACAAATTAATGTATTAATCAAATTTATTTTTCTACTTATACATTTTATTTATTTAAAAAAACTTACCAAATAACTTTATGTACAAACGTTGTGCCTTCCAAGTGGTATTATCAAATTTACGCCTCACTTAATAATATAGATTACAAATAACGATGTCATCAATAGAATTTTTTCTACAAACTTAATTATTCAAAAACTATTGCGTTAAGTATATTATGTTATTAAAGAAATTTAAACTGTCAGTAAACTTAACGGTCTAACGTATAAAACATATAGGTAATAATTAGTTTAATTACTAATTACATTATAAATTAAATTAATTTAATATTTAACTATTTAACTCTTTAAGTAATAACTAGGGCCAACAATTATATGCCCTAAAAATTACCAAAATATGCCCTTAAAATATACTCTAAAAAAAATGTTATTGTAAAAAAATGATTAAATGATTAATTTTTTTATGTATTATACAATATATACTATAATACAATATTATTATTTATTGCCAATGAATAATGATTTACAAAAATATTAAAAATTAAAAAATTAAAATTAAAAAACAAAAACATTAATCAGATGAACGACATTTTAATTATTACCCGATGTTATTACATTGAACAATTAATGATTTGTATAAGTTTTCAAACAGCATTGAGCGTCGATTGTCCGTTAAGGGGATTCCACACTACCGCTTTTTAGAGTAAAATAGACCTATACGCGTTCCAACGTACTAACTTGAGTTTTAATCCTATAATAATTTTGAAAACATATTTAAATTTGTTATAAAGTCTATTTTGAATCCTTCGAAACAAAATATTAAAACAAAATGTTTTTTAACTATTTATGTCCATTTAAATTTTTAAGAATATAAGATTTTTTTTCTAAATTTCAAGTGAGGTTTTTTTTTTTTAAGAATAACAAATTAAAAAAGTAGTTCGAAGGATCCAAAGTTGATTGAACAACAAAACAAAATTTGTTTGCAAAATTATTATTGGTGTAAAACTCAAGTCGGAATGTTGGAATTCGTTTAGGTCTATGATTTACAATATTTCATCATGAAAAAGATTTGTTGTTAGACATAAAGTGACATGTGCATGCGAGTGCGCAACGCTTATCTAGTTCGCCGTCAAATAATCGCGACGACGATAACGCATTACCGGAAATCTAAATATAATATGTTCATGTAAAAATAATATTACCGATAATGATCAAAGATAATTTTTGCCGCCGTCGCCGACTATATTACAATGGCTCTCGCGCATTCAGGCTCAAATATAATGATTACTTGTTATAATAATATTAGGTGATATTGTCTGCCGTCAAGTCGATTATCAGATCTATATTCTTTAGCGCACCTATAATAGTATCATTTAGTTTTGCAGTTATATAGTTACAGTTGCACTTAGTTATTGGAAGTACGGAAATTTACCAATTTTTTTAAAAATGGGAAAATTTAAAAATAAATGTTTGTCGAAACGAAAAAAAATGAAAGGCAATGTACTTAATTTCCAAAAGAAAATATTCGAGATATCAAACGACGGCTTAGTTGATTTGTAAGTTAATTTGTATTGAATTATCTATTTTAAGTTCTGAGTGAAGCAAGTTTATGTGTTTATGCTATACAGTATGTCCAAAAAACCTGTAATACTTTTGCAAAAGCGTGGTCAAGTGCGTAACGCTCTGCCGTATAGTAGGTCAATATAATTTATGTATTAAATTTGAATCCAATGATAGGTACCATTGTTTCCGAAAAATGATTCTGAACGTAGTTGATTTTACAACCTATGATATATTTTCCAGTGGTTGTTGAAAATGGTGGTTTATGTTTTAATGATCTGAATACACTAAATTGTATTTTCTTTTATAATTATTGTAACCCAAACTTATAGGAAATCTTGTATTCAATTTTCAACTCTTAGCTACAAAAAATATATTCTTGTATACTAAAAATGTTATGAATTATACCTACAAAATAATTTGCAAATATTCAAGATTTTGACAAATTTTTGACAAACTTCAAATGCTAATAAAAAAAAAAATTGTTCCCATGTATTCTTATAATTTTTGAATCACTATAAGACTAATATATGCAGGATCTTTGTATTACATTTTCAAGTATTTTGACGACGAAAAAAATTTTATCGAAAATTATAAAAAAAAAATTAACAAAAACGAATATTTCAAATACCTATAAATAGCATTAAAATATGCGAAATATTTTGAAAATTAAGTCATGCAAATCTAAATAACTGATGAATTTTCAAGCAAGTTTCTACGACTTATAATTTTTGAATAGGAAATAACCAATATTTAAAATCATTGAGGATAAATCTTTATCGTTACTTGATTTCGTAAAAATTTAAAATTCAAACGCTCATAACATTTTTCCTATAATGACGCTTCGTAATTTCCTTATAGTATTTTGGAGGAAAACTCAGTGTTGAATTTTTAACCTTAGATATAAATAAAAAAAATGTATGAATTTTCAACTACAAAATTACTTGTAAATTGAAGTATTATGTCGATAAGTTTTGCTGTACACAGACACAAAAAAACACATATCATTGTAAAATCAATAAATTTATCACTTTGTTCAGAATATAAAAAAAAACAAATATTGAATTGAGTTAAAATTAACCTAGTACAGATCGTAACGTTTTTGAAAATGTTTGATCAAAACCTTATGGATTTCATACAGAAGTATCATAGGTTTAAAATACTTAGAAGTGTGAAATACAGAAAAACAGAATGGACCTTTGACAAACAATTTTTATATTATTATTTTTCAGTTCATTCATTTAATTTTATTATAATTAATTACTTTTGTGAGTTTTTTAGTATTGTAATAAATAATACATAAATATTAATTAATATGACCAATATGGCAATACGGGCAATACGTAAAAGTGAAATAAGTAATAACGATAATAGACCGGCGCATTCATAGTCATTAGAGCGCTCGTTTTGATAAGGACAATAAAAATAATATTAGATGCGATACGCTGCACGTCGGTAATCAGTAGTGGATCGATAGATGGGCCGCGGTACAGGGAAGTCACTCACACTAATAATCATTTACTACACACAAACATACACGCCTCGCACGCACGTACATACAGATTGTCTAAAAATTGCCTATATTCAACTCCTTAAAAACAGTCTGTATGTAATCCCCTTAACAAATTTTTGTAGCGTGAAAAGGAACGTTCTACATCAACGGATGTAATAGGTGCGTATTTATAATGCAACAAATCGTTGCTGGTCAAATCTTCTGGGATACCTTCTAATGTGGATACATCACCGGATAATACTTTAGAAATTTTCGTAAGAACATGAAAACCATTATTTTTTTTAAAAACATCTTCACTTTTTTGTTAATATCAGTGCCATTTGTACCACTAACTTCACATATTTTACTTCGCACAGTTTCTATTAATTTAATTGAGTCTGCTAGTAAAACATTCTGGCTTTCTAAAGATGTTATTGCAGTTGGTAAAAATCCATAGTTTGAATAAATAAAAGTTAAATTTGCTTCAACTTGATCCTTAGAAATTAATTTTTAAACTTTGTCTATTGAAACGGCGTCTTCAGGGTTCAATTTCTGTATTACATTTCGAATAGCTTCTATATGTTCGCAATAATACATTGAAGCAGAAATCCATGTACCCCATCTTATTAATATAGGCGTTGGTGGCAATGGTATATCTGGAGCCTCAGTTTTGAACAAATCAATACGACTTGGCGATTTTAAAAATATTTTTTTTGTGTTTGAGACAAGTTCGTCAATTTTTGGAAATTGACCACGAATTTGTTCTGCCACCCGGTTATCAAGCACTTATTTTCTTATGGCGTCCATTGTCTCATCATAGCACTCATTGACATAGGTACTTCTTAATAAAGATACTGATGGAATATCTTTATGCGTATACTTTTCCAGAAACGAACGAAATTAATATTTTGTAATTTATTTAATGGTATATTGGCTGCTAACAACGTTTTGCACAAATCTTTATTGAAAGAATTAATTTTTGATGTAGTAGGTAAAAGTTGTTGAGTCTTTTGTTGTTGGTCGCCGAGTCGTTGAATACCACGTGAGTGCTTAGACGTTTTAAGATGTTGTAAAACTGTAAATCGTTTTTCACATGTAACCTTTGCCTCACATATTTTACACAACAATATATTCCCATCCGAAGAAAATATATTTTCTCCGAATTCAGAGATGTAATTATTGATACTAGTGTTGGAAGTTCTCACTTTCGGCATTTTAAAACAGTCGATTTAATAACGCACCTCACGAGTATAAAGAGCGACTGACGACTGTAATAGGTGCGATAAAATATAATATTATATTTATCTCAATTGCGATACTGTCACCGATCTACGGACATATGATATTGTTGACCCTAATAATTAGCGATTAAGATTAGATTACCTCTTTCCATAAATTAGCTGAAATACCAATAATAAGGTATATGAGTGAAACAAATTAATATTTTGTAATTCCCGAGTTTTTAAGATCTTAAATATGCTCCAAAAATATACTAAACGCTAAAATATGCCATAAAAATGCAAAAATACCATAATATGCAAAAATATGTGAAATACAATTTCGTATACAGCATTGATAGGTTATAAAACAAATTTTGGTATAAACTAGCTATTTTTTTGACCAACCAATAAAAATATGCAAATGCATGCAAGTGTTGGCCCTAGTAATAACTAACAAATGCTATGCAGCTGGCCACGAGGTTTACAATTTACATTTTACTTTGAACTTTAGTATCAGTTTATCACAACTGATTGGTTTTCTTTTAATATTATCATTAGTTAATTAATATCATATATTTTAATCAATGCTATTTTCAATAATATCATAGACATAAATAATGATAAACGTATCGCCAAATATTGGTAATAATAGGTATACATATGTGTAGTCAGTCCCTAAAATTATGTGTAGTACGACACACTTTGTGTAGTACGAAAAGTGCAGTGTGTAGTTCGAATTTTAAAAATGTGTTCAAATAAAACCTTTATAATCATATTTTTTACAATTTTATATAGCTTTACATTTTTTTTAATAATTTAATGGTTTTTTGACAAACCATATTTTAATTATTATTTACATTTTACACAGACACACAGTAAACAATATTTTGTGTTGTTACTTCTTATACTCATTATAGTTGTTATTATTTATTGTTATTGAGAGTAGCTATTTTTATTTTTATCAGCTTAGTAATGTTTATCTAGAAATAACTCGCATGCAACACTGCAATAGCCGTCGCTGATAGTATTATTATTAAACTCAATACCTATTTTACTAATATAACCAGTAACCAGACACACCACACACTAATACATTATAGAGTATAGACAGTCTGACAGTACTACACTCTACAGTAGACATAATGGACCTATTTTAGTTATTGCCAATTGGGTTTTTGGACTTCTAGTTGTCTAGTTTTATACGTTGTATACTGTCATGTCATGCTCTTACTCTCTTTCTTACGTTGTTGTTTAGTTGTTCGTAATAGTTTTATTTCTACATATTTCCACAAAGCATAAATTTTTTATAAAAGTAAATGGTAAATACTATTTGATTGTCACTCAATGACACTCTTTGAGTTATGAAACATTAATTTTCATGTGTTCCTCAATTTAAATCAAGTACATTTTAACACCCCTAAAATAGAATTTGCAGCTTTAATTTCCGTTTGTTCATAAGCAACCATGCGCTTGCATACTCCTCTGGGCCGGAAGATTTTTTCAGAGCGCATAATATGGACAAAGTTTCGAAAACCAATACTTTTGGAAAATAAAACTAACAAAAATTTTAATTTTGTTCACAGTCAGTGTCGTGCCTAGCATAATCAGCGCCCGGCGCGAAGAATTATTTCTAGCGCCCCCACCCCCTCTACGTAATATTTTTATTTGAGGCTTTGATGAATAATTTCCTGATGAAAAATATGCACTATGACGTGAACACAGTACGTCTGAAAACTAGATATCATGGGTTCAAAATAAAATCGTACAATTCCTTCCAGTCGTTGTTATATGTCGCAGTCTATGTTATGATATTAAGTCTATATTTATGTTATTGAATTAATTTTATCAAGTAACAATAATAATAATATAGTTGTTATCGACGACGGCGATCAGCGACGTCGTCATTTCGGGGAAAAATAAATACTAACGCTAAGAATAAAAACACTATATTTGTAACCGGTAGGCAATCAATGCAATGCTAATTATGTCGAGATAGTGGTGTTCGACGAGAGAAAAAAAAATGAATTAATATTGAGTATTTTAGTAATATTACTTAGATTATAAAAATGTATTTGGCGCCCCGGTGGTCAATGGCGCCCGGTGCACGCGCACCTCTTGCACCCCCCTAGGCACGGCCCTGTTCACAGTAATGAATTCATATATTAATTATACATATTTTTATTTGATTTTTATTATGTATTATTGGTTGAAGAAGACTATAAGCATCGGTAATAGTTTATATTTTTTATTTAGATTTGACCGATTTGAGAATGTGTGTAGTACGAAAATTTGGTTATTTTAGGGACTGTGTGTAGTAATGAAATGATATGTGTAGTCATAATCTTGTCATGTAATGAAAACAATGGAGGGGATCCGATGCGACGGCCAAGATCAACAAAACGTAGCTTTTATGGCCAAATTAGCATGTATAGGTGTAATAAGACATTCAATTAATTAACCTATTAGGTCGTACGGTACCGAATTTATCAGTTATAGCTCCTGGACTTTACAAATGAAGAAATAGTTTAAATAATGCCGCATTTACCGACTGTAACACCTCCTTCAAACGCCAATACTTTGATGAGCTGTAACTCGCAAACCAATCAACGAAATTTAAAAATGTTGACGCGTAAATTCATAATAAAAATGGTTTAATTAATTCATGATATTTTTATTATATGTTAAAATTTGAAAATCAAAGTTGATAGTGGTTTCACCAATAAATATAAGGATGAAAAAATTAAATTATTATACGGTTTTAGAAAAACATAAACCTAGAAGTTTAAAGAAAAAAGTTAATACTTTTCGAGATAATTAATGTACTCACTTAAAAGAATCACCTTGTATATTATTTGATGATAAAGTTATTGTTGCTTGGCAATAATTTAATATTTTGAACAATAAATAAAACTAGAAATATTTTTAACATTATAATAAATATTATTTTAACAAGAAACATCGTCATTTTGAATCAAACTTTGACATTTTGAACAATAATTTGTAAAATATAGTTATAAGTTGTAAAATAAAATATTAGTATAGTTTTGGTTATCATTGAATATCCATAAATTTTAATATGTCATCATTTAATTTACAGAAAAACGTTTTATGGTCGTTCGAAAAAGAAAGCGTAAAACCAGAACCATTCAATGAATTACTTCTTACAGGTAAAAAATACGGCTATTTTGATAATTTCCAATAGTTATTTTGCTATGTTTAAACTTTAGTGTAAAATTTCGATTATACTGTTATCTGAAAATAGTAGGATCCAGTATTGCGAGTATGTCAGTGGCTATGATTATGGTATCAATATTTCATTGAACACAAGTTTCAGTATAACATATTATGGAATTGTAAATTGTTATTTATGATTTGCCTAATTCATGTCACTTGGTATTTATCTTTTTTGTTTTCTGAAATATATAATTTAAATTTTAAAAAGGACAAACCTAGACCAGTTCAGACATCGTGGTCGGATGAAATACAAGGATGGGTGAATAATTATATTATTGCATTGGTCTTTTAAACTTGAAACCAATATACCATTGCTTTGGAAAAAAATTCTGAATTACAGAAGTCGGGTGGATCAGTTCATATCTTTCGATATAGTATAAATAAATTTTCTTATTAAGGTAGGTTGAACTTTAAGTGTTTTATCATTTGCTAATAGTGTTGTCATCCACAGTTGTGCACGGAAGTTCGTCACGCCACACGTCGTGCACGCAATTACTATCATTATTATTTAATTATGTTCACGTATTAGTACGATTTACGGGTCCGTCCGTCATGACAACGCCACTATACAGGAGTCGACCAAACGGAATTTGTCGTCCTCTTCTTCGACTAAATTAGATAGAAAAAAAAAAGAAAAGTTTTTTGCTTAAAGAAAAGTGAGACTTTTGTGTCGCCAAATCGTTTCTCTGCCCTCAGTGGATGATGAAACACTCATGATTTTTAGTCCCCCGACCATCACAGTCTCTATTTATTGCATATTCAAATGAAAACAAATTTTAAAGCAAAAACCAGCAAGTTATCCTTTTTTTGAGATAATATGAATAGATAATTGTCGATATATCTTTAAAGAATTTTTTTTTTATGTTCAAAAATATATTTAAAAAAATTAAATACAAAGACACTGCCTTGTTGAAACTTATACCTATAGTTTTTCGTATGTATTTTTTAGGATGTACACTTAATCAATTAGATAAAAAAATTGAATTTCTAGAAAAAAATTTATCGCTACTAAATAGCGAGTGCGAGGCATTAGAGTTTTACATAGTAAAAAAGTATCCAGAGTTCCTTAAAAATAGTAAATACTTTATTCTATTTTCTAATGAATACAAGAATATATAATATTGTACTTATCTATTTTGGTATTTAGAAGAAATAGACGTATCATGGATGCCACTTGAATTTCAGGAAACAAAAAAAATTAAATTTTTTCCAGATGTTGTGAAAACAGTTGCTCGAAGAAGTAGAATGTCAAATCTAAATAAATCTAGGGGTTTTTTTAGTACAGCTATAAAAGCAATAACAATTCG
The DNA here is from genome assembly GCA_034509805.1 of Sipha maydis. Classification (NCBI taxonomy): domain Eukaryota; kingdom Metazoa; phylum Arthropoda; class Insecta; order Hemiptera; family Aphididae; genus Sipha; species Sipha maydis. The sequence goes on along the minus strand of JASXSY010000714.1, from coordinate 38,058 downwards.
CAAGTATGTTTTCTTAAAATATTTTACTTTTTAAACCCTTTTGTTAACTTCACATGATTTATGCATTTTTAAATTTTCATTATGTCGTAAAATTTAAAAAAAGTTTAAATCAAATATGTATATTTATATTCAAATAAAAATACATATAAATATACTGTAGTAGTGGAATATTTATAAATAATTATATTATTTAATGAGTTATTGATAGATGCTATATCTATATTAATATCATTGGTAATTTATTTTGATATCTTATAAAATGTGTTTTTTTTATATTCTCTTCAATTATAATTTTTAATTCTGATAATCGCTAATGCTGATATCATTCCTTTTTTTTATAAAATGTTAACGAGTTATACAATTTGTTTTCAATTTAAATGAAAAATATTTGAAAGATATAGGATATAGTTTCCAAACTAACACCACTATTTTCTATATATTATAAATCACATATCTATAAGGCATAGAAAGATAAATTAAATGTATTTATAAAAAATATATCAACCTGCACTGTATATTTGTTGTTCTACTTAAAATCAAAATTTTGTTTGAACTTCATTTAAATTATTATGTGCTATAAAATAATATTATGAACATGATCATGTCAAAAATCAAGATTTATGATTTTAAGTATATAAATATGTATAATATAGTATATGCAATAACACTAACAATATAGTGTAACATTTTTAACAGAATAGGATTACAACACATTATATTTTTGTTGGAAAAAATCATACCGCATATGGAAATAGACTTCGATAAACAGTGTAGTGTCATAGAAAAGAAGTGTAAAAAAATTGATAATGAAACGGAAAACTTAGAAAACGATTTCAAAATATTACAACAACGTATTGAGGAATACAGGTATTATAATATGGAAACTATTGGGTGCGTTAAAGTAAAAATGTACATAATATTAATTTAAAAAAGAACCGGATGGGCCTCGCTCTGCTGTACACTTGGGGGTGAAGTGCGACTCTTCATAGGATAGGTCATTATAATGGATTTGTTAAATTTGAATTCAATGATAGGTATTATTGTATACGAAAAACGATTCTGAATGGAGATGATATGTTTGTCTAGAATATAATACAATGTTATTTATAAATATTTTAATAAGTATATTTTATTTTGAAACGAAAAATTTAGAAAAATCGAAAATTAAAATTGTCTATAAATAAGTCAAAATATGTCAAAATACTTTGAAAACTTAACCATGTATAGAAAACGTCAATATAAAGATTTGGTGAAAATTTCAAGTTGTTGCGGTTTTTCATTTTTGAGTTGGAGCATTTTAAAAAAACCGATATCATTTGTCAGTCTAGAATATTATACATTATATTATATTTTTACATGTAATTTTATGTCAATATTCGCTGTTCAATCATTTATAAAAAAAATTGTGCCTATGGATTTTAATAATTTTTGAAAGACATTAAGAACTAATTCTGTGGAATCTTCTATTAAATTTTCAAGTATTTTGTAGGAGCCAAATTTTTTTTATCACCGAATATAAAATAAAATGTAAAAAAATCGAATATTTTAAATGCCTATAAGTGGCTTAAAAATCAATATAATATTTTGAAAAAAATATGACATAAAGGAAATACCAATCTAAACAGCTGGTAGAAATTTCAAAAATCTGCGACTTATACTTTTTGAATTAGCTTATAGATAACCTAGTGTTAAAATTTTGAACCTTAAGTATGAACAGAAAAAATTTTATAAATTATTATCTACAAAATAACTTGCAAATTATCATGATTTTTACACATTTTATACAAATTTGAGCTTTAAGGGCTTATAAAAAAAATTTGAGTAAACCGATCACCGATATTTTTTAGTTACGATAAATTTAACTTATTATAAACCTTGTATTAAATTTTCAAGAGTTTTCGGTCAGCCAATTAAATTTTATAGATGTTTAAAAACAAACATTTTACAAAAATCGAAAATTTAAATTGTCTATAAATAAGTGAAAATATGTCAAAATACTTTGAAAACTTAACCATGTATAGAGAACGCCAATATAAAGATTTTGTGAATATTTAAAGTTGTTGCGATTTTTGGTTTAGAGCATTTTAAAAAAATGTAATTTGTAAAAACGTGATTTTGCGTAAAATTTCCCGTTTTTTCGTAATTTTTTTATCGTTTTTTTCGATTTTTTTAAAAACTATTGAAAAAGTTGGATTTTTGACGTGCCAAAGTACCATCTACATTCACTTTCCTTTCAGAAAAGTTGCTATATAAGCAAATCGAAGCATTTTTACTGACAAAAAAGGTGTCGTCAGACACAAAAAATAAAATAAAAATATAAAAAAATAAAAATAAAAAAAAAACTCACATCATTGTAAAACCAATAGATTCCATCACTCCGTTCAGAATCTAAAATCATGAAAACATTGACGTGAATTTGAAGTATGCTAAATCGTTCGATATCTTATTTTCTGAAAGCTCTTTCATTAATATTTCCCCATCTTGTAAGACGACGGATATAGTTTAAATGCATATAAATACCTAATTAGAATTGTTTTTTTAATCGATATACGTGTACGAATTAATTTATATTGACATTTTCTTAATATTATTCTGGTTCGGGATTTAAAAATAAAATATGTATTAAGACTTCTGAAGTATGTAAAAAAAATTAAAATCATTTAAGTTAGTGGTTAGATTTATTTTTGAAAATATTATTATTACACAGTAATATAATTAAATATAGTTGTAAAAATAAACAATAATTGATTAATAAGTTAAATTTGTATTAACTTAAAAATAAGTTTTTTTTTGTTCAAATAATATTAATAATAATATAATAATATAATATATTGACAAGTAATATAATATTATTTATTTAACGTGAATATTTAACTATATTTTATATTTTTGTATTTACTTTGAATACAGTCATTCTTTACATATCAATTAACTTTATAGAACAAAAATCTTAGAGGCAGGCGCTGAACCATTCACTAAACGCATATCAGCGAGTAAATATAAGAGGTTTTTTAAACAACGATATTTGACGAACTGTACAATAATAAACGGATATGACATGAATATTCCTAAAGTTATTAAAGAAATCAAATTATTGAAAACATTATTAAATCAAGCGATTGAACAGGCAAACAGTGTATCCAAAATTGATCATATGGAGCTCGAGTTGAAATTCAATAAACTATATCACGAAGTAATAGAAAAAAATGAAGTGGAAAAATGCATAAAAGCTCGAAGAGGTAAGTATAATTCGAAAATTGTTCAAATTAATTAATTAAAAATATTTAAATTCAGTTATTTAAAGATAAAAAATATTTTTAAATAGGGTGATCAAAATGTTTTCGTTTAATATACTGTTATAATCGCCTTTAAAATCCCATCAAAAAAATGTGTTGATATAGTAAACATAATTATAGTATCTAATGCTTTAGGACCCACATTGCAGAAATAAATATTTTTTTATATTTTTTTACCCAAAAGTAACAACCTTCAAAAAGCTAAATTAAATATTAATTACTAAAAAACATTTATATTAAAAACGGTTTTATTTCATCATTCATAAAATACATACATAAAATACATTTGTTTTAAATTAATTTTTCGAAAAAACTTAACTACGGAATTATAACACTGGAAAATGAATGCGCTTCATTCATCAATTAGTTGTATATACACTTATACACTATATTACATGTATTGCAATAAACGTATAGGGTATTGCTGTTAAAGCCTAAGTTATAACTACAAAAGTAAGCAACGCAAGTAATTTTTCAAATTATTTATACAATTATTAAAATTATTTAGGAAAAATTTCAAAAAACATTGATATTTTTGTCCATTTATAAATCAAATAATCAAATAAGATACATTTACAAATAATTTATAAACTCAATTAACCATTATCTACATTAAAAAAATTAAATAATATATAAGTTATGATGCAACTCGAAAAATTAAACAGTTTTTATTTATCTTATGATTTTATGCAATCTTTGTTTTTTTCAATTATATGCAAATTTCAATATATCTTGTGTATGTATCACAAATAAAATAATATCTTAAATATAATATAAAATTTAATATTATCTTAAATTTTATATCTTAAATATTGGTATGTATTATATAAGCATAAACGGGTTTTTTTTTTTTTTTTACCGGCATTTATTAATAAGGCCTATATTAAAAGTGCAAATTAAGTGGAAGATAAGCTTCCCTATTAGCTTTCCATGTATAAATAATTATTTTCTTCATAAGAGTCTATATAAGAAGTACTTCTAGTGAGAATCTGTTAGCATTCTTTTAAATTGTCTTATATTCAACTTTCATTTTAATATATTTCGTAGTGAAAGTTCGTCAAAGTTACATGTTTAAAAAATACAAAACGGAAGAAGAAATAAAGAAACTTAATGCTAGCATTATATCATTAGAAGCAGAAATAAAAAGAAAAAGTAAAAAAATAGAATCAATAGTTCCTATTTATAAGGTAAAAATTATAAAATACTATTAGATTAAGTGAAAAATCTTTAAACAGTTCATTATATTCTTATTTTAGTATACGGAAACAATGACTGATGATAGCTCTTATAAAATTGATACACTTGAAAATAGTAAGTATACTTCTACATAGTTTTATTAAATATTCATTATCACCTAGATAGATATGGTTGATAAAATAATAAAAAATTAAATTAAACCTAAAAACTATTAAATGGTTAACTATCGTAAATTAATATATATAAAAAAAATACAAAATAGAAAAAAACACAGAGGAATTTAATGCAAGAGTTATATCAATGGAAGAGGAAATAAAAAAAAAGAGTAAAAAAAGAAATCCAATATTTCTTATTAATGAGGTAAAAATCATAACATTTTATTATATTAAGTAAATAATCTTAAACAGTTAATTTTATTTATATTTTAGTACACGGATATGATGTCTGATGATGGATCTTGTAAAAGTGATACAATTAGATATAGTAATTATACTCTTATTTCTATTCAGTCTTAATAAATATTCATTATTCCCTAAATATATTTACTTAATAAAATAAAAAAAAAATTTAATTAAAACTTAAAACTACTATATGGTTAATTCTCGTAAATTAATATATGAAAAAAAAAAAAAAATAGGGAAAAAAACGGAGGAACTTAATGCAAGAGTTATATCAATGGAAGAGGAAATAAAAAGGAAAAGTAGAAAAATAAAACCAATATTTCCTATTAATGAGGTAAAAATCATAACATTTTATTGTATTAAGTGGAAAATCTTTAAACTTTTCATTTTATTCATATTTTAGTACACGGAAACGATGACCGATGATGAATCTTATGGAAGTAATACACTTGAAAATAGTAAGTATAACTTTACACAATTTTATCAAATATTCAAAAGTAATAAACTTGAGTCGCGTTAACTGTCTTTGTATGTACCCGACGATGATTTTAGATTCTGAACGGAGTGATGGAATCTATTGGTTTTACAATGATGTGTGTTTTTTTTTTATTTTTTTTTTATTTTTGTGTCTGACACCTTTTTTAGCAGTAAAAATGCTTCGATTTGCTTATGTAGCAACTTTTCTGAAAGGAAAGTGAATCTATTTGGTACTTTGGGGGGTCAAAAGTAAAAAATTTCCAATATTTTTTAAATGCGACGGGAAAACCCCTAAAAAAATAAGGGAAAAACCGGAGTTTTACGCAAAACCAGTTTTCGACAAAATCAAATTTTTATTTTGCTATAACTCAAAAACTAATCGATGTAAATACTTGAAATTTTCACCAAATGTTTAGATTAGCGTTCTCTATACATGGTTAAGTTTTCAAAGTATTTTAACATATTTTGACTTATTTATAGACAATTTAAATTTTTGATTTTTGTAAAATTTATGTTTTTAAACATCTATATAATTTAATTGGCAGACCGAAAACTCTTGAAAATTTAATACAAGGTTTATAATAAGTTAAACTTATCGTAACTAAAAAATATCGGTGATCGGTTTACTCAAATTTTTTTTATAAGCCCTTAAAGCTCAAATTTGTATAAAATGAGTAAAAATCATGATAATTTGCAAGTTATTTTGTAGATAAAAATTCATAAAAATTTTTCTGTTCATACTTAAGGTTCAAAATTTTTTAAAATGCTCTAACTCAAAAACGAAAAACCGCAACAACTTGAAATATTCACCAAATTTTTATATTGACGATCTTTATACATGGTTAAGTTTTCAAAGTATTTTGACATATTTTGACTTATTTATAGACAATTTAAATTTTCGATTTTTCTAAATTTTTCGTTTCAAAATAAAATATACTTATTACAATATTTATAAATAACATTGTATTGTATTCTAGACAAACATATCATCTCCGTTCAGAATCGTTTTTCGTATACAATGATACCCATCATTGAATTCAAATTTAACAAATTCATTATAATAATGACCTATCCTATAAGCGAGGTGCACTCCACCCCTAACTGTACAGCAGAGCGAGGCCCATCCGGTTTTTTTTTTTTGATTCAATGAAGTAATAACGGAATATTGAAATTTTTATAAATTAAGTTTTTTTGTTGCATATTTGATAATATTTTAATATAAAAGAATATTTCAAATACTAAAGAATATTAGAGAATATGTACATTAATTTTATAGATATTCGATAATTATTATTGCAGTGGTTTAAATATAATAAATTATATTATAAAGTACGATTATACTGATATTGAATTTTGAAAAACATAGTAAAAATTTCGAATAAAAATAATGAAGTACAAATTATAGATATTTTTTATCTTTTATGATATTTGATTTACAACATGCTCCTGTGATTTAATTTGGCGTTAAACGTTTTTTCAATACATATGAAAACATTTTTAACGGACCATTATGATACCATAATATATGGAACAAAATGTTGTTGTCAACTGTTTTCAAATTTTTTTTTAATTTTTAATAAATTAAATGTTATCCTAGTAAAAGTAAAATTATTCTATACTTATTTATATCAGTTTTTTTGTACTACGTACTTTACTCTTTTGCATATAAAAATATATTTTTGTATATTTCATTATAATTTTTAAAGAATATTGGAGGAATATTTTCAATTTTTTAAAAAACATTAGCATCTTATTTTGGTTATTTTAAGACAATATTGTTTTGGCCTCTATTAATGGTACTAAAATATTGAACATGAGTGGTAAGATAATTTTTAAGAGGAATGAGAAACAAACTTAAAAAGGGTTTCCATTATTTCCAAGTATCTATTTATACTTATATTCTATACACATACTAATCTTCAAAAGTCGGTAAGAACTAAAAACACAAATCTATAAAAACTAAAAAATAATTAAGATTTATTGACTTGGTACCAATATGTTAAAGACTATCTTTCGACCATAAATAAAGATAGGCTTGGTTCAAAGATTGAAAATACTATTTTTATGGCTGTGTACTAATATCGAGTATTACCATCCAGTATCCTCAACTATTTTTCAAAATTGTCAACATTTATGTGCATTGATCTCGATAAATGCACTTTGTAAACATTACAGTTTTAAATGGCAAACCATGTTCATTCTAACAATTTTTATACTTGACAAATTTACTTTGATATTCAAACAATATTGCACCTCAATTTTTATTATGTACCCTAAAAATTTTTCTAGAGTAATTCTATTTTTATCAGTTTCAGATGCAATGCAAGTAATTGATCAACCTAAATCTTTCAACACATTAGATGTAAAAGAACTCTGTAAATTAACAAATAAAAATTATTATCGATGTTAAGTTTTGTTTGTCACAAACCACTTATACTATTATTAACTACAAAGCTGAATAAGAAATAAAAAACCGTAAAAATATTAAATCCTTCAATTATACTAAAATTTAAAATAAAAATGCTTTTTTATCTATTCGTATTTTTTAAATATAACTTCTCAAAAATAACTTATACAGTATGATAATATATATATATATATATATAAGCTAAATTAACCATTACCTACATTAAAAAAATTAAATAATATTTAATTTATGCTGCAACTCGTAAAATAAAACGAGTTATCTATATCTTATGATTTTATGTAATCTGTGTTTTATTTTCAATGATATGCAAATTTCAACACATTTTGTGTATGTAACACGATATAAAATATCTTAAATATAACTTAAAATATAATATTATACTAAATCGTGGTATGTATTATATAAGCACGGACGTATAGGTACTTTTTTTTACCAACATTTATTAATAAGGGTCACAAGTAGGGTGCCAACCGTCCCGCGTGAGGCGGGACGTCCCGTTTCCACGGCTCAAATAATGCGTCCCTCAATTTGTATCAGCGGGACGCTAATTGTCCCGCTTTTGGTAACCTGTTAAAGTCTTATTTTATATAAGCCTTACATTCTTATTGTGCGCATTTAAAACTATTTTCCATCTGAAATTCCGACCGAGTCGATTGCACGCACCGGTTTTATCTTAAATTGTTAGTATTTATAGATTCAGTTCTGTATTTTCACAGAATATTTATATAGAACACTTATCGAAATGACAACAAAATCAATATTGATATAAAATCGTTTTTTTCTTGTTTCTGTACATTTGTAAGCATGTCCCGCTTTTTTATGTCTAGTCCCGCATTTAAATATCTGGTTTCCCGCTTATCTATAAATAAGAGTTGGCAACCCTAGTCACAAGGGCCTATATTATAATATAAGTGCAGATAGAGTGCTTCCCTTTTAAAATTTAGTTCTAGTTACGCCACTGGCCTACATATTATTTATATACTCGTATATAAATTATTACTTCACTCACTATAATTTAAAATTAATATAATCAATACTGGATAATTAAATATTACAATGAAAACAGTTTATAGTATATACCAGAGGTTCTTAACCGGTGGTCCATGGAGGGTCCATAAAGAGTGAATCGGGGGTTCGCAAAGTGGGTGTGAAATTTTTAAAGTTACCTGAATATAAATTTGTTTCAAAGTATTTGATGAATCAAAATCATTGGTTAAGAAAAAAAAATGTTATATAGATAATGTAAAATTGTATTGTGAATATTGTGTTCATTATGTATATAAATATATTTATTAATATCGTAAACTTGAGTGGTTGTTCATATTATTTTAGTAAAATATTCGATAACGCCTATTGCCTATTAGATAAAATTAAAATTTATTCGCTCGGTCTTTCAATACTCAAAACACAACAAACTTAAATAAACAACGAAAAATTATTCTTATGTATGATGGTTCTGGGACATTTGCGGTCGCCTCCTTTTTCGTGCCATTTGCGGTAAACTTATTTATATTTACCTGTCTATAAAATTTAAGGTGTTAAATATTATACTATATACCTACTAAATATATGCTATGTTATAAAAATGTGTATAAAAAGTTTATTATTATTATTTAAACTGGATATACCACTATAATATACGATATATGTATTTATATATATATATATATATATATATATATATATATATATTATATACGATATATAATTGCCTTATATACTATCTGTATATTTTGTTATTATTCAACAACGTCATCGGTAACATTTACTCAGTCTTTAGGGGCGATTGTAAATTCCACCGATTTATATCGGATAAGATTAGTAATGTATATTGACTATTATATTCCTCTGTCTTAAGTTATAATAGTTAACCCCCCCACGAAAAAAAAACAAATGCATTTATTATCTGCATTTAAAGTTATAAATTATCAATATATTATATTTAAATCAACTTCACTTACTGAAACAGGTTTACTATTACTTAATAGCTACTAATAGTTTGACAATCCCTGTGGACATTTTTAAATAAGAATGCAAATTGAATGTGTTCCCAACAGTTGACCAAATCTTTTCACAAATTGTACATTTTGCAGCTTGCGCATGAACTTTAGCAATAATTAATCGTTTAGCTAGAGAGAAGCTAATGTGATACTTATGACGAGTTTGAAAGTTTATGTTTGAATGTATTGGACCAACTGGGTAAGTTTGATGTGTATCACATGTGATCCTCAAGGCAGTTAACCTGTTTGTATTACATTTTACAATATGCTAATATCTATAGTTATATTATTATATTTGCTAGTAATTTTTTTGTAATTTATTGAGTAGTAACCTCACAATGAAGTTTTATGCTAATACAAATTTTTCTATTACAACGGTGTAACATTGTACATTTAATTATTGTGAATAAAAAGATAACATTTGTAATACTTATAATATTGTGTTTATTTTTGATAAATATTTGTATACTTAAAATAAAATACGAACAATAAAAAATACATATTATTATTATAATTATAGTATTTTACTATGTTCAATGGCTCAGTTGGCTATTTTGATAGGAAACGATCAGCATAAAATCTGATCTAGGAAGTAGTATAGCTGCCGTTGTACAATACCATACCCAAATTATCAAATAAGCTTTTCTAGTATATACAGTTAATTAAAATATGGCATGATCTAGTCTAAGTCAAAGTGATGTATTACTTTGTGCTATAATTTTCAATGATCAGACAATTTACAATGAAAACCAAAATGCTATATGTGCGATAGTCGATGGACGTAATCAGCATAAAATCGCTTTCGAACCTCATTTATTTTCTTAATATTCAACTAGTTAAACTATTCAATTGTTTTTTTTTCAAAATTGTGTAGACGATTACTAAATTTACTGCATGTAGTTAGGCATGAGAAAGATTTTAACGGAATATTTTGTGCACTACCATTTATCACTTTTTTACATTAAGAATTATCGTTGAAGAAAGTCCCGGAAACAGACAATGAATATTGTACATTCCCTCACATATTTTATTGCATTAACTCACCAACCTATTAAATAATAATAATTAAATATTAGTTGTTCTATTGATAGTATGAGGAATATTACATTGAAATTACATTGAGTGTTTGTAAGATTGATTTCTTAAGGCTTGACAAATATTTATTATAATATGGTTTTATATAGAATCTGTATACATTAAAACGTTAATTTTTCGTTAGTCATATTATTACTAGTAGTATTTATATTATTTATATTATTACGATTTTAATATCACACATTGTATAATTAAAATATTGTCAACATCTCACGAATTTTTTTCTGCGACGAATTTTTGAAACAACCACAATATGTCAACACCAAGTATGTATACTTCTAATACCTATGGTGCAAACTACTCAGTTTTCAATCGAGAATACGTTTACTAGCTATACATGATTATAATATTACACTTATGTCCTAAATTTATTTCGGGTTTTAAATTACCGCCGTTATACGTCTGCTGTCTGTTGCGGATTCAGAAATATTTTTTGAGTTTTTTTTTCTTTACTTGCGTGTCAAACCTCAAATCGATTTTTTTAGTCATTTTTTTATAACTCTATTCCTAATCAACTATAGTAAATAAATATTTCGATCTGTTCTTAATTTCGTCCAGGATAATAAACGTAAAGGGGTTTATTTTATGGAAATAGATGTCGAAAGTTTCGTCATCATTTATGCCTTATTTATTCTGTACTATGTTATTTATAACCACCCGGTAACAGGTATAGAAGTTCAAGATAATATCAAGTATAGAAATAATAATTTACTGTTCTTAACTGTAGATATTATATCACAAAAAAATGTCATGTATGCGAATTTTGTACACACTTGTTAAAAATATACAGTAACCCACTGTTTCACTTTTTTTTTTGGTTAATCAAAAAAAAATTATTTATCTTATCAAATCGCTTTCACATCAATATTAATTGAATAATAATAGTACAATTTATTTAAATGAACTAAATCTAAATCATAATTTATATTATTTTTTAACTTAAATTAATTAAATAAAATTTAACTAATACTCGTATGTCAAACATATAGTTTATATATGTCTATAAAAGTTTTCAGTTCTTTCAATTATTATTTTTACGATTTTATATTCTAAATGTTCATATGATCCATAAAAATATTAAAAAAACAATTTTGATTTAACTTATATTTACGATTCGTTTACTGGGAAATATCAGAGTTATAAATTATACTTTACTTATGTCATACCATGTGAAAGTATTTTATAACTCTTATAGCCCTAAAATCAAAATTTACAACAAATCGATTTTGTAACTTTCAGTTATTGACAACAGAATACATTCTAAAATATTCTGTGCCACTCGATTGATACTTTTTAATTTTTAAATTCAAAACAATATTATATTAACTCATATCCCACTGTGCAATATTATATTGATTTTATATGTATGTAATATTTCACTGCAACATGTAATATCACTAAGTTTGTTATTTTAATATAATATACATATTGCTGCGATTGTTAATGCTTGTATTTGCTGACATTCAAAAATCATTACATATCTGTTTGTCACTAAATACCTCAGCGATATTATTAATTACTATTTATTCAATGTTTTGAACATTTATTATATATATGTTGCATGTACTATAAATGCAACATTACCGAAAAATAATTTTACGCGGTTTTATAGTAATATCACATACAAGTTACAACTTAATATCTATGAAATATTGATTATTAAATAGTTATGCGATGCTATCCAAGATTTTAAGCAATATTGCAGTGCAATTAGATACACTATAATAATTATTAAAATGTTTTATTTTTTATAGATCATTTAAACTTTGACAACAATAAGATTTAACTTATTTTATGTTACACGAGTTGAAGGTTTATAAACATAAAAAAAAACACAGGTTTTCATATAAAATATCAGTAATTTATTATACATTAAAGTAATATAAACATAACAAAATATTAAAAAATAAATAATCATAAAAAGTTATGATATATTTTATATTATTTATTATTATACATTTTTATATTCCTATTACCTACTCATTATTGTTTCATGTAATGAATGACTTAGTATAGTCATGATTGCTTTACCTATACCTATACCTACCATAAAACATTTATACTTAATATCAGCAATAGATATAATAATATTTTCTGACACCAAATTCAAGTCTACTAAATATGAGCCAATTATAATAGAAGATATAGGAGACGAAAAATGTTCCGAAACACTCAAAAATGAATTAACAATTAGTTTAATTTCATTTTCATTACTTTTTATAATGCATTTAATAACTGCCAGACAATTATTTTTAAGATAAATATACTTGTCTTTTTCTTTTAATACATTAATTGTTATTTTTAAATCAGCTAAAATTATTTTTTCAAAAAGTGTATCAGTTAAGTTTGAATGTGTAGAAGGAATTCTGTTTTCCATTTCTGTCAGTACCATATAGTTACATTCTTTTAGTGGGTTAGATATAAACACCTTTTGTTTTTCAATTATTCTATTATAAATTTCTTTAAGTGGATATTTTGCACATTTAATTGATTTTTTTACATACTGTAAAAATTTTCATATTTAAAACAGCTGAAATTATCCAGCGGACCATGAATTCTTACAAACATAGGTAAGTGTAGCAAACTATGCACATTATAAGAAACAAATTGTTCACCATATAATGATGAATACAAAGTTATAAATTGTATAAACAATGTTAAAGCTATATCGTTATGAGTTTGACATATCCTAGGGACATGGAATAGATTCTACTACTTATTGAATATTAATTTGGCTTAAATAACTTAGTTAAATAAAATAAATTAACTCATAATTATAATTATGAGTTAATTTATTTTTTTATTTAATTCCATTATAATGGTAATTAACTCATAAATATATGTAGGACGTAGGTACATAGTACATACACCAAAGTATACAGATACAATTTTTATTGAAAGATAAATCTGTGAATGAGTATCTACACATTTTTATACATAAGTAGTTATAGATTAATCGAACTAAATTAGTAGGTAAGTAGGTACTTACACCTTGTTTGAAAGATGAAGATGACATCATTTTCAACGGAGACGAACAAACAAGATTAAGTCTGGACAGTGACTATGGAGAGGGAACAATCGTGAATCGTGATAATAACAAAATTAAAAATACGTATTGTTAGAATGGAAATTTCCTTTGCAGATTGTTAACAGTCAATATGGGTGATAATCTTACATAATTATTTAAAAATAGTTCCTTGAGGGAATAAATTGTAATTTGTGAAACTATTTTAAAAATAGTCAGAATTCTGACCATCTCTCTGTCGTATACGTGTTAATTTGTAATATAACATTGATAAATAATCTGTAGCATTTAATTAATATTATTTGGTAATATCATTGATTATATATACTAGTATATATAATCAATGCTAGTATATATAATCAATGGTAATATTTATAAAACTTGTTGTAAGGTACAACCAAATAATATCATATTGCTATTAATATTCTATGTTGTATCAATAATTAATCTTCAATATTAATATAATGTTCTTCGTTAACTTTAATTTCATTTTTTCAAAGTAATAATACATTGATGTTTTATTTACATCATCTTGTAATATTTCATTTGCGACCTAATTTTAATATAGCGGCGATAATTAGTAACAAACTTTGCACAGTATACTTGAGTTTGCGTATTTAATCCATAGGCGTGCGCATAAGATGAGCCTGGCCATCTCACAAAAATTTCTAAGTAGAGCCCTACAATTGAAGTATAAAAGTAAGGGCCTCGTATTTTAACTGGTGTTATTCAAATTAAATGAAGTTTATTCTAGAAAATTTGATAAAAAATAAATCATACTTCGTATTAAAAATAATAAAACAAAATTTTCTACATTTTCTAGCGAAAACTTATTATGATAATATAATAGCTACAATAGATTCTAGAAATACAAAGGATAAATAATTGAAGCTATATGAGAATAATATACGAGATTCAAGGGAAACATATTCACTGGGACTCACATACCACAACATTAAATAACAAATTAAAATTGTGTTTAATTAATTATTAATACGTTATAACTTGTTAAATATATATTAAATATATATCTATATGTTCTGTTAAGATAGGGCTCGAAAGTATTGTAGGCAACCTTTGACACACAGATTTGCGCACGCCTATGACTTAATAAATTAACAAATATGCATTTTTTTATATATTATTATTATTATATTATAATAATCTTATTTTAACTCTCTTCTCAATATTTTTTATTTGATTCCATAACAATCGAATTCATAAAAATAATTTATCGGTCTAAGATGGTTTTCAATCACAATCTTTGTTGTTTCAGATTCAATATTGAGTATGTCTTCAACGCAAATAACATGTCCGACATGTCATGCAGTTGTGATGACTTCCGTCACTAAGGAATCGTCTCAATCGGCGTATTGGTGTTGTAAATTATTATGCGTGTTTGTGTAAGAGAATTTTTATAATATTTTTTAAAAATCAAATCGTATAATTAACGCGATCTTGTAGTTAAACGTTTACCAGCCTTGGCTAGCACTACGAACTCTTTTAGAATACATTTTCCAAAAGTAGATATTTAATAGTGTTCCGAATATTTTGTTAAAAAAAAAAAAAAAATTGTGGTAGAATATGAATATCTAACATCAAATTATTGAAAACAACATTTATATTAATTTAACTGATGGAAACAAATTCTTATATAAATTCTAAAATAAATAATTTCAAATACAATACATTTTAACATTAATTCTATTTCTAATTTTACAATAAGGAACTATTTTTATTTATTTATTTATTTATTTTTGAAATTTAAAATAAAAATTATTTTCGTAAATATCCGGAATATTAATTTTTATAAGTAGAAACTGTCATTCTTTGTTATCCGTCATCGATATGAAAAAATAAAACCTTATTCTTCAAAAGATTACGATCAAGATTACTCTATGACGTGAATGTTATAGTAACAAAAAAGACCTATTTTAATATACTTATCATTTTTTCCTATCGAATTCTTCTTTTCGTACATGTCAACATAGAACATGCGTACCATGCGTAAAGTTTTAAAATACAAACTAAAAATTAGGATAAAATGTAACATTAACAGTATAATCACGGTTTAAAGTGACAAAAAAAGGCAGGGGGACTCTAATCCGTATATCATTCTGAGCGTTCCATAAAATTCCATACGATAACTAAGTAATAAGTAATTAATTATAAATGAGTATGTATATTATGAGGTGTTGTTAGTGAACAATTTTCTCCGCAAACAATCCATGTATTGTTAAAATGTATAAGCTTGTAAAATACTTACTTAATGTTTTAATATACAGATTGTGAATATCTTTTAATAAAATAAAAATAACTAAAAAAACGTTTTGATAAATATATAATACTATATTATTTATTATTAATATTTAATATTGGTTAGTTTTGTTTGTAAAACACTGTTTAACATGACATAAAATAAATTGCTAAGCCAATTTTTCAACTGTTTTATTGTATATATGATTTTATACAAATAGTAGTCTTGATAATCCGAATCCCCTGTAATCCGTTGAACGCGGTCATCCGGACGGCATATAAATCCATTTGTTCGTAAATTTAATGAATTTATATAGTTTATTCGGAATTCCGGAGCGCAATTAATCTATAAAATATTGTTATAGAAAAAAACCCTTTCGTCATTTTTATTTTTGTAATTTAAAGTGCAATAAATATTTAGACGGCGGAAATAAAAATCTTAGTAATTTGAGTATGTAATCTTGAAAAACTTCTGGTAATCCGGACGATGCTCGATCTAAATCGGCCAGATTATTGAAGCTCTACCGTATGTATATTTTTTAAATCATATATACACCATGTATGATTATTTTTAACGAACAATTGAGCGTTTCGGTAAACTTTTCGAAGAAATGTTCAAGGGCACGTTTGATAAGCGCTACGAGAGGTAGGGGAATTGAGTCTCCTCTTGCGTCCCCTCCAATTTAAGTCCTGCGTATAATCGTATAACCGTTTTTGAAATCGTTTTTGAACAGTTTTGTGTACAACCATAAGTTTCTTGTCCAGACCGGTTGGCTTTCAGTTTATACATCACGAAGGCTTACCTAACTGTACGAAAACCATTAAACAGTGTAATTGCACCGATTTACGAACATTGCCGTAATGTTAGTACTGCCAAGATTTTAGTAGTCGTTAGGCTGACGTCACTGACGAGTTTACTCGAACAACACAATCACGGAACACATTTATGTCTAACGTTGAAACCAAATACCAAACGGGACGTTTGGACGTAAGACTACTTCGTTAATTGATATATTTGACGTGGCGATGGAAACGATCGCGTTATAATAGGTACGGCACGGTTGAAAAATCGTGAAAAACTGATACGGACAAGACGCGACAAGGGCTGCCCGCCGATCGTTTTCGTCCAAGTCCAAACGGGCTCCGCGGTCGGAATAATGCGCCTCTGTTTGGAACGGAGCTCTAATGGGATACCGTGCGGCGGTAGAGAAAGCGACGTTTAGTGCGGGAGTGCGATGGAGTGCAGAGTAACGACGCCCCAGGTCGCGGACTTCATTACTCGAAAACAATAATCACGTAGCGCGTTGAACACACGGCGTACGCGCCAGTGGACGTGCGCCGCTCGGCGTCGGAACGAAAACGATTGTTGAGGGAAATAATTCGATGGCTTGTGCAGAGAGTGAGACGGACCGATGATGTGTGTGTGTGTGTGTGAGAGAGAGAGAGAGAGTGAGTGTGAGCGACAGATAGATGGTTCGAGGCAGAGAGGTCGAAGGTGAGATGGATGGAGGGAAAGGGTGAGGGAGAGCGATGTGTCATCGTAGACAACGCGGTAGGGTTCCGATGATGGAACAGCTTGTACGAGTCCGTCGCGACAGTTCGTACAAACGGACAGCCGGCGGGGCGGACGAAACGGACGGATAGGCGCGAGGGGAGGGGCGAGGGGCTTCGTCGTCAGTCGATTATTCACACACACGCGCACGGTCGCGCCCGCGTACGTACACACGGAACACGTACACACCCGCTCGCGCACGCACCCGCACACTTATCTGCACTATTTACATTTCGCGCTGTCCTTATCAGGTATTCGCTGCTGCTGCTGCTGCTGCGCCGTTTCTGCTCGTGTCGTACTTGCCCCTGCGCGCGTCGCAATTCGACGTTTACCCGCTGTGTCCGCCGTTCCTGTTACGTTACCATATCGTAATTGGTATTGTCTCATTTATACCGCGGCCCACTCTTCCGTCTCTGCGCTTCCGGTCCTGTCGCCAGTCGGTACTACGTCGCGGCTTGTTTCCTGTCCGTGTTCTCTGGTCATGTTCCGCAGCAACCGACGGTCGCGCCGCTGACAAGTAGAAGCAAAAAAAAAAAAAACCGTTCGCAGTTACGACGACGCGCGATCGTCCCGACCTGTTACGCGTGACTCATAGCCCGTTGGACGTCCGCTCGTAGCTGCCGCCGCCGCCGCCGTCGCCTGTGCCATCTGCGTGCCGTCGCCGTTGTCGTGTCCCGTTTCCGTTGGTCCACAACGTGAGTACACCGGCGGTAACGTATCGGCGTTCCGCCGTCCGACCGTCTTTCTCACGGCCGTGTGTTCTTTTGTTGTTGCAGTGCTTCAAAGGTGCTGACCGAAAATGACTTCTTCGCAGTACTCGTACATATTTAAGTACATCATAGTCGGAGACATGGGTGTCGGCAAATCGTGTCTGTTGCATCAGTTCACCGAGCAAAAGTGTAAGCTTCCATACCTTCGGTCACTGTTGCAACAATACCGATTAACACCTGATTTTGGTTTTCAGTCACCGCCGACTGCCCGCACACTATCGGAGTGGAGTTTGGAACGAGAATCATTGAGGTGTCTGGCAAAAAGATAAAACTTCAGATTTGGGACACGGCGGGACAAGAACGTTTCCGAGCCGTAACAAGGTTGTTCATGCGTTAATTTCCAAAAACTCATGTATTCTGATTTAACATGATTGAAAATTGTTGTCTAGATCTTACTATCGTGGAGCTGCCGGGGCATTAATGGTTTACGATATTACCAGACGTTCTTCGTACAACCACTTGAGTAGTTGGTTGTCTGATACTCGCAACCTTACAAATCCAGGAACTGTAAGTTTTTATTTAACATTTCACTACTGTTTTATTATAAATTATTCACGGATATTTCTTATTAGTGTTCTAATTTGTAATCGGTATTTCTTTGATTTGTAACTATACTTAATGACAACATTTACTTAACAAATTTCTGTGTAAAATTGATGGTACTACTTTTAAAACCTTTTTTCTTTTTCGGTAGTCAAAGATATTTCTTAAGTTTGCAACATAATCATCTAGTAATTGGAGTAATAGTTAATGTTACATTGATGCTCAATACTACCTATAATGTGTTACTCATTTATCTAGTTTTTTAAAATTTAGATATAATGAAACATAGCCCAAATAATAATAAGAAGGAAATCAAAGAAACCTGTATATTCATTAGTTTTCATTGTGGATTAGAAATTATAGTTGGTTGGCTAAAAATGTATTTAAATCAGAATATTTCTTTGAATTCGTAATATTTTGTCAGATAATTTTTATTATTATTACTTATTCTTGATAAAATAAGAAAATTATCTATTTAAACTTAAATTTGTTGTCTTTTTATCTGTAATTATATATTTTTTTAATGTTTCTGTTACTTATTAATTCATATTATACTTCAAACATAAATCGATAATTTTAATTTATCAAAAACTGTATTTATTTGAATACAGAATATGAATATAATAAAAAAAAAAAAATATATATACCTACTTTATAATAATTTTTGTGTACATTAATACTTTCACACAACTTTTTAATTAATTTTATTCAACCAAATTTTAACTAAAGCTATGCATATTTAATAAATTTATCTATGTATAATTTACCAATATTTTGTAATTCCAAAGTTAATTTAACTGATTTTAAAAATATTACTATACATATAGCGTTTTATGATTAAATTACATTTCTTTTTATAAACAATTTGTAGGCTTTGTATGATGATTTATTCATACCAGATAACGTCCTGGTATTTCTAGGTGTATGGATAATATAATTATCTATAAATCTTATCAGCACCTCTCTGATCACAAACTAAAATATCTTGTCCGTGCCACTAATTATCACTGGAAAAATTATAATAAAAGATTTGAAGGTTAAAAAAAATATTTTTCGATGAATAAAGATAATTTAAATAGCTGTTTCTTCTATTATGTTCTATGGCTATATTGTTGACCTGGTGTTGAGTATAAACATGATTAAAATTTTTAATTTTGTAGTTCAAAGAGACCTTAAAATTTAAATATATAATAATGTATACATATATATGTTGATCATGCTGCGGTAGAGTTGTCAATCATATGCCAAATTATTGATCAGCTTAAGTTTAAAACCATTTTTCATATTACTAGTTATTGGATCACCCTAATGTTTAATTTTGTAGTGTGTTTTGTTAACAATACAATTATTAAAATGCTAAATTGTATAACTTAAAAATACAATCTAACTTACAAATATAGTATACATCTATATATTTAAAAATTGCAATTATGTTTTGTATATATTTCCCTACTATTAGAGTGTAAAAACCAAGGACAAATATGAATCTTTATTAGAAGAAAGCCATTTTATTAAAATATATCACATTAAAAACTTTATTTCTTTTATTACTTAAATATACTATTTATGCATAATATTTTGTCTATTTTTTTATATTATACTTACATTGTTTTTAATAATATTAAACTTATAGTCATAGTACTTTGTCACTTTATCATGTACAAATAGTCATTATTTATTTAACTGATAATTTGTTGATGTGTCTAATTTAATATTTATGAAGTATAATAAATTAACACAATTTATACTTTATACATTTATGTGTTATATGTATGTTTATATTATATGTTTATATTGGTATTTATTTAATTATATTTTTTTCTAAAATAAGTTATGTAAAGTGTTATCATGTATATTATATTGTCTTTTATTACATAGGTGATTTATTTAATTGGAAATAAGTTAGATATGGAAAGTAATCGAGATGTGTCTTATGAAGAAGCTAAACAGTTTGCTGATGAAAATGGATTAATGTTTTTGGAAGCAAGTGCTAAAACGTAATAATTTTTACTTATACTTTATAGAATATTACTAGAAATAACATGATTATAAATTGTTATTATCACTACTAATACTAAATTAATTTATTTCAGTGGAGAATATGTCGAAGATGCTTTTCTCAAGACTGCTCAGATAATTTATGAATGCATCCAAGATGGAAGGTATGTCAAATCATATTTTTTGGAATTCTTACATAATTAAGTTTAAAGTTATAAATATTATCTAAACTATTGATTTATTTTATATATTTATGTTGTATATATTTTTGCAACTCAAAACATTTTGTTTGGTGTAATGGTCTGAAGATATTTATCTTGCTAATAATAATTAGAACATTATTTAATTTATTAATTATAATATATATAATTATAATTAATTTATTAAGACACAGTATATCAGTTCTTTGTATCTTTTTGTTTATTTATACAGTCAGACTTGAACCTTACCTTTGAAGAAAGCTAATTACTTACAAACTCTTTATGTTAAATATTAACTGCATACTACCTTGCTAAGATAAAAAATTAATAATAAATTAAATGTGATATACTACATAGCATATAATATGCAATTTTATACGTTTTTTATTTGTAAATACTAATCAAATTAGATCAATAGTTTATATTTATTATATAAAGATTGATTATTATATAAATAATAATATTAAGAGTTAACCAGAGCTACAAAATATATTTTAAAAGAAACGTAATTCTAGTTTATATTTATAAAATAAATCTATCATCTAATATATATATATATATATATATATATATATATATAAACTAAATAATTTAATCCAAAGAAACAAAATATAAAACCTATCACGTTTTCACAGTATAAATTGTACACAAATTACATAATTTATTATAATAAGTTCATTGCTAATACTGTTTTTATTAATTATATTTTTAGTAACTAAAAATAATGAAAACAATTGACACTGTAATTACTAAGAAAATTACTTTGACGTAATAGTCAACTGTTATTATTGTAATTATTATAATATAATAATCAATATTTGATAATATGGTTATATTTATTATTGGAATTTTTTAATTGCCTAAACATTTTTTTTTTCATTGTAAATAAATGTATAAGATCAAAATAGTTATCAGATAGTCTTATTTGATTATATAAGTTAATTTGTCTAAAATGTTTTATTTATATATTTATGGGAGTTTCTAATTGTAAAATATTGGTTGTAATTAATAAAGTTGTACTGTTAATATAATTGGATTTATAATAAATTATTGTATATTATTATTTAATACAATTTAAAAAACTATATTCTAAAATATTACAATGAAACGATGAAACCAGACGTGGTTCAATAATTTAAAATGTAAAATATTTAATATAATTTTAAAATTGCCATAAAATAATTGTTATATATATATATATATATATTTTACAATAAAAACAAAAATACTAATTACTCAGTTTTTAACTTCTATTTATACATAAATTAAATTTGTCTAATAAAAGTCAAAATGTTATTAATTTATTTTTAATTCTGAAACTCTGAAAAATAATAGTTTGTATAATCTTGAAAAAAATTAACTTACTTCCCTTATTTTATGTATTTTATCAATAAAAAATTTCAATTTTCAGAAATTTTGTTACTTTGTTTCTAATGAAACTTCATATAATATGTATTGTGTAAATATAAATTACAAAGTAGATATTAGTAAAAGAAACTGTTTAACTTGGATGATGAGTCATAGTGAATGATTTAGTAGATTTTAATTATTTATATATCTATATCTTAAAATATTCTTATATTTTTTTTATTTGATTACAGATTGGACTTAAATGCTGCTGATTCTGGAGTTCAACAGAAAATTTTGCAGTGTGAAACTAATCCCAATGTAGAAAAAGATAAATCTTGTATGCAATGCTAAGGTAAATTGTTAAATTATTTTATTTTGTATTTAATTTATGGTTTATTTTATTTTATTTTTTTAGGGATCTACTCTAGGATGGAATCTTAATCTTATTATATATTATTTTAATGATATGTGCTATTTCTGTCATATATTATAATAATTTTCATAACATTCTTTATTAGTAGTTATTATATTTTATTGGTTTTATTTATATTGAATTGTACACAGATACATATTCTCAATTATTAAGATAAATATTTGTTAAGAAATTGTTAATCGAATTGTATGAATTGCAACTATATTGAATGTAACATATTATAAATGTATACTTATATATAGTATATTAGTATTGTATTTGCTGTTACACAAATGTTAATTACTAAAATCAAATTATAAACATCTTTTTGTAACACTACAATTAAGTTGATTTATATTTATATTTTCGACGATCTTTTATCTTATATCTATTTGATTTTCATTAACCATTGATAATTATTTCAATAAAAAAGTCTAATAAAAACAAATAAAATTCATTCAATAAGAAATTTGATTCTTTGTGTCTTATAAACTTTTAATTAATATTTCAAAATTGATAAATTTTGATATAAAAAAACATTTGTTATAGAAAAAGTGTAAGATCAGATATACTTCTAATAAGATGTATTTGAAATTTTAGATTTTATGTAAAAAATGATCAACATTATTCAAATCTATATTATTATTTTATTTATTAATGAAAGCTAAACTTAAATATATCTATCTAAAACTATATTTTTAAAGTCATAAATACTTCATTTCTGTATTTAAAAACTTACTTTATTACCCACAAAAAAACAATTTTATAATCAAAAATGTATGTTTATATTTTTTATTATTTTAATTAAAATTTTTTAAAAAATTACTTCACCAACTTTGTGTACAGCATCAATAAAGACATATTACTCAGTGTTATAAATATATTTAATTTTTTTATGCAGATTAATTTTATTAAAAGAAAATTATATATTTTATATAGTTTCATAAAAATATATTCACATTTTTTTTTTTTTATACATTAGTGGATTATAAATTGTTAACATTTTTTAGTACTTTGAATAATTTTAATTAATAAAGTACAAACCTTTAAATATTCAATATTTGCCCAGTGTCTTTTTTTTTTTTCAACACAGCTATTTCAATTAAATGTATGCTATGATATTGTGTTTGATTTTTTTTAATTTGTATTAAAAACAAATATATGAACCTATTTAATAAATAAAAATCACTACCAATTTAGCTTAAATGGTATGTAAGGTAGTGATTATTGTTTAACAATATTAAGTTCATGGATTTAAACATTTTAAATTATAAATTCTATTTGTATTTGTATTAAATATCAATATTATCAGTGAAATGTTTTACAAGCATTAAAAAAATTCATTTTTGTATAATAAATATTTTATGTTGTTTGCAATTTTGTATAATAATTAAATATTTGCTTTTGAAAAATTATAATTAAGTGTGAAGAGTAGCTTTACTGTTTAAATAATTCTTCTCTCTGAAATAAATAGATATTTTTATCATTAGTATATTATATTTGATAGTACTGCTAAAGAAAAATGTGCCTATAGTAGTACATAATATTTATATATAAATTGTAATTCAAAATTACAATAAATTTTGTAATATTCTATATCGTTTTGCATTCCAATTTTTCCTTAAATAATTATATGATTAGTTTTTAATTTTATATTAGCATAGATTTTGTTACTAAATTAACTTGTATTAACCCTACATTTGCTCAAAACTTGCTAGAATGATCTATAAATCAACCATAAAATTTTAGTCAATATGAAATAGAAATAATTTTTCCTGATTTATTTTTTCAATTAAAATTTGCAATGTATAAAACATAGAATTAATTAAAATTATTTTTATTTTTAATACTTTCAAAAAAAATAAAAGTAATTATTACTGCTTAACTATTTTATATTACATTTTACATTTAACATGATATTTCTTTTAAACTTAAAATAAAATATTTTATAATTAAAAATTGTATTTGATACTAAGATATTTCATTTAATTCTCAAGAAGTATAGTATTCATTGCTTTGAAAAGTATTTAAATATCTGTACTATATATTTTTATTCTGATTATTTGTGACACTAAATTGTTAAAAGAAGACTAACACTTAGATTTTACTTTATTTATTTCAAATATAAACAAAACATTATTCTTATTGATGATTTTCTGATAATTTACTTGATTACATCAATAACACACATTTACCAATGCATTGAAAAGTATTTCTGCTAAGGCACTTTAAACTTGACATGAATTTATTGCATTACAAATATAAGTTAATCAAATACTATATTGGCTGAGAACATCTTAAATTGCTAAGTATTAAGTTATATAGTACTAATAACAAACATATGGTATAAATAAATAATTTAGGGATTCTTTAAACCCATTAAATTCTCAAGTTTTACCTAATAACACTTGATTTTTTTTTAAACATTTAGTGTTAAACACAACCTTGTAATAACCTTCAAAAACCGAGGTAAGAAAGGACGAGTCAAGTAATAATATACATGCAATTATAAATATCGGTCGTGAATCCAAGTCAATTGCACAATATAGTCGAATCCGCTTAAACTAGATACACAGATACATTTATTTTAAATTGTGTAACAGATTTACTGGTTATTTGATGACTAATAATTAATAATAATTATACAAAATCTTTAATATGTTGTAATTTTAATTGTTAAAATAACAACATATTAAAGATTTTGTATATAATTATATTCCAAAAACAAATAACAATGGGACATATATACTTTTTTCAAATAAAAATTCACCACGGGCGACGGAAACAAATCTGGTCGAACCTGTGCATGTAAAGCCGCGTCCAGACTATAGTGAATTTGTTACTAACATGTGTTTTTTATTTTTTGTAAATGTTACCAAAATCTATGTTGATAACTTTGTTATCAACAGAAATAATGTTATCCATTAGTTGGCGATAAATATCAAAGAATTGTTATTAATATCAGTTATAAACTTATCTGGATGGAACTTATAAAATTTAAAAATTTAATTTTGATCGCTCTGTATCAGGTATAGCTTCTCTGAAATGTGTGTCTTTGCTAGCAATTCTATGGCCAATGAGATTTATGAGGAACTCGAAATCTGAACTAGACATCCCTGCAAAATTTTTAAAATGCCCATTGCATCCAAGTTCTCCAGTTAAAGGATCATTATCTTCTTGCCTTAAATCACAGCACTTCGGACGAGATCACTTCCACTATAATTTTGCCTATTAGCTAGCGAAGGACGTACCCAGAACCCTTTTTTGTTTCTTTTTCTTGGTACAAGAGCTCAAAATTACACATGCTGCTGCAGCAACAACTACATCCGCATTCGACATCATTATGAAGACTAGGTACTTAATTTTATTTATTCAGAGATGTTAGTAACTTAAGTTATTCAACTTAATAACAGATGTTATAGAACTTGTAAACAAATGTTATTGTTATTTGTTATAATAAATTGTTATAATCTGTACGTAGCTTAATACAACAAATTTAATACTAATTAATTGCAAGTGGTGTATGTATTTATGCAAGTATTTAATTGTATAAAGTCTTGTCTTGGTGTCTTATCATGTGCGACGCGGTGCGTTCTCATTCGAAAAATAGTATGGGTTTTTTTTACAAAAAATGAAAATAAATAAATAATATAAAAAAATTGATTTAAAATTAATATTTAATATGATTAGGACAGCTTTTCAATAATATTGTTTTTTAATATACTAGTTATTACATTATGTAGTCTCAGCAACAACAAAATAAGTAACAAATATAATATAGATAGTACAATAATAAAACAATGAGGTTATTTACATTTTTATCAATATATTTCTATCATTAATGCTTTTATGGTGAACAGAAAAACTGTTTTCTGTCTTTAAGTTTTATAAAATTCAACTTGTTAGTCAATATTACTTTAAATGCTCCAAAATGTTTATCATAATAAATAACAAAATAGTATAACAGTATAACAAAATTTTTGAATGTGGTTTTTTAGAGATTACACAAGTTAAAATTTAATGCCATTACTTAATTTCCTTTCACCAACATATTTTTCATATTTTTGTTTATCTATATTTAAATTTACACAAAGTTTGAATAAAAAAAAAGTTTTTGTCAAATTTTGGAAAAACTATTGAGAATTTTGAAAATTACCTAAATCTTGTAATGGTACAAAAAGTATCATATAGAGGAAAATTCTGATTCAAAAAGTTGCTTATGTAAACTCACAGGCACGCATTTCTATACGAAGAAGTGTAAACACAAAAAATAATAATAATAATAAATAAATAAATATACATCATTGTAAAACACTAGCTTCTTTGTTCCACTCAGAATTTTAAAGTTATATTTTTTCACCTATAATTTCAATGATAAACATGAAATAAATTGTACCTATATTTTACAGCTATTTAGTACAAACATTTAATAATTGTAATTTAATTGCATTAAAAAAAATATTTCCTGATCAAAGTTGGTATCTAAGATATTATAGACGTATATAATTCGATAATTAATTTATAATTAATAAATTAAAGGAGTAGGTAGTAAGTCGATATTTATTTAAATAATTTAAACAAAATTCGAATATAATTGTATAGGTACATTAATAATCTAGGTACTGCCGTTAACTAACCCTTTTGACTTGAATCCGTAGAAACTTAGAGGTTACGTAACTTACTTTACGTAGAGCTGTAGAGCGTCGAACTTTCTTATAGGAGTGTCACAAACAGTGGCGGTCAAATGATTTTGTCATGGGGGGGATGTAACTGATTTTTTAACAAACACTATTTATAAAAATCTTTATTCTTAAACATGAAAATTATATTATATTAATGATATTTATATTATTAAATTTATTTTTCTGTTTTTTTTTTGCCAATTCGTCCAGTACTTCGTCTACAGTTATATTGACAACCCCACGATGAACAGCCATAGTGGCTAAACCATTGAGACGACTCTAAAATAATATAATTACACAATTCATATAATAATATAATATATTATGTTAAGCATTAAGTACTAAATTTACATTTCATACATTCGTATAATTTAATTATAAAAGAAATGAAAAAACCTAAAAAGTTGGTTTCAATTAATATTTAAGTGTGTTATGTTTGAACTGTTAATTTAATACTTATTCCAATAACCAAATACCAATATACAAATATTTTATTCCAGCCTAGAGACTGTATAATAAGTACAGCATATTTACCTCGACCATTGTATTTCTTAAATATGTTTTCAGCCGTTTAAGTCATGAAAACATTCTTTCTGGTGTTGCCGTTGATACCGGAAGTGTACAAAATATTTGTAATAAAGTGTACACATTTGGAAATAATTCATAATTACATAACTTAATTGCACTTAACAATAATTGTAATTAATAGCCCCATTACCATCACAAATAAAACATATGATATTAACTTAATTAAATAAATATTATAACATTTTTTTAATAATAAAATATAAACAAAATAATAAAATAACTAAATAATATTCATGCAATTTTAAAAGTAACAATTTTATATTTATTTATACTTTAATATTTAATTCATAATAAATAATAATAATAATAAAATTTATATTCGTGTAGGTACTTACCAAATTAAGATTTTGGGACCCTATTGTCTCAGCTGTCTCTTTTTCTGATTCAGAGGAATCAGGTGAATCAACATTGACATCATTTGATTGTTTATTTTTTTTTTAAAAAAAACTCAATAATGAGCCATTGCTATTTTTTCTTTTAGCACTCATATCCAGGCCCGGCTCAAGGGGTAGGCGATATAGGCCCACGCCTAGGGCGGCATTTTTCTGGACAATTTTTATGTATAAAAAAAAATATTTTATAAAATATTTACATGTAAGGGGCGGCAAAAACTAAATTTCGCCTGTTTGTTTAAACACTTGAGCCGGGCCTGCTCATATCAGTCATATCTAATAAATTAATATTTAAAGACGAATGACAAAATAACAATTATTATACTTGGTGATGTTAACTTTAATGTTATAAGACCAACTAATAACTGAGAGCTGGAAAATACGAATACGTATGGCTCGAATCGATATCGGTATCTATGGAAAGGATGGTATTCAATGAATACTATATACAAATTCATTGTTACTTGGTATCGAATATTCTTGATTATCGGTGAATGAATTCCCCGTATATTTTGTATAGACAACGATATAATAAATATAAATAATAATAATAGCCTAATCCATAGATATGAGTCAAGATTATAGTAATATAGTAGATTAGTAATAATAATTATTATATCACATACACAATGGTAACAATGACACAATGTATAAAAATATACTAAATATAGTCGTTAGATAGTCTACATGTACTGTAAAAATTTACCATAGATGATTATTTATGTTTTTTTTTTTTATAGAAAAAAGATGAATACCTATATTATATTATGCATAATATGCATGAAATATAAATACCTATTTAAAAAAAGGTCATGGGGGATCTATCCCCTCATTCCCCTCCGTTTGACCGCCACTGGTCACAAAGTATGATAAATAAATGACAGACAAAAGGGTAATGGTGACCCCCATCCATTATCTCATAATATATTTTGCAAGAGACAAAATTCTTAAGAATTTTTATTTCATGCCCTCTCGTGCCTTATTTTACCTTTGTGTTTTCGACTCGTGTGTGTTTATTTTTCGCCAAATTACATTTCGACAGTTACGACTTACTACCTATATTTTATTGTACTTTGATCTATTACTATAGTATTCAATTATTTGAGTTATAAAAAATAGTAGATTAAAATATATAAAAAAAAACAAACTATAAAATATAGTAATATTCACTATTAAAACTAACTATTTTTATATAGTTTTAATAACTATACAGTTATTTATGTGTCATTTTCACCTCTAAAATAATGATTTTTACTACATTTTCCGTGACTATACAATTTTAGTAATTTATTTTTTTCCGTGCGTCCCCGTTTTGTCAACTATATATACAACTGCTAATGTTTAAGGACTTACCTTCTTACCTCGGAAGAAGAATTTGAATTTGAACACACAAAACATTCTTGATTACCGGTGAGCTCAATTCAGCATTTGTACAGATGGCCTTGTTTCTTGGTGCTCATGCACGAAAGTACAAATTTGGTTAAGCCCGTGTGCATACACGTAAGCAAGACTTTTAAAAGAAGTGACTACGCACCAACGTATCGATGTCGGAGACGTAATGACTGCATTATGATTGTCTTTCAGTGTGCTGGGTTTTCACCCAAGACTTGGGTTCACATATAGGCTTATTATCGTCAAAGGCTCTAAATATATTTAGCCCTGGACGAAAAGCAACATATTTAAATGATTCTTTATTTAAAATCTATATATTGTTCGAGAATTTGATTTTTGTCGCCGGTTGCGTAGGCTGTGATCTCGTAATTTATTGAGCAATGTTATTTATGTCCTTCAGATTCTTTCGCGACAATGAAAATATACTTTATTTTTTATTTTTATTATATTTTTATTTAGTAAATGTTTATCATTTGTGCTCATTCTAAAAATACCGCTATTTATTAATAGTATACTACTAGCCATAAAACATTATAAGCAACGTTCATACTGTTGATGAGCACCTCGTTACAGCCAACTGTAATTTGAATTACAGACTGTTTAATCCACGTCAAAGCAGGGGCGTATACAAGGGAGGCGATAGGGGCGATCGCCCCCCCTGGACATTGTTGAATGTAATTAATGTTATGGGTTATGAAAGTGGGTAAAAATTAGAAGCTTAAACAAGCGAAACGATCGAAAAATTTTGATCCGCCAATTTATTTATAATCTGTACACTGTCGTTTATGTACAAATTTTTTTATAAGAACCTATGATTTGAGTTCAAATTTCGCTCCCCCTGGAAGAAGAGCTGAATACGCCTCTGCGTCAAAGCGTCTTGAACAGTGATAATTTTCTAATATAACATATACTGCCATAAATAATTAGGGAAAACTACGTACTTTATATTTCTATATGTTCATATTTTCTATTATGTATTTAATTTATATTTTTACCGTTATTTAGAGTGCCCGCTGTATAGAGATATTAATGTATTTTTCCCATAACACTTGACGAATCTAAAAAAACGATAATCGTTACCCTATGTCCTAGCCTAGCACTACTTTTATAAATATTGCTAACGAATTATACGAGAAATGGGATTTTCCAATAGGAAGTAGCATAGAAATTATTATTCACGGGAAGCATATCTGAGTTTAATGTTCTTCGAATTCGTGTTATATGTATTATAACTATAAATATTTTTATTCAATTGTTTTAATAGCTAATGTTGATGCGAACTATTGATTTATTATGATTAATAACGGTACATATGACAAAGCCAGTGATGGTGGTCTATTACAAAATTTAAAAATATTCAATCTTATTGAAAAAAAATCATTAAAATTACCTAATGCAAAACGGTTATTAAATAGATCTTCTCTGGCACTATTCATATTCATTGGAGACGAAGCTTTTCCTTTAAAAGAAACAGTTGTTACGTCCTTTCCAAGAAAACAACTATGCGATGAAGACAAATCTTATTATAATTATAGATTGCCACGAGCGAGAATGCATACTATATAACATAATATTTGAACAAATAAATATTGATTTGGAAGTTAATAATTTGTCAATTATTACTTGCTAAACACACAAAGGGAATTAATTTATATTGAGCTTGAAAGTTTAAATGGCGGTAGATTTAATAATAGACTAGTTCAAACAGTCATATCAGTCAGAAAAAATAGCTTGCATTTTTTATAACGAATAGAATTTAAATTAAGTAAATCATTTATATAAATATATATATATATATATTATTAAAATCAATAATTTTTATTTTTATTAGTTATTAACCCAGTTATATATATATACATATTGATTATGTATACGAAACAATTAAAGTTTAATTTTTATTCAAATATTATAAATTTATTTTCGTTAAATGTATTTATACCTAATAATTATAATTTACAAAATGTATCCATAATATGCAATACGCAAAAATATACTAACTAATAAATATGTAATAACAATCATTAAACTATTATATGTTTAGTTCACTTATATTTTATTATTAATTTATTTTTTTACTATTTATCTGTATCTATATTAATATATATTTTATGTACCTTTTTATTAGTTTATTTAAATTCAATTAAATATAATATTATAATTTTAATTCCACAATCTTTTAACAATTTTGACCATTCTCGGGAAGTAATGTGTTTATCTTTAAATTATTTTCTTTTTTTTTTATTCCATAGAACATCTTTATGTTGTATAACGAAAATTAAAAGTTCAGCTTTTTCCATGAACATTTTTGACATTTTAAAAGAATTTATTATACACAAACATATATTTATTTTATACAAGTTCAAACCGCTGAACCACTTCTTGCATACGAAATGAAAACACATACGACCAAAAATACAAACCGTTTTGATTTTCAAACATCGGAAGACATGTGCGGGCACCGTATCGGCTCTAATGTTTATCGCATTGCCGCAATTAGGATAGTAACATTTATTTTAGTACGATTGTAATTCTGAGGATTCACATGCGTCAAACGCATTGCGATCCGTGGTGTGTGCACGCGCCAGCTAGAACATAGCTTCAGATTGCATCTAAATTGAGAACGTATTTGATCCGATTATCGTCCGACACGGAGTCAGACGAAATCGTACAACGTCGGATTGGAAATAAATTCCCGTACGAAAGCAAAGTCGCCAACGTAACAGACACGTAACATTATGTTATGGTGATTGGTGAAGAGTCAAATAATTTTGTTTTTCAACCAACGTCTTTCGATATTCGTGCATTTATATGCGCACTGTATAGCAGGGGTCATCAATTAATATTTTTGAAGGGCCACATTGGAAATTTTAAATATATCAATATTTAAAGCAAGTATTTTTTATACATCAAAATGCAAACAAATGTTTAGCAAATTATATATTTTAAGTCTCATAATGATGTTTAGTATTGAAAACAGCTACGTTTGGTGGTAAATCGAATAAACTGACGAGGTTCCTGAGCGGTCCGATAAATTAAACTGTATAATTCCGTCTACTTTTCAAACTCAACTGTTTTTTTTTCTTGCCCTTTGTCATGAAAAAAAAAATACATAAATTAAATCGATTTATGTAAAACGTAATACAACAAGAA
Source organism: Sipha maydis (assembly GCA_034509805.1). Classification (NCBI taxonomy): domain Eukaryota; kingdom Metazoa; phylum Arthropoda; class Insecta; order Hemiptera; family Aphididae; genus Sipha; species Sipha maydis. Next base: position 4,854 of record JASXSY010000714.1, on the reverse strand, counting down.
TTAAGTCAACGCGGGTCAACGGTAAATGAGGAACTATCGTTAACGTATAATCGGCACATTCCGTAGTCGGTCATCTATTCAAACTTTAAGACAGAGTAATAAGATATGCTTGACAATAAGTATAATATCTGCTTCCGCTGGTAAAAAACAAATGTATTTTACCATCGATTTTTACTTTATTTCCTCATCTGCGAGCCGGATACAATTTATCCGCGGGTCGTAGTTTGGTGACCGCTGCTGTATTGTGTATATCAGTACATAGTATCTATTTAAACGTTAATTTTGCTACGTCTCCTATTGTTATCTTGAACTGCCTTTGATATATTAATAAACATGTCTGTATCCATTCTTAAGTAATTAAAAAAATTTTCTGTATAAATACGGAAGGGTAGACAGATCTCATCGTTCTCTGTTCTTTTTTTTTATTAAATGCATACACGCATATTTTCTTTTTTTAATAGCTTAATTATTTCTGATATAAAACAAAAGGAAATCCCCTTCTCGAAGTAACCTATTTTTAATATTACTTGAACGAATGATTGGCAAATGACAACTGTAATAAAATTTTCACAAAATACCTCTACGGGATAAAATGAGCGTAGCTGTCATACGATACTCTTGTCCAACGAAGGAGATTACTTTGCATTTATCGTCTGACACCATATTGGACGGTAATCGGATCAAATACGTTTTCAATGTGTGCCTTACACAAAGGCAATTGTTAACGGAAGTTTTACTGTAATTCATTCTTCTCTATATGTAAATATTAAATATACAGCTTAACATGGATATAAATATGTATGATGTGCTTATTAAGTGTATATTTAATCTACGTTAAGTAATTTGTATTTCTATCAATGTACATGCATTAATGTGTAACGATTAATACAACTAATAATTTGAATGCTTTAATTTATTTTTTAAATATACTGCATTAATTATTGGTTACTTATTTTGTACATAATTTATTCATAATCAAAAAAAAAAAAAACCATTAAAACTAATATTAACCTTCTGTTAAAGCACATGCATTTTTAAATGAAATAAATGAAATCGAACATTTTTATGATGAAATATATAGGTATATAATTAAAAGAAAATAATATTCTGGTAAATCTGAAAGGTCAATCATATAGGATAAAATTAAATTAAAACTCAATGATAAATCATCATTAATTATAGTTTAAATTATTTATGCTTTTTATTCAGCGAATTTATAATAATACAATATTAAAAAAGAACCGGATGGGCCTCGCTCTGCTGTACACTTAGGGGTGAAGTGCGACTCTTCATAAAATAGGTCATTATAATGGATTTGTTAAATTTGAATTCAATGATAGGTATACGAAAAACGATTCTGAACGGAGATGATATGTTTGTCTAGAATATAATACAATGTTATTTATAAATATTGTAATAAGTATATTTTATTTTGAAACGAAAAATTTACAAAAATCGAAAATTTAAATTGTCTATAAATAAGTCAAAATATGTCAAAATACTTTGAAAACTTACCCATGTATAGAAAACGTCAATATAAAGATTTGGTGAAAATTTCAAGTTGTTACGATTTTTGGTTTTTGAGTTAGAGCATTTTAAAAAAATGTAATTTGTAAAAACGTGATTTTGCGTAAAATTTCCCGTTTTTTCGTAATTCTTTTATCGTTTTTTTCGATTTTTTTAAAAAATATTGAAAAAAATAGATTTTTGACTTGCCAAAGTACCATCTACATTCACTTTACTTTCAGAAAAGTTGCTATATAAGCAAATCGAAGCATTTATATTGCCAAAAAAGGTGTCGTCAGACACAAAAAAAAATAAAAAAAAAAACACACACATCATTATAAAACCAATAGATTCTATCACTCCGTTCAGAATCTAAAAAAAATCATTATTGTAACGAGTTTAAGACAGAATTTTATTTTAAAATTCCATAATAGATACATAACTCCAAAAGTAGTGACATGTTATTTGGATCGATTATTGGTCACTTTCATTAGTTTATTTAATTTAAAAATGAACAAATTAAAAACCGTTGCACTCACTGAATTTTTTCTTTATATTTTTATGTGAATACAAATAAAAGTTAAGTTGTATACAATTTAGTTTTAAAAACATAAAATATAATTATTATATTGCTTACTATAAATACAGTGTTTCACATATATAGGTACCTATGTAGTTATTACTGATCCAGTTCTATAAAATAACGATGATAATAATAATACAAATAATAATAATAACTATAATTAATGACGCTTATACGACAAAGACCTTCATACATTTGCATATTATTATTTTTGGTTGCTTGTATATTATTTTATGTTGTACAATGTAACTTTTATATGATTAGTAATCATAAAATTTGTTTTGTAACGCTAGGAAAAAAAATGTTAATATTTGTGATGATTATTTTAGCATATATTTAATTTTTTAATTTTTTTTTTTGTTGCATATTTATGACTTAAATGGGTACAAGGTTAGATTTCCATTTATTTTCTTTAATTTCTTCGAAGCGAATGTTATAAAATTCTTATGTTTTCATAAATGTTTCAAGTGTCATACGAATGCCTCTTACAACACAAAAATAACTCAATTAAATTGTTGTAAATTTTTCACTTGTAGTTATTAAATCGACTGATAATATTATAAATAAATATTATTTAATTTATACTACATATTGAAATGCAACGCAGAGTAAAATTATTTGACTGTTTGGATTATGCAAACGATTTAATTAATCAATTTAATAAGTATTTTTTTTTATTAAAACGACAATATACGAGTAAATAATGTTAATTGCCTACGTGTAAATAATTTTTAAGATATTATTTTTTAATTATTGTGTAATATTAACACTATAGGCTGTAGTGAATATAATTACTAATGTACATCGAGAATACTTATATTGTATATCTGGGTTTGTCAGTCTTAGAGAAGAACCATTAAATGATATTTAAACTTATTTACTATTATTTACCATTATAAGGTTCTTTCCCTGCTCACAAGACCTTATTTTAACCTTTTGAAAATAATGAGTTGAGTATGTAATAAGTTCATAAAAATATAATATCCACAAATCAAGAACATGAATAATAAATATTAATTATATTGGGAGTCGTAAAATTATAATTATCAAGACTTTGAACAGTAAGAAATATTTGGAAGGACACCGAAAAAAATTACAATTATATAAATAATGACTACGTATACTGATACGTGTGGACAATGACTTCGCCCTGCAGAATCCGCAAGCTTTTAACTGTCAATCGTACGATTACCTATACCATTAATATCTTTCAGTTATATTTTTTGGATAAAATTCATAATTTTGTACATTTATAACTTTTAATTACTTGGGTTAATTTTTTCTCATATTTGTCTCATAAATAAGCAGAGTAGACAAACTTCGTTTAAAAATGTATTGTTACGGCACAAATGTAACGTTGTACAAAGATTTAAATTTTATGTTATAGACAAAAAATTACAGGTAGGTAATAACATGTCAATATAATTTTTATTTTTGTTTAGGTTCTTTCTATTATCTGTTTAGTCTAGGCGGAAGTGTCGTCGACGATTATCAATGATCATACCATTATTTATCCGTATACAACAAAATATTTGATTTAAATAGGCTTATAGCAGGCGCGGATCCAAGGGGGGGCGAAGGGGGCGTACGCCTCCCCCAAAATCCCTAAAATAGGTTTAAAATATATTGGGTTTTCGATTATTTTCGTGGTTCAATACAACTACTAACTAGAGTAATATACAATTACGAAAAATAAAATAATATTATTTTATATTTATTGTTTATTGATTAGTGTGTTGGTATGTTATAGCCACGGTTAGTAAATTTTGTACTTAAAAATAATTGTTCGAGAATGTTTTTTCAATTCAATTTTTTATTTTATATATTCCTGAAGGCTATGGGCCAACATAATTTTTATTGCTTTTACGTATTATGTTACGATTCAGGCAGGTTAGTCGTAAGTAAACAAATTATTTTGCGCCCCCTCCATAAAAAATTTTTGGATCAGCTCCTGGCTTATAGAATTGGTAAGAGATTGTTAAAAAAACTATGGCAAACCATGTGGTATACAAAGATATCTGTAAATTGTATGCACTCTTATTTAATATTAAATTAAAATAATGAAAAATATTTACCATTTAAATGTCAAGCATACATTACATTTATAATAACAACATAAATATACAGATATAATTTAAAATCGGAAAACTAATGTTTTGATTTTGATTTATCTAGAATATTGTAATAAACGTATTATAAAAATGCATTTACACATGATTTAAGACTAAGCTTGTAACTATTGAAAAACATGACTGTTTAGTAAGAGTTTAAATTGTTAGTACGTGTTCAATTATTTTTATTAAAAAGCATTGCCAATCACTTTAATCGATGCTCCAGGTTACGAAAAATAATAATATATGAAGTAACATAATACATAAGTTAACGTAAGAGAAATAAAGACTTGATAATTTTTAAACAAACTAAAAAGTGCATTAAAAATTATTTGTTTAAAAATAACTAGATAAAAAAATCAGTCATTGAATTAAAATGATTTTGATTTCTCTTTAACATCAGGTTTACATTACGAAAAAAAATGTTTTAACCACGAGTTCACTAGCGGATAACCAAAAACACGTTGACGTCCTATACCGCTTAATCTACTTCATTTTCTCGGATAAAAATAAATTAAAAAAATGTCAAACCGTAAAAAACGTAAAACAAAAATTACATTCAATAAACGTTTAGGTATTATGATGCGTACATCGTCGTCGGACTCTAATGTTCAGCCTGCGGAGCTATGATACACTTTCAAGCGTACGCGGGGT
>JASXSY010000713.1:0-176426 GCA_034509805.1 Sipha maydis | reverse complement strand
CCGAATTATTGACAAAAGACGAAAACTAATATAACATACAGTAATTCGACAGCGTTGCGTTAAAAAATATTTATCGTGCTTAAATGATACGACTGGTCCATATCATTGCGCCATACGACAATGTTTGTACGACCACGATAATGGTCATTACAAACAGTTTTTTATTTTCATTATTTTTTTTTGTTTCAGATGCGGTACTCTCGGTCTAACAATGGCGATGCGCCTATGTAGTTTATACATCGATCAATTAATCCGTAACCGTTAGTTAGGAAATGAGAAAAAAAAAAAAATCAACCCGAACTAGTCGAATTGGCATCGGTTCAAAATCAACGGATTACCGCTTGCAGAATATTAAAACCATAAAATACAATTAGCGTCGAGTATACTACCGTATGGAGGTAGTGGTTTTTATTTCGTACCAGAAAAAAAGAAAAAAATGACTACCCAGAAAATGTTCAGTTGTATATATATATATATATTTCGTAATAGAGAAACTGAATAACATTTGATACTTTTTTAAAATAAAATCTAATTTTTTTTATATTACTATTAAAATAATAAAAAATATTATTCATGAGACAATAGAACATAGATGGTGTATGTATGTATGTATGTGTGTGTGTGCATGTGTGAGAGAAGGGTGAGGGATGAACCATGCGGAGGTAGAAGACGTGAATAGTTAACTTCATTAATATCGTTCTATGGGAAGACCGTGGTGAAGAATAAGAAACTATAACTATAAATATTTCTTGTTATGTGCTGATAATATTTCAGTAGTCATTCTTTCGGCCATACTTATGAATATAATGTAGATGTATATTCTAAACGAATACATGGAATTTAGCATTAACTTTGCATATACATTTAAGAAACTAATTTAAGAATAAACCACTTCCTGAAACGATTTGTTGTCTTATATTATAATTTGTGTAAAAAAAACCCAGCACTTTTATTAAACTGTTTAAAACTAAATAACAATAGTGCATCTTGGATAACGATCATCAAAGGGAAGAATTTTAATGAAATAACGTTTAGTTTAAATATAATATGATAAATATTATGTATTTTAGTTTCAAGAGTGGTTCCTAATTCATATAATAGTATTATAATCTAAATTGAAATTATATTCAGGGTGTGTTTTTATTTTTTTTTTTGTACTCAGTCAATGAAAACTTGTACAAATTCAGAAACTATGTACAATAACTAAATTTAAAATATATAAATAGTCATGTTTTCACTAACAGGAAGCTAAAAGGATAATAAAAATAAATAATACATTTACTTAAATTTTATTGGTTCGTTAGTCTATTGTGGTGTTTAGAGTGTGATATGAGTATATGGATACAGCTTTCGAAGACTCGTTGATGCTTAACTAAATACAGAATTTTGACTTTTAGGCTAAGTTTATTTAGGTTTTATATTTTTCACCTTTTTTTAAGATATTTTTTCACCTCACATATATTAAACACATTGCATATGTTTTTTTCCGGTTTTATTTTTCTCACACTATAAAAAGTCATTACAAAAATAAAATATCAATTGATGCAGATTGATATTTTATTTTTGTAAAATCTTTTCATAATATATTTATACAATATATATTATAAAAAATAAAATAAAAAATAAAAAATATACGATTATGTAGTGAAAAAAAGTCAATTCAATGAAGTATCAATTAAAAAATATACCTTATAAATGCATGTACGTTTTAATATATTTTCAATAATTATTCTAGTATACCTTATAAATGCATGTACGTTTTAATATATTTTCAATAATTATTCTAGTAATCAGTATGTAGAATCTTAAGTTTGAGCAGTTGAAAAGAAACACGACCATATAAATGAATTATAGTTTTCGAAAATCATATATATCGATTTCGAAACCTGTATATTTATAGATACTAAAAGTCGTACAATATATTCCCGAAATAATCTTTTGCAGGCGACTCTTTTTGAATCCAGGTGTAATATGATGGTCCTATGGAATGTCCATATGCAATATAAATCAGGATTAAACCGGGAGGGCAAAAAAACATGATATAATGTGATAATACCAAGACATTTTTTCCGAATTTCCGTTTAAAATTACCATCGTTTCAGACGGCGATCGATATTAAATAAAATAGTATATATTTAATATTTGATGAAAAATTCGTTCTCGGTCGATAAACAACGAACATAAGACGAAACGTGCAGTAATATTAAAAGTATTAATTTCGACACGATTTTTAATTTGACCTGGTCTTTACTGAAATCGTGTGACAAAATATGTGTTTATACACAAACTGACATGGTGTAATTTTTTTCCTATTCAAACAATCTGCACGAAATTTTTTCAATGCGGTGAACGCAGTACGTGCAGTACACGTGTGTTCAATAGAAGCTGGTATAGATGCATGCAACTATATATATAAAGAGAGAGAGAAAGAGAAAGAGAGAAAGACAATGAAAGAAAGCGGATACATTTATCCGACCGGAATATAATATATAAATGATGTTTTTTTTAACATACAGAACACGACTGCGTGGTGCGTTCGACCGTTATCGTCCGGGAGGCCTCACGACCAGCCACACATGCTCCCTTTGGGTAAACTGGAGCTTTCATGACGTCACATCCAAGAGTAATATCAAACAGCCGTGCCGCACTGCAGACGCTCTGCGCACAAAATTAGCCGCACCAACCGCACTCTGCGACACTAACCATGACCGCGCTCTTATTCATACTGAGTACATATCTACATTATGATACGTACATGTCATGCGTTTCAATTTCACCACGATACAGTATGCGTATAACTAACCACGTAATTGTCAACCCCTCGCTCATCTTAACTCATCCTATATTATGTGCAGTAACAACTCTCGGCTTAACACTTTTTTGGTCAAGTTAGTTATGAGGAAATTTAAGATTTTACCCTTCATCTCCCCTCCTCCAATCAAGCTTATAAATTAGATAAATATATTATATTATATAAATTTATTTCCAGCATCTTATAATAGTTTTAATAATATTTATTAAAATATAATGTATAATAATAAATTAATGGTGGTCATCTGAGGTCAATATCACGGCGGCATAACATAGAAAAAAAAAACTAAAATAGGTACTCTAACGATTATCAAAATATGATCTAAGATAAGAGTCACCACAATCTTCATGAAAAGATAATTAAAAAAAGATAATTAATAATAAAAGTAGTACGCTTATGTTCTGAAAACAAACACCAATTATTCGTCAAAATTTAGTTAATAACCATGTTTTAAAATAGTGCAACACCAAATATTAGTTTACTAAACATACACATTTACAACAATCATGGGGGGGTATAGCCCATTAGCTTCCCATTTTGACTACGTCACTGGGTCGAACCAGTTTTATTCCGTCCATGTGTACATCCCTGAACTTGGACAACCCACTTCCCAATTAGCTTACAAAGTCTATACCAACAGTTAGCAAATTGTTAGCAAATGAAAGTTAATTGGTTTTCAGAACTAGCAAATCATTGTGTCATGCAAAAAAAAAACGTTTTTTATATGGGTGGGTCAAGTTCAGATAGTCAATCTTATACTCACTTTACGGTATCACTTTTAAAATGAACTGTGTTAAATTGTATATTATAATAATATAGTACTAAAAATCACTATAATAGTACATTTATTAAAGATTTTTTCTCTGAAGAACAATATAAAATGATATACAACGTATGTTTGTAACCAAATATTGGAACAACAGGTGAGTTCTAAGAATACTTATTTTATACAGCACGGTCAAAAACTACGTTTCTTAATTTAGACATTCATATAGATATGAAAAATTTTATTGAAAAATGTATGTATTATATGATTTTGTATAAATGTTTTCTCTTAATAAGAGTCATTCGTTGTTCTGTGTTTCTATCTGAATAGTTTGCCAGTCCAGTGAAAAAAATCCAGCAAAAAAATCTGTTTTGTTTTTTTATAATATCATTTTTTTTTAAATCAATATAATATCATTTGCTAACTATTTGATAACTTATAACATGTATTTCAAACTGATAACGCAAAGTGGGTAAGCTGCCTGAACTTAGTCCACCCAAACATAAATTGATTGTAAAAAAAAAAACTGAATAACTTGCTAATTCTGAAAATCAATTTTCTACCATTTGCTAACAATTTGCTAACTGTTGGTATAGATTTTGTAAACTAAATGGTAAGTGGGTGGGCCAAATTCCGAGACGTTTCATGTGTACAACGTATTGTTAAATAACGCGCGTTCGCTTACCATATTCACCGCGGAATTTTCAATGGTTTAGTCATCCAATGAGATGAACGTATCATCATCGTAAGCGTTTACAATCTGTCTCGGAACCTATTGCAGTTACTGCGTTCATGAGTACGATGGAATATACGCACATCGCACGAGAAAAAAAAGTAACAAAGAGTGACGGGGTAAAGATTGATGAATTATACGAATAACTGTTTTTTTTTCTCACTCTGTATGTAGGTTTGTAAACGTGATTTTATCCCCGACCGTTTGATCCGTATCAAAATCATCTGCCGTCGAGTAATCTCACACGCACGTTGCCACGGCCTCGACTACCACCACCACGTGACACGAGAGCACTCGGATACATTGTGGATTCGTGTAGGGAGGAGGGTAGCGAACAGGGTGAGACAGGCTTAGGAAAATCTATAACAAACTTTTGAACCTTTAGTACGGGTTTAACTCGTCTCGGTGATTTTCATAAACGACCCGTCACAATCTATTACCGAGTAATTTTATTCGCAGGATAACTGCATAATAATTTATAATATACCAATACACATAACTAAAATTATAATATATATATTTTATTTTTCTCCCCTATATATTATTAATAATTTAATATAGACTTTCTTAGTCTAGGTTATTTAAATCTACGCATAGCGTTTACAAAATTTTCTTAGATTTTTAGTTTTAATAAGATAGCTTCATAATACACATTATATTGTAAAATAAAATGCCAAATTATATTGTTATTTTGTTATAACGTAGAAAATGAGTGTTAATCAAAAGTTGACCCTGTACCGTTCACACATCGTGTTTTCCAAACCAAGAACTGGGCACTAACTGGAACAAAATCGAGTGCGGAACCCGGAAACTAGATTGCGTTTGTTAGTACGATTACACAAGAAATGTTCTCCTTATACAGAGAATATATTGTATACACTGTAATATAGTGCCGCAAATGAACCACATATTACTTGTCTAAAACTAAATTATTGTGAAATACAAGGCTAAGGTCAGAGATGTGGCCAGAATTTTATTTGGGAGGGGGGGCGGATATTTCAAGTAAAAAAAAAAAATAATATTAAGCTATAACTAGTTTATTTTACTTGGAGTTTGCATGAAACCAAATAAGAAGCTTGCAAAAATTATTACGATGGACGAAATAATTAATTGGTCTACAGTATATTCAAGTTAGGTATCAATAAATTGTAAGACCTAGAAGAAAGAATATGTTTTCATGTTTGTACTTCCATACCCAGTGTCAAAAAGAAATGTAAGACGAGACAATAAAACAAATTTTAACTGATTTCGATGATTCTTTATGTCTGATGTATTAACATGAGTAACACGAGTAGGTAATAAATAGAAATAAACGAAATAATGTTGGTGACAGAATATTGAAAAGTGGTTACAATAATATTGTATTATAAGTTTAGGACATGTAATTATAAAAGTCCCAACATTTTGGCAACCATTTTAATGTCTATGTAATTTCAAACATTTGAATAGTCCCGTAATAACAGCACACACACAACTGTTACTTTCAATCAAAAATGTATTTTTATAAAATCAGTAATAACGGGGATACACTGCAACTATCGTCAAAAAAAAAAAAAATCAAAGATTGAATAGCCTTTGGCGTGCCCCACACATTCCATTACAATTGTTTTGGGATGTTATATATATAAAAATGTAATATAAATATAAATGTATATTGTAATCAGTAGAGTAGCGCGTCGAATACCAATGTATATACGTGCTCGGAGCGCTAGGTGTAGATATAGTAGGTGTGTGGGGCTGGGGAAATTTTCTGAGTTCGAGACAAGGAGCCATTCATCATCCTCACTCTATACAATTTAATAATATAATTTGTATATATATATATACATACAGAATATGTAAACGGTGTGAGCGCAACAGTCCTGATGTCCGAATTTAGTTTTGGTGTTCACGCTGGCTCACGTGTTATTGTTAAACGCAATCACACACGTGCATCCATTTACTAGTATACTTACACACACACACATATATATATATGTTATTTACATAATATATATGTTTCTGTGTATCAAATACACGTGTGATGTGTACTCTGCTAGTGTGTTTGGATTACTCGAGATTAGATCCGTCATTACGTTTGACGTACATGACCCCGGCGGTGGTTAATGGACCATTAACCAAGGCCAATCCAACGGTAAGCAATGTGATCGCAGTGACGGACCGAGTCAAATACGATGGTAAATTGTAGCAGGATGACGTATATGCATCCCATCACGAAATCATACTACTGTATACTCGGCGAGTTGAGGCGTAATTTTTCGGTAGACTATTCAAATATCGCCACCCCATTTTATTTATTACAAATTTTCCGTATTCAATGAACCTAAGTCAATCCTTGGAGGATTGTGCTTGTAGTAGAGGTAGGATCGTGAGTCAATTTGGAGTGCTGTTTGATAATATAGTATACTGAGGTTCTAATTAAAACGAAATTTTCCGTGTGCCAATTATTATCACCAAGAACTATTTATTTTTTTATCGTAATATACAACAACAACCGGTTTGTAAGATTTAGTTTTATGACATGTATGTGTATATTCATATTCTTTCTTTGATCATTACGGTCAAAGGCTTTGATTTTTATTCCTCGGTATCTCATACAGTTCTCGATCAACGTATATTATTTTTAACCGTTTTGCTGCGATTGTTGACGAAAATATAATGTACGATTGGATTTCAAAAAACCAAAAAAGATCTGGAGTGCGAGGAGAAAGCGAAATAAGTTGTTTGAATAATTGTTTCAAATCGCTAATTACGATTCGATAGGGCGATAAAGCTGTGGTGACCATTATAGTTGTATAAACGTTTTTATGAAGTGATTTGTTTTTTCTTTGTAAAATTTCTATGTAAACAATATTTTGCAGCGAATGTAACATAGTGAAAAAATCTCTACCTCTTGTATAACAATGATATCACCGAATTTTCATCTAAAATCGATTTCGCACAAGATATATTAATTATTATTACATCATATTTAGTACTTCGAACATACTTTATCACGTTTTCGGGTTATCCTGCAATAAAATATGATGTGAAATTTTGATTTCATCGGAAAAATCAACACTTTATACGAACCGAATTTTGCCGAATAGTTTTATTATCACATGTACTGTACTAAATTTGCACCGTCACCGCTCAGACTCGAATCAAGTCTCTACTCCGAGTAGCGGTTTAATACCGAGAAATCTTGGTGCCTGCTATATATTTTTTCGGATATATTTTTTACGTATATGTTATACAAACTGATACACTTGAAAAATATATTTTAGTCACAGAGTCATGTCACTTAATATAAATTTATAAGTTAATTTTAAATCTCCCAATCCGACTATTTTGAACTGCCCGAGAAGTATGAAGTGCAACTTCTGACAGACAATGGTTAAACGTATGTACGATGGGTCGTACAATTAAACCTTTTTAAATATTATATATTTACACGATCTGTGGCTGTATAATATTACTCGGGGTTTTATATTTAAATTGGATTGGCTGTACAATAATACAATGCCGTGTAGTATTATATGTTACTGCTAATGTTTATTTAAGTCCGTTTCAGGTCATTATTTTTTTATTTCGATTATTTTAATTCAAACGTTTTTCATCATTTTTGAATAATTTTGTTTGTTGTGGATATTAAAATATGTTAATTTTGGTAAAATTGTATTTGATATATAGAAATGTATTTTTATTTTTTTATTCGATGGGATCGCATACGTGAACGGTTTTCAAATCAAACCGTAATACTATATTTTAGTCGAATTAATTAAAAGGTCGTAATTTCTGAAAAATCTGCAACATTCGTGTAAAATCGAAAATTCATGTTCCATGTATTAAACTACTATTCATTATACGAACGTCCGATTTAAATTGTAATTATGTGTAAACTATAAAAAATAATTACAATTTATTTTTCCTAGTTGCCCGCCCCAATATTTATTTATAATGTAGGTACGTATTGCAAATAATAATATAGTGAATGAAATTTAATTACTTTATATTATAGATAATTTCGATAGTATGAATCAAACAGAGTATACAAAAATTATCATATTGAAAATATCCCAACCAATAGTGTCGTGAAATAACTTGTCTCAACCGGATGTTTATTACATATTGTAAACAAAAAGCTGATTATAAATGGTTGAAAAAATATTAACAATGATGTTTTTTTCGCGAATTGACAAGTTCTATGATATGTTAAATTGTAAAAAAAATTTAGTATAAGATATGTTCATCTTCATTCTACACAAAAAAAAATTAAAAATTTAATAAATAAAACAAAAAAAATATAATCATTTTGAATAATTCTAGCAAACAAAAAATAAAAGCCTCCTTTAAAATCAAAATTAAGGTCAATGAAAACATTATTTGTGCACGCAATGTGAAACGAATTCATAACCATATTTGACCGTTTTATTTTTTGATCGAACTTTTATTCAACTACCAAGATATTTTGATTGAAATACTATCGTACGGTTGTTGATTAATCAGCAATTTAAATAATAAAAAAAGCAGATCAAATGTTAAATAAATCATCAAATAATTAAACACATAAATCAGTTTCAAAAAGATGAAGATCAATTAAAGTAAATTAAACCTAGTAATTGCGTCACTCAATTTCTTGAAATTAATTAAATTACAAATGTCGTACAAATACTTCGTCAAGAAATATCATATATAATGGAACATTTTTAATCACTTGAGTCTTAAATTCTAATGTGTCGGGTCTGAAGTCATTCTTGCGTTTTGTAATGTAAAACAATTCACAAATGCATTCCATGTAAATTATAAAATTGAGATGTTTTGTTAAATATATTGTCAATATAAAGTATTCTGTAAAAGTAGTGATAATAAAGTTAAAAAGTTTCTTGATCAAATATCTCCAAATCTATCTTCGTGTAACTACTCTTTAAATCACAAGAGTTCTAAAGCGTTATTGAAATGCAGCGTTCAATGGAGGGATATCGATAAAATGAATACAAGTTTATGATATACTTGCAATTACGCACTGTATAATATATAGTAATTAGTAAATCTGATTACCAGCAGTATATTTCAGATCATAAAAATTGTACGAAAATAATAATGGCGGCCAGGCCAATACGAATTGTTTAATTTCCAACTATAAAGTGTAATACTTTTCCGCAATCATTTTATCTCGTAGAAACAATATGTGGTTTCATAGAGAATATGTCATTAATTTGGCGGTTTTTATTTATTTTTTTTTTTTCGTTTTAAACTGAAATTAAAAAGCACAGTAATATTAAAACGTAATATTAAACGACCTATTAAAACTAGCAAAAAAATAATTTTGTGCATACCGAAAAATAAATTGTCACCGTTAGAAAATTACTGCAGTTATTACCTATTAGGGATCACTATGTCACAGTATTAAATAAATTCGAGGGTGAAATCAAATCATAAATAACATTTCTCATAAGTCCGTTTGTGCCGGTGGGAATAAATCGAGTTGAAAATAGATCGAGAGAATCGTCAATGAAGGAGAAAATTGAAGATTTAATATAGTAATAATAATAATAAAAATAATATTTATAATAATAATAATAATAATAATAATAATAACAATAATAACAGTAATACGTAAAATAGCGATCCACCTGGCCAGAACGCGCTCAACTCACTCGGAAAAAAATCAACTGAATAATCATCAATAATATTATAGCGATTTTTAAGTGTATTGGACGTGTGTCCCAAATACATCATTTAATGTATTCGTCGTTAGAAGAATATGCATCCGTAAACTCAAATGCCAAACACATTCAGTGGCTGAACTGGTAGCACGAATGATAGGGGAGCAGAGTAGTGCTGTTATAGGGTAGGTAGGTAAGGGTACCGATAACGGGAGTAGCGATGGTGGTGATACCGTCAGCCAAGGATGAAAAGGTCAAAAGAATAATAAACAGTGTGATAATAAAATCGGTCCATAATTATTGTCGTACGCAAACCGAATGTATTTTATTAATTTATATTGGTTTTCAAATCTAACAATCCGAGTTAAAGACAAACGCGACTGCTTTATACAGTGTTTGTACATATAAACTGTATGTATATTTATTTCATATTTAAATAAGAGATGCCGCGTCGAGTTCACACGGAATTTACATTCGTTTGAAGTCGTATATTATTCTTTATAATTAAATATCTTCCACAGCGTTTGAAGAATACCTTTTTTTCTTTTATTTTTGTATAATATATATATATTTTAAAATAAACAATGAAAGTTAAAAACTTTTCAATATGGTTTTTTGTTTTTTACGACAAATTTCTTTATTAATTTTTATTTTTATTTTATCATACTCGCATATGTATGAAATAGATAAAAACTTTATCATACCTGGTATTGGAGAATATAATAATATATAAATGAAATATTTATATATATATAAATATTATAATTTAAAAATAAAGCTATATTTTTCATAAAATAGTTATTAAAATATATAAAAAATATAAATTTTTGATGAACTCATCTTGTAAAGATTTATTATCAGCATATTATTGGTAGACCGTCGAAAACCAAAAGTGAAGGAAGAGTGGAGAGGACAGTTTCTTTAGAAAATATGATGTTTGATAAAGTTGATTTGATGTACGGTTTGCGCTAGAGTGCGTTGGCAAACAAGTAAAGTTAGAGGAGTAAAAAGAGTACGAAATATAATAATATAATGAAATGCCACGAGAGGATAGAGTAGACAACAGGAATATAAAACTATAACCGAATCCCAAACATAATTTGCATTTCTCCCAAAGGCAATCATTTGACGTCATGTCAGGTGACTTACATGGACAAAAGGTGAATATGTCTGTGTGTGGGTCAATGTATACGAAATGACAGGTCGGGTCAACCGTCAAAAATATATAACTGATTCAACGTAATTCTTCTTTGAAATGATCTTGGACAAAAAAGAAAACGTAAAACGAATAAGTTTGTTTAAAAAAATATGTACATGAGTTCTGAACAGAATGCATTTTGAAACGGAATTCACTGTAACTTTAAAGTTTTCACGCAATCGGTCAGTTTTCGGATACCATCTCCGAAAATTCATGACTTTAAGGTGCTATACTATTTTCAAGACCTTCAAGACATAAATTATATAGTGCTATTTCCTTAAACACGCGATATTTTTAGAAAGAAAATAATGTAGTTTATACATGCCACCAAAATTATGTTATCCGAATCATGCATATAAATATATATATGTTAGGGTTCAAGTGGATAAATGGTCATTGTAAACACTGAACGGACAAAGTTTACAATGTCCGAGATATTCAAGCCAAGTCGATGATTATTTACTTAATTAATGACATTGTACATACTAACCGCCACTGAAAGTGCCAAGTGAACAAAATACATATAATATTATCTTATATAATTTTATTTTTAACAAAAGAGGAGAATATTTTACTTATGTTATTTATTATTTATTTTTACAAGTATAACCATTATGGTATTTAAAGTTGCATACGATTCCAGAAACTTTACATTTGCATCTCCTTGTTTCACATTTTTGATCACAAGTGCAGCGGTCATAACTTTAATAATTGACTATAACTTTTATCAGTAGTGTCATTAGTCAATAATTATTATTGACTAATGACACTACTGATAAAAGTTATTGTAACCCGTTGGAAGCAGTGGCTAAAAGAAATTATAAAATATAATATTCCAAAATATCTCAAATATTCACATTGTCCACAGTTTTAGCATTGTATACAATGACTAGTCTATATGGGAATTAAATATGTATTTTTTATTTTGTCCAAATATCTCAGACATTGTATATAATGTACGGGCATTGTATTACAATGACTGATTTGTTCACTTGGACCGTAACCTATATATATTAACGTTATAAATATACGATATATTACATAAAATGATAACAAAGTAAATTTCAGGGAAAACATTTTATACATAAGAGGTTTAGTCTGTTAAAATATGATGATAGCAGATTAAAATATTCGTATACAATAATTATTATTGTCATTAAAAAAAAAATAAATAAATAAATAAAGACGATGTTTTTTTTAAAAATTATTTTCGCAATCATGTGTAATCAATGATAATACATTTTAAGTGTTTCGGAAAATATTTTCATTACATTAGAACATGCTGTGACGTTTCAGTCAATCGTGTTTAATTATATTAACAGGCTCTTTTAAGTCCGCTATCGTGTAATTGGTTAGTCACAGTAGGAAATGAAGTGATGCATAATGCATTTAGTGAATTTTTTACCTTTTGAGTAGTTACTTTTTTGGTCCTTTGAAGATTAATTTCCGAACGGAAGTCATTTCTCAGGAAAAGCGCTACACAAAATAAAGTGGGAACCACCATACGTTTCGGAAACGAAGTGCTAAAGACCACAGAGTAACTAGAAATTGTGCTCGAAAGCATGAAATATGGTTAAATAGAAATAAACGCACATAAAATATAATCATTTATGATTTTCAAAGTCGCAAAGTGTGAATACATTATTCGCCTTGTAGTATGGTAACGTATTACTGGGATAGTCAACCACGTATTCGTAAATACATAAAGGCATAGTAAGACTACTAAGCTGGAAAGCTAAAAACACTAGCTGACCGAACAAAATGTGAAATGTGAAGGGGGAAAAGGATATCTACATATATTATACACAAAAAACATAATACAATGCATGTTATTTTAATTATATGCGCAACGACGTCTGATTTTAGTATATTTTTAAGCGTATAAGCAGTATTATGACTTATAAGAGACCGTTGAGGTTTTAATGTGTACAAATAAAATAATTGCAAAACTTAAATGGTATAACTGTAACAAAAATTTTTGGAAAACGTACAAATCATTATGGCGTTAATTCACGTTATGTATTAAGACAATTCTGATGGATCGCTGAAGAGAAATAGAGTGGAAAATATACGCGCAAGCAGAACGAGATCACGAAAAATTATCCTAGTTGATCTAAGTAAGGAAACATTTCAACGAAGAGTAAAATATGAGAGAAAGGCTGAAGGAAAAAGACTATGCATTCGACTAGACCATATAGTGGAGTGTACGCCAAAACAAAATTGTGTTTCGTCAACCAAAGTTTCCGTTGGTAATTTCTAATTCGGTTACCAAGAACTTACAGTGCTACGTGGAAGGGTCTAGCTGCTTTCGCGAGACAAATTACTGCAGGGTTTTGATTCCACACGGGATGACAATGTCAACTTAATCGTTCCAACATAAATACACATACACACACTCGTTTATATACGTAAAGATGCATACGCCGCAGTGAAAACGAATGGCAGATCTTACGCTTTGCAGCGGGTGCAGGTCGCGGGTAACATGTGGATATTTAGTTTTGCCGTGTGTAATTTGTATTCTTGTTTACGAAATGGGTACGTGTGTGAAACCAAATCTAAAGTCTACGGGCACAGGATGATCGTGAGGGTCTATAGTACCGTCGGTGAAGGAGCGGAAGCAATGTGTCAAAATCGTTAAAATGACGTTTATGTACTGTCGGGACGGTTATGTGCATAATATAATGTGTCTATGTGTATGTTATACTCACCCTAAGCATACTCGCTTTCACGCATACACTTATCATCAGTCCCATGTGGCAATTTATCGAATGACTTCTCGGCGAAATACATTTTTAAAACGACGCCATCTGCATGCGGATTATATATTATCCACGCCTTAGCACCACTCTTCCACTATTGGTACTGCAACTAATACAACTATGCTTCTCAAGCACCTTTGGTATAATATCTTATATTATTTGAAAACATATGCATAAGTTACACTAACTGACCTCGTCACTCTCTCAAATTACATTAAAGGGCGGTAGGAGGTTAGTCAATATGAAGGAATGGGAAACCGATAGAGTAAACAAAGATATAGATCGTTGATGCAATGTGGGGACTATTCGCATAATAATACCACGAACACTCAATGTACATATCATCTCAAACGCCTTCATTAAAACGCTCGTTTATGACGTTGCAATGGAAAGCACGAAAAACGTCCATCGTTCTATAACGTGTCCACGTATCACCATGAGTCAAAGTTGGATAGTTCTGATTTCCATGCACATATCACATGTGCGGATTTCAGGAATTACCGAGCTACGTATTTCTTCCGCGTCGTACAAGTAGCAGAAACTTGTAGACTGGAGTATCGGTTGAAGAAGCAACGAGAGCGTAAAGTTGATTGTTTTATCTAAAATCATTTCTGGCCTATTTGATCGTGTAGTTTTGTATCACGTTATATTGGATTCCAATTGGAGTTAACATTAACTAATTAATAGTATGCAGTATGAATGCCAATTAAACGATTATAATGAGCAAAAATTATTAAGTTGAAAAATTGACTTAACTATAAGATCAAAATAAAATAAAACAAAAAGTTACATCTTGTTACAAAATGTTTTCATTAATTTCTACTATCAATATCAGAGGCTGAATATCCAAAACAAATTTTATTTATTTTATTATTCTCTATTTATTGATTTCATATAATTTAACAATATTAATTATAAAAATTAATTGACTTATAATTTATGATTGTCAATACCATTGTTAAAACAAATCGTTTTTGAAACAAATAACTCATAAAAAAAAAAAAATAGTATTGATTAACTATTGTTAAGTATGTGTATTGGTTTTAATAATATATATATCAATAATAATTACATAATTGGATGATATGTCACACTTCAGAGGAAAACTATAAATAATAGGGTAAAATATACAGGGACAAATTATGTCTTATATATGGCTTTAATTCGAGCGTTGTGTAAAATACAAATTCAGACTTTATTAGTAATTTATAATAACATTTATCATAATTCATTTATAAATTATAATTAAAATATTATCGATAGTAATTTTAGAAGATTCAGAAACAATTTATTTTTCTCCTTTTATTCGAAATTCATCGAAGAATTTCGGTTCAACGATATTAAACTATACGTGTTTGGTGAAAACACAATAATACGCGCACACAATGTCATTATAATACTCATATATCTCGCTAGCCGTTATATTGTCAGGCGACGTGATACCTTATTCAATATAACTTTCAGGAAGCCGAACACGGAGTTTAAGACTGCAGTGTATGGATATAAATATAAGTAGGTACACGTTGTAAAACGATTAAATCGATAAAAAAAGACTTGTACTTATTTGAGAATAAAAATTGACTTTGCTCTGCGTGATCGTTAAATGGTTTTATTGTATATTCCGGTCTACATTTAAATAATGACAATAATATCCTGTATAAAACTCTCTTTTCTTTTTTATTGCCTTTTCTCCACGGTTCAAATTTAAAAACGTTATTTCTTTTTTATGTGCTTCCTCTTTGAACCCAATAAATATTGAAATTTTTTCTTTTTATTAGGAAATTCGTCTTGTTTTTAAAAAATTCAAACTCATTTAATTTATTTTACTTATTCTTCTAGTTAAAAAATAATTGTTTTCCTAAAATAGTTCTTTCGAAACGAATGAATAAAGTACAATACACTATTTATACTAAAATAATAAATATGAATATTACACATAAATTTAATATATATGTATGTATATGATCATTAGCGTTTATACTTTTAATAGTGTTGATTTAAATTATATATGGAACGAACGAACGATTTTTATTAAATGGTTATTTTAAAGTTATACTATAATTTGTAATGGTAATTTATTTGATAAATTTGTTTTTAAGGTTTTATTAAAATATTAAGAGTATTTAATTCATATTGTGCATAAGAATAAAATAATAAATGTATTTTACATTGGTAATATTTTTTACAACTGTCGATGATAAAAGTTGTTCTTGACTGAAAAACGTTACAGAATAAATACATATTTGTTAAGTGGTGTTTTTTCATCCATTATTTAATATTTTATAATGTTGGAATGAATACAAAACAAAATCACGTTTTGGTAAACATAAACCCAATCATATATTACCAACGAATTAGGAATTGGTTAAATTAAAAATATAAAGTCACGGGTAGACCAGAGGTATTCAGAAATTTATAATATGTAATTTATTTCCAAAGAAGTATGGCTACAGTTTCTATACCTTGTGGACTACACACATCTTGTAAAATAACTCCATTCAATTCCAAAAAGGGATCTTCGCGCAATACCCACCGGCTAGACCAATGGCCTAAAGTTTAGCAATAAGCCCTCCATAATTCACACAATCAAAAACTTTCGGGAAACCTGTAAATAAACAGTGAACAGTAACACAATAGTGCTGAAAGTACTAAGAACATAATTTCTAAAGCTTCCTGACGTTTTAAAACAAAATAAAAAATACTGAATCCTAAAGTTTCAAAACCCAAAAACGATTAGTGTCTGTTAGTTATAATTTTTCCTTGCAATACGTACCGAAAAGTATATATTTATATATATATATATATATATATATATATATATATATATATATATATATATGTATATTAAAAACCGGATGGGCCTCGCTCTGCTGTACAGTTAGGGGTGGAGTGCACCTCGCTTATAGGATAGGTCATTATTATAATGGATTTGTTAAATTTGAATGCAATGATAGATATCATTGTATACGAATAACGATTCTGAACGGAGTTCATATGTTTGTCTAGGATATAATACATTGTTATTTATAAACATTGTAAAAAGTATATTTTATTTTGAAACGAAAAATATATTTTTCAATTAAGATGGGTTGGCAGTTGCATACAGCGATATAGTTTGTCAGTCTAGAACATTCTACATTATATTATATTTTACATGTAATTTTATGTCAATATTCGATGTTCAAACGCTTATAAAAAAAAATTGTGCCTATGGATTTTAATAATTTTTGAATGACATTAAGAACTACTTCTGTGGAATCTTCGATTAAATTTTCAAGTATTTTATAGTAGCCAAATTTTTTTTATCACCGATTATAAAAATAAAATGTAAAAAATCAAATACTTTAAATGCCTATAAGTGGCTTAAAAATCAATATAATATTTTGAAAAAAATATTGCATAAAAGAAATACCAATCTTAACAGCTGGTAGAAATTTCAAAAATCTGCGACTTATACTTTTTGAATTATAACAAATATTTAAAATCGTTTGAGAATAAATCGCTATTTTATGCAATTTCGTAAATATTTAAATTTCAAACAGTCATAAAATTTTTTCCTCTAAGTTCGGTAGAAATTTTTTTAAAGATTTTTGAAGAGTAGCTTATAGATAACCTAGTATTAAAATTTTGAACCTTAAGTATGAACAGAAAAAATTTTATGAATTTTTATCTACAAAATAACTTGCAAATTATCGTGATTTTTACATATTTCGTATAAATTGGAACTTTGAGCACTTATAAAAAAAAATTGTGACTTACGATTTTAGATTTTTTTTTATCAGTTAAGGAACAACTTATAAGAAACCTTGTATTAAATTTTCAAGATTTTCTAGGCAGCCAAAAAAATTTTATCGTTATTTAAAAAAAAAATACTTAAAAATATTGAAAATTTCAATTGTCTATAAATAGCTTAATAAAAGTCAAAATACTTTGAAAATTTAATGGTGTATAGAGAACGCTAATCTAAACATTTGGTGAAAATTTCAAGTATTTACATTGATTAGTTTTTGAGTTATAGCAAAATAAAAAATTTGATTATGTCGAAAACTGGTTTTGCATAAAAACTCCCGTTTTTCCCAAATTTTTTTATGGTTTTTCCCGTCGCATTTAAAAAATATTGGAAATTTTTTACTTTTGACCCCCCAAAGTACCAAATAGATTCACTTTCCTTTCAGAAAAGTTGCTACATAAGGCATTTGAAGCATTTTTACTGCCCCAAAACGTGTCGACAGACACAAAAAAAAAAAAACACACATCATTGTAAAATCAATACATTCTTCACTCCGTTCAGAATCTAAAAAAAAAATAATCCATATAATTCATCACGAATATTCATTTATTATACCTACTTTTACGGTATATTGTTTCGATTTGATTGCATACCAACTCCGTCGACTAGAAATTCTACTTGATTTCTACACATGAATTGCAATTATTTTCTTTTGAAACGTTCGCAAATTTAATTGGATGACATATGATTAGTTTTTTTTTTCATTCATATGATCAGCTGTGTGAATGTCACATCAAATGAATGTCGCCCATCAAATAAAATCTTGGTTTTCGAAAACACGTAAGTACGGACAGAAGCGTAACGTTGAAATCTGTCAAAGATTACACTATACTTTTGGATGGACGAACGTGAAAAGATAACGAAAACCGACCGCGAAAATAATTGAGAGTAATTTTCGATAGAAAAACAGACAATAAAAATTAAACAAAAGTGAAATAAAATTGAGACAACGAACCTGCCGTGTTGTCTTATGAATACATAGCGGTGTAATTTTCATTTCCAGAACCGAAAACGAAATGGGCATGTCACACGGAGATCTATACCGCATGACGAATAAACAATATAGTCGGGAGCGTTTTTCCGTGATTTTATTCCATTAGTAACGGTCGCAACACGAATGCGCTGAGTAAACAATTTTCCGTTATCATGCAAAACTGATTTGTGCCAAGGACATTTCCTATACAAACCACCATCAAAATTGTCTTTAAACACGTTAATCCGATCCGAATCGCGGGACCATGTGTACATTATGATACGATTCGTCGTAATATTGTTTTAGTACGTATTTGTACGCGTTCTTAGTATACGCCGCACATACAAATAAAAAATAAAAACACACAAATATTATATAGTATAGTATTATGATATCTTATTGTGTTATACAACGAACCCTTGATACCATATTATATGATCATTATACTGCAGTATAGGGTTCCCGAAAATCCGTGAGAAATAGTCTTATAAAATATAAATCGACCAGAAAAAACGAATTCGAAAAATACCTGTAGAACTAGTAGTTAACGTTTTTTTACACACAGCAGCGGTACGGATAAAATATTAACGTTCATTTGTAATAAAATTATTGTAATATAAGTTATAAGTTTGACGTCTACTTTAAAAAAATCATAACCGTGTGCAATGAAATAGTTCGAAAAACGAAAATTTATTAGAAAAGTAATACAAGAAAAAAAAAATTAAAATAAAGTAAATATCTAAACGATAAACATAAAAAAAGTGAACAAGGGTTGGAAAAAAATGTATACGAATTAGCGAAACCCTTTTCGATCACGAGAATGCCTTATCGAGGCAAGAGACTTATAAGAAGAAAAATTATTCAGTTATACATCGGACTGTTCGATGAATACCGACAATAACGTCATTATATAGTTACCGTCTGGTAGTTCGAAAATCTATTGTTTTTCGTTTTTCATTAGACGTATGTACATGAACATTATACGTTATTTATCTTCGGATCCATGGAACCTCAGACGCGGGAAATAAAAACACAAAAATTGTATGGTTTCCAAACGCGTGATCCCACACGAGCTGTACAATCTTTCGCGTAGTGAGGTAAGCGCACATCCGTTACAGGACGGAACGTGAGACTTTTCACCAGAGATACATTTTGTTTACACGTGCTACGGCTATTTCGTCGAGAACACTCGTCGTTCTGAATACTAATCTTGGCCACCAATAACACTTAACTCGCACGTCCTTACACTACACCTGTACATGCGAATGGTCAATAAAAACATAAAATTACCGTTATTGTCATGTTGATACCACAAAAATAGATTAGGCTGGAGAAATGACATGAGTGAAATACAAAAAAAAATAAAGTCATAAACGTGTAGTATCGGCGCGCATCCGACTATAGGAGTGTAGTAGGACTAGTGACCAACGCACGTACTCGTATTTCTATAATTTACTATTGTGCTAATTAAATTTGCCTTTCCATGATTTATTTTACATTAAACACGAAATATTATATTGTTATGAAATGATCTATAAACGTATGAATGTTATATAATGCCTAACAGTGACAATGAAAATAACGGAACCGGAATAGATTAGTCCGTTCGTTTTAATTTATTTATGTGCACATTAAACAAATTTTGTTTCGTAAAATTATTTTCATTTCAAAAATGAGTTTATCAAGGGGTGCGATTTTGTAAAGTATTATAATCGCATCAATGATTAATACGGATAGAATGATAATGTATAAAATATGCTACGATTTCGAACAAGGGGTACGTACAACAATAGTTACTATACTTTTATATAAAACTCATGCATTTCGCCTATACTCGAAGACTTGAAGACTTGCGACATGCATGGAACGAGTTCTTTCTCTTATGAAACAGAGTATTGAACATTGCATGTATCGTTGAAAACAATTTTACGTTATATGAATCTTTCAAAACAGTTTTTTTTTTCTTTTGGTACATTTTATTTTAAACTATTTTAGTTTTTTGTTGACATATTTTTCAAACACAAGACTTATAACAATTATTATTAAAGTATTTGTAATCACTGCGCCAAAATCACGAACAGACAACTAATACGAAAGACTTTTGCGAATCTGTCAATTGTGAATGATGTGATAATAATATAATAATAGCACTTTATAGCGAAAATGAAATGCATTTGTTTTACGTCAGAATGGTTGATATAATCTGTCATTGATTTTTAAAAAAAAATTCACTTACAACTACGCATTCATAAATGACGTATAATGGTATAATAATGTACGATTATAATTTTCGAATAATTCTGTAGTGTAAACGTCTAGAGCAGCATACGCATATTATGTCGGAAATAATAATATTATTATACTTAAAACGTTTTATCTTTGATTGTGTGTACGCGGAGGCCGATCCGGAGAAACCACAAATTTATCCTAACCGATGTACTTTATTGCTGCCGTCAGCCGAGTGAGATTCATCTGCGTAGCAGCCATCAAAAAGCCCAGACAAAATTTGTAGATAATACGATGATGCATTAATAAACCCGCGGATGTGTAAAACCAAAATGCCGATAATTTAAAATCGTATTAAGAAATATAATATGATTTACAAAATAAAAAAAATTATTACAGTATTATTATATTGTTTTGAGCTACGAGTTGTAACAATGTTATTAGTCGTGTTGGTATTGCGTGTGCGTGATGTAATAGGTACTATAAATACAATGATGGGCTATAACCGGAGACGTGGAAACAGTAAGAAACCAACACCACTAAGACGTCTACAATCCATACCAAAGCCGACACGTTGAAGTATTGAGACATTAGTTTCGATCAATTTTGTAAACATATTATAACATGATGGGTAAACTTAATTGGATGAGAATATAACATTGAAAACAAAAATGATTTTTTTTTGACTTATTTTAAAATTAAAATTTAGAGATTACTTCTCAAATATAAATCGAACGACATTTAGGCCTGACTTAGTGCTCGACCGACGATCAGCGCTGACGTCGGTCGAACGTAGCTACATCAATGAATGGATATGAACAACTACAGTGCAGCGCTGATAAGTTACTACGCGCGTACAGCTACGTCGCGCTGACGAGGACCGTCGGTCGAGCGCGTTGGTCGGGCGTACGTCGGTCGACCAACGGGTTATTTTAGTAAATGCTAGCGTTTATTTTCCACACTGACGATCGATCGACCGTGCGCGCGTACACG
The DNA here is from genome assembly GCA_034509805.1 of Sipha maydis. NCBI lineage: Eukaryota > Metazoa > Arthropoda > Insecta > Hemiptera > Aphididae > Sipha > Sipha maydis. Next base: position 154,528 of record JASXSY010000713.1, on the reverse strand, counting down.
GATGTACCGGATATTTACGTATATGATAAACTTCTTATTCACATTTTATTTATAATATTATGTTAACGTACGACAACCGATTGAATTTGCCGTCGGCTAAGCACTAAACGCTCGGTGACGACTGATGATCAGTGCGTACTATCAGCGCGCATGGTACGCGCTGACCGTCGGTTGAGCACTAAATCAGGCCTTATTAAGGAAAAATCATTAAATTGATACCTGCAGAATAACTGTTGTTAGGTAAAAAACAAAAAATTAATTGTATGTTATTTTTCCTCTTAAAAATATTGATAGTACCAAGTTCCTCTATTCGATAATTGTGATCACTTTTTAATTGTTTCTAGCAGATCAGTAACAAATTTTAATTCTATAAATACGTTTTTGGTAAATGTAGTTTCTAACGATGAGTTTCTTATGATCTAAGTACTTATGAGAAAATTATTATTTTATGAATCGCTATACACTACACTATGTTTTCAATAGTATATAGAGAGAGAAAGATAGATAAATGACAATTATAATTAAAAAAATTGCTTTTTAGTTAATATTTTGGTTGCTTTATTCTACTAGTTTTTCTATAATACTGAAATATAAAACTACTTAAGTAACTTGGTGCAAATAGTGTAGCCGGAATTCGTTGATCGATGGCCAACGTTGAATGATTTCGATCTTTATGTTGTCCTATCAAAATATCGAGAACCGTGCACTGTGAAATATGTTTGGCATGTTGAATAGGCAATTTCGCTACACAACCGTGTAGAAGACCTCAACCGTATCGAACATTTCGTATTTTATTTCATTTTTTTTGTTTCGTAGTCGATTAAATAATAAGGGTGGCAGAAATCCTAGAACCAGGTTACATGCATCTTCCTACTGCTGCGGTGAACGCCGGTCTGCTTAGTATGGTAGAAGTAGTAGTTTAATTACGGAAAACCTGGACTTTTCCATATTCGGATGTGCTAGTCGATTTTAGGAAAAAGAACAATCTATTGCCACATAACGTTTTATTACCTCGATATCACGCGTAATATTTTTAAAAGAAAACGTTCTAATAAATAATTTTTCCATAAAAAAAAATGTGTGAAGTTTTTATTCGTCGATTAACAAGGAACCATTGCCTAATCTACCTCCAGTTAGGACGAGACTTACCGATCTTATCCGGCGTCGACAGCACAACGTTGAAATTTACCGTAAATATTCCACTTCACGATTGTCGTGTCACGAGCTTGCGCACGACCATTCTGGCTGGAGGACATTATTGCACTGAAAAGCAGAAGTGCGGTATGTGTACCCGCGGGACCCGTGCCTCGGTGGCATTTTATCGCGAGGTTTGCGTTCGTATGGAAACATCGGCGGTGACTCGGTATCTCAGGTATAAAACGACGGGACGGCGGACATTGTTGCCTTGGGTCTCGGAGCGTTGGACAATGACAACCGGCACCATCGGGGATGGGTAACCTTTGGTTGCCCGAGATAACGCCATGCTCTTGAGAGCTCATTTCCACCGTAGTCTATTCGCAATTATTATATTTGCGGTCCCTATCCACTCAGCGCACATATACAATGTTATTACGCGTGCACGCACATATTGTCACGATAATAATACTACTACGATGCACATGGTCATATTATTATAGTTATAATATTAATAATAATAACTACTATTATTATTGTTCATATCCGGTGATAAAATCACTGTGGTACGACTCGTAGAATAGATAATGGCATAACACATAAATGACTACCCGAAACGTATATCATGAGGTATATTTTTCAAAGGATCTTGCGAGTTTTTTTAATTGAAACATTGAAGGACTGTAGGAGCATATAAAACGTGCTGTGATCAGATAGTTTTTATTTTTTTATATATCAAGCTAATGTTCGCGATATCTCGTCACATAACTATTTATTAAATTCTCCGACCGAAGAAGATAGCCAATCAGATACTATTCCCGAATACGTCCCAAAAATCATAACTCTCCCACAGTATAATTTATGTTGCATACCTATCTTGGTATGAAAATCAAATGTGTATTTTAATTTTTGTTCCTCTCGTTTATATATTTTCACGATCCAGAATTACACACGTAGCCAAAAGATGGATAAGAACGGCAGACGAACGTCAAAAACAGACTTCTCGAGGATAAAACCATGGCGACCATGTGGCTTGTCAGTGACATTCACTTTCTCGCCTTTTGACCGTCAAAAATATCTCACATGCGATCTTACGAAAACCATTACCGCCGTATTGTTGTGTTAGATGAAGCACAACAGTAGGTCAGAGGAAGCGCGATTCTCTTTTATGTAAGCTCCGCTGCTTTTGTCGTATTATTTTCTGCAATAAGTCTGTATGAGCTTTGCAGAAATGCCAAGAAATGTGTCTATACAATATGTATAAGTACATACATCGTGGACAAAACGGATGTTCAACCGAGATGAGCAAATATATATATATATAATTATTTTCTTTGAAGATGAAAAATAATATATAAAAACCAGTTAGCTGGAGGCAACGGATTGTGTCGTCAGACGACCAAACACACGGCCAAGAAATTCGCAATAAATCTGTCGCTGGCGACGAACGGCGCCGAAGAACATATCGTGCCCCGCATTCGCCTATGCCAATAACGCCTATACCACGTTGAGATATTACTATTATTAAGTATCTTTTCAGCGTATATCACTATAGTCGCAGCAGCGATTTCACACAAAACGAAAAATTGCCTCTATTTACCATCATAAATAATAATCAGCATGTGAAACGATGAACAATTATTAAATTCCTATTTTTTTTTTTTTTTTATCGACAAGTTACTACGTATATGCCGACAGAATACGCGTAGCAAAATTGATGTTACGTATTATTTGCAAGGATTTCAACGTCACGATAAAACAGAATTATAAATAAACGTTTGGGAAGTTTAATTATATTTATAAAATTAAGAAAGAAAAGTCCGGAAAATATCAACACCGTATATTATATATACTACAATAGAACCTCGTTTATCCGTGTTTTCTTTAACCATCTTTCTCGATTAACTGCCACTATTTTATGGCAGACATAAAAGCACGTGTTACGGTCAAATAAAATAAATCAACCGATATTTTTTAAAAACAATAATTGTAAACCATACATAGTATTGTATGGATTGGAATTAAGTGCATAATAAATTTAAAATAATAATAAACAATCTATGTACTAATAAGTAATACGATATATTAAACATATAATTAAACATGTTGTAATTATTTCAAAAATAAATAATAATGTGTATGTATAAAAAAAAAAAATAATTTCTCGTTTAACCGCTTTTTCGAGGTTCTAGTCCGGAGACTTTCAGATAATCGTATTTATACTGTATATACATAGAATAGGTAAGGAGAGATGGATGGAAAACAGATACGGGCGCACACAAAGTTCACTAAAAAACAACTTGACAAAATATAAACGATAAAACGGTGGACGGATGTGTATAACATATTTTATATAAATTTGAATGTTATTCAAATTTATATTTATAATTATATAAAATATATTTAACACATGAAAACGCGTATAATTTAATGAATGGATAAAAAAAAACTTGAATGATACTTCGTATCTGATTGCTTACGTGCAGAAACATGTTTTTTGGAATTTTCAAGAAAAAAGAACAATTTAAAATTAACAAATCGTAAGTGTATACAAGGATGTAAATCACAAAGTTCTTGTATTTAATTCGGTTAAAACACGACTGGACTTCGACAGACAAAGGTAAATTCAGGATTAACGGTTTTCCAGGTTTTCTTCCTTTTCTTTTAATTTCAATTCAATTACATAATTAATTTAACTGTCAGAAATACTGGTGAGTTCTACAATAAGAAATACGAATATAATTGAAATTTCCAAGCTATTACACTGATTTGGCTTCAGTTCAACGTTTATTATCTTTCGTATTACGTGCTGTGTAATGGATTTCATTTCTTGCAATTGTTCTATCTCTCTCTCTCTCTCTCTCTCTCTCTCTCTCTCATTGCTGGTCGTTTAATTATACATCAGATTGCGACAAAAACAATAAACGTCTTCTTCGTTGAATTACGATTTCTAAGGGCTGTGAGAGGGTAACTCATTAGGAATGAAAATCGAAAGATGTTGTACTCTATCTTCTTTTTTATTTATATGTATTTACTTATTATCTGTTCTGATTTTGCCCATTAATAATAGACAGTTTCCCGTCCGTTCATCGCGAGCGTATAAGCATAAATCGGATTACAGAACTAAGTACCACAAGTCAAGGCAAACGCGAGAACTGCAGTTTCGTACAAATTGGATTGTTGAAATGCAATTACTCCATCTGGCTGCCGTCCACTCAGCTCTTATTTTCAAAAGGTTCTATACATGTGTCCAAATAGACCGTGCATATGAAAAATTAATTTGTCGAACATGGACACTTTCGGTGCTAACCGAAATGTTAATGGTTAATTTGTAAGGTTTTTTCTGGTTATCAATAAGCTATAATGTAATTGCCGCAAAAACAATACAAGTTGTACACGGATCGTACATACGATATCAAATCGTACACCTGCATTCCACGAAAAAAAAAACGTGATTTTAATCGAAGCACCATTATTATATTAGTTTTTATTTTTATCAAGTAAAAGGACATCAATTTTTTTTATTGAAACCGCATTATGATTGCTTTAATAACTTGATAATGATCAAGCTGGATAAAGATGTATTTACTTGTCTGGTAATGAATTAACCCAGAAAAAAACAGAATTTTTATGAAAGTAATTAGCACCGGTGCGGGTCGGTCAGAAAAGAAGAAGTCTTCGAGAGAAATATTGTTACAATATCGTACATTTTGAATACAAATACATTTTCTGTCCATTAAAATCGTTCATGTTCTTATCTGGTATTCTTTTATCTCTATAAAGACAGTCTGAAGGAATTGGGCCAAAAGACGCAAAGTTAGTATAAATAAATTATAAAGACGTTTTTATGGTAGAACTAATAAAAAGAAAAGAAAAGTCGGTAGCTTTTTAAGCTTGAGCACTTTTACGTAGAAACATTTTCGATGTACACAAGGGGAAGGAGTGCTATTATAATTACGGGAAAAGAACGAGGGAAAAAATACATACTCTACATTATTACATTGAATTTTACGATGCTGTTGATAAAAATACATTTTACTCACATGTAACAGATAACAATTATTATTTATTGAAAAGAAAAAAAAATGAAATGTTTTCGGACGATATCTCATCTCAACTTCACATCAACTATGGAATTCTAAGACCATAGATACGATATCAAGTTAGTACATATTATAATCTACGACTGTTAAAATAATAACATATCTGTACGCTAGATTTATTTGTTCGATTGTCATGTGTGTTTATTTGATATACCATAAACAGCATTAACAATATTGTGATGTACAATGCACGAAATTTGTCGATTACACGATGGTTTCCATGTAAGTGTATTATTACTGATATGAGTTGTTTTTTAATCGTTACTATTTCGTTGTTCAGATCTTTTCCTCTACATTATTCCTACTCGTCTCGCTGGCTTTTGAACAGAAACCGCATCATCGTATATAAACCGTAAAATAACGTCACCTGTCACGTGGCTGTGACGTCCGCTATAAACGTATTGTGAATCTTGAGACATTTACAAACTGTTTGTGGTGACTGCAGTAAAACGCAAACGAAACGTGGCGCAGGGTTCCCGTGAGAGATTACTGTATGCAATGTATACGAGTAAGTGTATAAATGTATATTTACAAGGGAACAGCCTAAGAAAATAGTCCCGTGAATCATGACGCGTGTGTAGTCGAATTCCGGTGTGTGAAGAAAATATGTTAAAATCTTATCGTAACGAGTACAGTACACTTTGTTGAATGGTATGGCGAAGAAACTAAAAATATTTTGAAATATGTTGTAGAGTTGAACGATTATGTTTGTGGTAAAAATAATACGGATACAATTTAATATATATATAAAATGATAGTTACAGTAATAAAAATAATAGTAATAATTGTTTTAGCAATATGAACTCTCCCTTATATTTCATAATACAAAATTGAATAGGTTAAGTACTGTTGTACGAAATCCTCCCTTTTTTCTCATAAAGTACTGTTGTACGTTATGAGAAAAAAGGGAGGATTTCGAATTTGAAGTCTACTTGCTCCAGTATGTGTCTGCAGAAAGCATTAGTTAAGTTACAAACGTTTAAATTAATAATATTATGTATAATACATGTGTAAATACAAATAGTGGACTGATGGACGAGAATGCGTGGTAGTAAAACCGATTCGATTTATCTAACGAAAAGACGGAGTGGACGTAAAATATTTAACTAGAAGCTTTTAAAACAATGTTGTAATAATGAATGGATTACTTTCGAGAGTAGTCTCTTGAGTCTAATCCCTCCGTAGGGCCATTATTTTCCCCACGTCCTTACTTACTATAGAGCATGGTGATGCAAATAATTTCGTCGATAATTGGTCACCGTCGTGAACGTTTTCTCACGCAACCGACATATAATACAGATTAGAAGTTCGGAAATAAGATAATAATATATTTTGTATCGATCTGGCCGATTTCATTAAGTGCAAATGCATCACGAATATTTAACGTCAGTATTTTTTTTTTTCACGATCAGATTTACCGTTTACGGAACGTCGACGAATAGGACACGTAGCACGATCGGCTATTGTTATTGTTGCTCATTGTAAATATTGAGCAAATATTGTATAACAAACGAATGGGTTAAAAGACGATTTCCTACGCGCCAAAAACCGCAGCCGTGTTATTCATACTCAGTGATATCATGTCAATCGTGGCTGATCCGAATTAATTTTTTACAATAATAAGCTACGTGATTCGTTTGCGCACAACGATGTACCAATAACATTTTGTATTTTAAATGTTAATGTTATGGTTCGTTTTATTTTTTTTTTATTTTTGATTAACGGTTAATTTTTGTTTACGTGTCTACGATGCATCTTATAAAGTGATTGTTCGAATACCGTCCATGAAGTTGATTTTATTTTTTCGATTTCTTTTGTCTCCGGTTGACGAAATACTCTCGATCACAAACCTCAATGATTTATCAAAATCGTTTCCGATGTGTTTTCGAACGCACGCGTCATTGGTGCTTATTTAAGATCTTCTATCCCAAGAAGCTATCATTTTCGGGGAGGGGTTAAGTTTTGGTATGCGTTATGTCATAGGATTAAATAATTAATAAGTTTAAGTGTTTATGGGGGGAAGGTTATACATATATTTTCGGTAGAGGTAATACTTCCGGTCATCCTCTCAAATGAAAATTGCGCGTCATGCAGAGTGGTGCAACGCAATCGATTGCGCACGCCACTATAATTATTCGGCTGGATAAGTACGCGGAACGTTTGAATAATAGAAAACACGGTGCGGTTATCAGTTGTACGTGAGCTGTTTGGCAATTATGAGTTACTGCACGTATCGTATGCAGTAACACCGCGCGAACGTATTAATTCAAAAATAATACTAATAAGTTTTGGTTGTCGGCGGCACGTAATACGGATTAATTTAGGGGTAAAACGTGTCGGCATATTTCATTATATGGGAAAACTAATTTCCATGCTATTTTTGACATATGTTCGTATGCGCACGCGCATCCACTCGCCCAATCTCAGACACACATACACAGTGCGCCAAGGTTTGTTTTTTCATTTTTATCGAGATCTGTTAATAATTGCGCATTGCTGAAAAGTATCTCTCGTTGATTCAGTGTCGTTATTATTATCGCGAATATAATCCTTCTCCTGCAGACATAAAACCATTGAAACGTGTCTGGCCGTAGGGCCTTTTTGTAGAACAAGTGTTACATGTAAAATATATCGCTTTGTTATTCGATAAATCTTATCGACGATTCCGGAGCTCGTGGAAGTAATAATAACAATATATTACATGGATCGATGAATGGATGTTTTTTAGCAGGCATGCGTTTTGTTTTTGTCACGCGGGAGATCGTATAATATTAATATAATCGTAACAATGGTATCGCGTGATCACGCGCGTTTCATCCAGCCGATAATAATTACGCTCACGCGCGTTTTACAACCGTTATTATAGCTATTTTATCGCAAAAAATTACAATCTCTAAAAATTCACCGTAACCACGGTAAAGCGATTTATCGTCGCAATAATCATATATAACGATAATAATTATAAACCGAACGTAGATTGACGGTCAATATTCTGCACCAGAAAAATGGACGTAGATACCAATTTGAATATATTGGAGTGTACTTCCATCAATCAAAATATTTTAATATAATGAAAATTATACAGTTGGTCGTATTTTTTTTATCACCAAATTTGAATAGTAAAATAATGCATAGGTCTTGAGTAGAGAAGCAAAATCTAATGATAATTTTGGAGAGAGTAAAATTTCTTTCGTTTACTATTTTAAATACAATACAGGAACCGGTCCGTAACACTGTCAGACCCTTTATGTTAAAATTATGGCGGTCGCGTATTTTTTGAAAGTTCATTCCATTGAGGTTAACTATTATGGCCCAACCGTTTGTCATTATTGTCTTAACATAATTTTCCAAGAGGACCACACGCATGATCGGTCCGAGTGGTTTGAGATGATTAAATCAACGCACGTACATATATACAATTTTTTGTTCGTAAAACGATAGGTTTCTAACCATCGTGTTGTACTATTATATTATAAATATCCGACCTGTTACATGTTTTTTTTACAATGCCTTCGACGAAAATGTTGCGGCTCGACGATGTTATCAGCAATAGCAATACTCGAAACATCATAAATTATTGTCATCGAATACAAATAACTGATTTTTATTTTACGTGCACTTTTTTGTTTCAAATTTTGAATATTTCACGCGGACTCCATCCTATATTAGAGTTCTCTCTTGTTTCGCATTCATTATGTAAACCATTTTTAAAGTGTTCCTCGCTAAATGTTTTAATTTTCGAATAGAAGGCATAATTGGTCTTGAAAACCCGTTTTATTCAATGCACATTGTAAATAATATCAAACGGTTGATTTCAACAGTTGATTGTCATTTAAAAAAAAAATTTATTGGAAAAACATTCATAAGTTCATGCAGTCATTTTTAATTGTCGCACTATAAAATATACAACTATACACGAACGCACTCGATGACGGGAAAAACCGTAATTTTATTATTTTTACATCGCAAACTAATGAGAAATTTGTCAATGCCAAGTTTCGGAGCAATAGATTTACTCGATTGAAAAACATTTTTATTACAAGCTACAATGATGATAGAAATGGTCGGGGAGAGTTAGGGATATGTTGTAATATTCGTAACGTGTTCATTGGTCCACAGTAACACTATCAGTATTATGTACATCTGTACTGCGAAGACTATATACTATATAGTATGGGCGTTAAAATACTCAAATATTTATAAACGATCTCAGTCGCACACACAATTTTTTTTTCATTTGCTTAATGCCCGAAATGTGTGATTAAAATCGAACAATTAAATATCCTTCGGATACTCAGTGAACGTATGCATACAAATACACGCGGGTACTATTGAATATATTACATCTACGCAATAATGATACTATTGTCATTCCGAATTGAATTGTTTCGCGTAACTCGTACACAACAGTACGCTCCAACCCCCGTTAATCAGTATGATTTTCATCACTATAGGGCACCAATTGCATACGTAACACTGTTAAAATACACATATGCCATAGAAATAATAATAATGATATGTTATTCGAGTTCACATAGTTTATATAAATACATGAGTATGTATAGGTATGCATAATATTTACTACATTGATTATTATAATATGGCGCAAAGAGTTGCTGTCTTTTTCAATATATGTGTGTGTGCCTTGTTTTACGGTCCTGACTGTGTTTAGCAGATAAGATTGAAAGATATACAGCCTGCACGTACACATACATACACACTCATGACATCCAAAATCGACCTTGAGTCAATGCTACGTTTGTTATTATTACTATTATTATTACAATTGTCACTATTAGGCACTAGTTAGACGTAGTAGCCCAATAATACAATTTATCGCAATATTATACGCAAACAAGTTAGTTATTAACGTTCCTCTACTTGTATAGAATAAAAATCGTTTTGTTAAATTATTATTATCAACATTATTCAAAGATTGTTGAGGAGCATTGGTTTTATTTCACCAACAGTTTCTACTCACCTAGTGCATTTTTAATGGACAGCTATAAAGATGTAATTAGATTTTCAATTTATGGTATGAACGACAGAGAGGGAAACTAGAGTCCAGATTATTGTAGCGGAGAATAAAAAAATATTGAAGAGGACTTAGATTCGACAGCATTCCGAGAATCACTTTTCTTTTTTCAATTATTTCACAATTCTACGTAATAAATCGAATACTTATATTTTTTCCAACACGAACGTGTAGAAAATAATGAATGATTACTACGTAGTCTACGTTGTAGTATACAACATGGAAATAAAATTTCATTAAAAATAAATAAATAAAATTCTTCAAAAAAAAAAAAAAATTAAAAGCCTTAGTAAGAGGTATAATTATTTTTATCAAAATAACTTTGGAGGTCGAAATGTTGCTGTCAAGCGCTTTTTCCAAGGTTACATTCGTGCGTATATATTATAATGGTCACAGTAAGTCCAGCATTTCCACGTCCTTAAAACGGCTCCGTTCCCTCTCCCCATCATCACTTATAACACAGGGATTTTCAAGCGAATATTTTGGCGCGCGTAACGTCGCCGAGGGACGGTTTAAAATATATCTGTTATATACCATACATGGGCCGCTGCAGGTATATACGCGTGCACATTAAACCGTACTGGGTGAAGGGTATGCATACATATATGTGTGTGAGTGTGTGTGTGTGTGTGTGTGTATACAATGTTAAGACCAAATGCACACATTGAAGCACTATTACCCCGTCGGTCGTCCCGGAGGGGTATCTTTGGAACGAGGCCAAACGATTTTTGTGGCGGATATTCGTGAAATATGAGCTCATAAAAGGGCACTCGGTGGTGTACACGCGGAACGTTTTGTCGGAGAGAATACGTAGTGTAGGTATATACGTTATACGTGTATATATATATATATACGGTGGTAATGCTCGCGGGACTTTATAAACATTTTGGCAAACTTCATGAGATTCCGGAAACGCCGTTTATGTTTATGCATGGTATATATGTATGTATATATGTAATTATATTCGAACGATGTGTATGCGCGAACGCACGCGAGTGTGTTAAAATATCGGTGAGTTTTTTTATTATTATTCGGCTGATGACGAGAAGGAAAAAACCCTTCAAAGTTAACGATGATAGTCACCCGTTTGCCAGTAAAACCATTTTTCCGTGTCTTATATATGAAAACATCGATCGTATCGATAATTTTTACTCTTTTTTTTTTTTTTTTTTTGTACAAGACTTGCTCGATGACTGACCTAGTGAACAATATTCCGGCTGACCATGGCATCATGTTGATTGTTCCAAATAGGATTAACAGATAAAAAGGAAACCCTTATACGATTCATGTTTCTACTTATTTACTCGTACACCAATACATAATTTAGAATACGAACAATGTTGAAAAATCTGAACTCGCGTTATTACGTGGAGAGCGATAAAAGAAGAATTCTCTCTGATGTTCGACAAGGGGATCAAGAAAATATCTCTTAATTATTGAGTGAACGGAATTCCTTCTACTAGGAAAATTGCTATTTCGATTAATATTGGACGAACACTTATTTTTGGCAGCGACAGGACGCTGCGAAGGTTTTTTGACTAAATGTGTCACAAAGCTTGTACCGCCATTGTTGTTATGACATAGTTGTATTTAGTTATTTGCATTGTCGTCGTTCCTTGCACTTGGGAAGTTTGGATGTAATCATGCTGTGCAATGAATGCCGGTTCTCGGTTTTGCTGCTGCTGTTGGTCACCCACCACAGTGCATATAATACTATTAAATTACGAGGTAAGGCAGACTCGTATCGGGTATCGCGTCACCAAACACAAATAGGAATAATTAATTTTTAAGTGTTACGGTCAGTTTACTTGGTGGATATATACATAGTTTATGCGCGCACGTGTAATATGATATCGTAATGAAAAAACACTTTGTCTCTAAACTAACGACGACTACATTTCACTTCAACTTGCGCACTTGCATATCCCCCTCGGCTTTGACAAACGTCATTCCGGGACGGCTTAATAATGCACGCGGGAGGATAAAAATAATTTAAAGGAAACCATAAAATCGCGTTCCAGGAAAACTTCACGGGCTTAATGTAAATATAGAGAAAAGAAAACCAAATCCTATTACACGCCGTACGCTGCCATCATCGTTGTTGTCGTAACAGCAGATTCTCCTTTCGAATAACGTTACCGCGTGCATTTTCATCATTTACACATTTCTCCTTCGTTTTGTCATTATCCTACTTTATTTCTATGGCTCAGAACCCTATTTGACGACGATTACCCGGCGGCGGCGGTAACGACCAACTTGGAAACTGCAACGACGAGGGATTTCTCCGAAATGTTTAAACCATCGGGGTTTTTCAGCTCAGACTGTATCGCCAATAAAAACCCACGGAAACTCTTGAAATATATATATATATATATATATATATATATATATATATATTTACGTATACATCTGGTGTACCTATAGGTCACCACGGAATCGCGATTCGATCGGCAATTGTGCCATAGTTTCGATTATCCTCGTTGGCGATATGACTATGCTCTTATATGTTATTATCGTTCAACAACCGAACGTTTTAAATCCTCTGCGCAGCGTCGTAGTAATAACACACTGAGGACAAGCAGTGTGAGCAATTCACTCGAATTTCAATCGATAACAGCAATAAAATTAACGATCGTCGTATAATTACAGCATCAGATTTATTGGAATTTCTGTAAGAATAAAAAGTTATGCGAATCACTTTACAAGAACTACGACTGAGATCTTGATAGATTTTTATTTATTTTTCTTTTTGTTCATAATTTTGAATACAATTCTAAGCACAAACTGACATGTAATGTCCAGTTGTTTGAATGCGTCGTTACTATTACATTTTTTTGGTATTTTCATATTTTTAATTTACCATCTAATCATAGGACCGAATATTTCATCGTCAGAATGGCAATTAAAAAAAATATGTAACACAAGATGTAATTGGATTTAAAAATAACCAACATTTAATTGTTCGATGCAATATAAATAAGGTAGATTGTTTAAAAAGTTTTATAGTTTTGATAGGTTCTAAAGACGGAAATCAGATCATATCAAATAATGAACGAGTTATTTTTCTTCTTGGTTGAATATTTTTGAGAAATTAACTGTAAACAAAACGTTTGAAAATTACGTTTCTTTTATTATTAAGTTATTCAAAAGTTGTGGTGCATTTCCGAATAGTTTTAATGTTTTTTCTTTCTTGTACATTGTGAATTTTTATGACATCAATATTATTGAACTCTAATAGTTTTTAAATAATTGTCATGCAACGATGCATCGATCACGCGAAAAAAAAGTGTCAATTTCTCGACCACTACGTTTTATCGAATTACGTAATCGATATTCAAAACGTCAGCCGAACACCGCAAACTATAAATATTTTTCGAACTTATTTTCCATTTAATAGTGTCCACTAGACCCACGGGACCAAAAACTTACTTGGAAATGCTGCATCAAATACACATTAATCTAGCGGTATATATTATATTATAATACTTGTGTATGGTCACGTTTTTTATACTTCGATCGGTACACACATTTTGAATGGATTTAATGATACTAATTGTTCCATATATTTGTATATAAAAAAAAAAAAAATTTTTTAGTTTTTACATACTTTCGCGTGTATTTATGGATATGTTTTAATCTGAGTTCCAATCAATTTATTATAATAATAAACCGTCGGTACTCAAAACTGTTCAAATTTATTTTTATCAGTTTTCCGCCAGAAGCATAAGAATGTCGATAAAATTGCGTTTTACCTTATCGATATTAATAATATTATAAAAAAATATAATTTAAATAAAAAAAAAAAATAAAAAAAAAATGAAAATATGAACTGCATAATACATTTTGCCTTACCGCGTACGACTATAAATTCTGAGTACATGCCGCGTACATTACCCAACATACAATGTTTCCCATTGGTTCATATATTGATGAAATTATATGTACATTAAAATTTAACCATACATGCATGCGATTTCTTGCTACTGTTGTAGTCGTTCGTGATTCTGTGACCATGTTGTGTCAGAGAAAAACATAAATTTTACTGGAAAGATTTTAATATGTATCGTATTTTAGAAACGAAAAAATTAAATTAAAAAAAAAATAATTATAATAATAAACGATATAAGAAGGCAACCGATATTCAATCGAATTATTATACGCTATAGAAGTGTGAGCTTTGAGTTGAACCCACTATAGCACACGGGTAGCTATGTACAACATTTGGCCAAGGGTTGTTTGGTTGGTAAAATGTATATTTTTGGGCACTCACCTAACCACACTGCCATTGGATATATTATACGGACTTGCAACATTTTTCGATATTTATATATATACATTATTTACGATTGCTTTATTTCACTATTTTGGAACTAACGAGATGAACACACAACATCCGTAGAATACAAATTGTAACGCCCTTAGCCGCCACTGCCATGGATCGATATTTCTAATAACAGCAGGATCTTTTGTGATTTTATTTTTTCCATGACCCTCCCCTCCTTACCTTATTTGTATACCACATATTTTAGCTAGCTCACAATATATATACATATATATAAACACGCATGTGTATACATCCAATACCATACCTAATATATGTATATATATATATATATAAATATAATATACGTGTATGTATAGTAATCTAAAATGCCATGTTCGTATCTTATGAACTGGATAAGAACTCCGATCGGTATTCAAAACATTCGCCAGTCATTTATAAAAGAAGATCGAAAACACCCAACAGCACAACGGCACTTGTGGTATTTCAATTACTGCTCACTATGGTTTCTCACTTTGCATATTGATCATTTCAACAGGCGAATTTACAGTAAACACACACATATATTTATATGCACGTATATATTAATCACGCCTAATGTACGTGCATACTTTTCGAAAAATAATTTTACCGTTCGTTTTCAAACCGAATCGGATCAAGTAAGCGTGCAATACTTTAACCTGGCTGCATTCCAACGTTTCAAAGTCGTCGTCTCATACGACTGCAGTGTGGCACGCACGCGACACCACAATTATGTAGAGCATACTTACCACATTGTATTGTCATTCAAACCTACTATGCGAAAGTTCGGATGGTATATATCACAAGTGTTGAAGGATATCGTTTCGGTCGAGAACGACATTGCGGATCGTCATAGGTACGCAGTGTTTATTTAAGACCTTTATCTAGGAGTCAATCGTACATATTCAACGGATATTTAAAATGCAAAATGCCATAAGAGTAAATGATTAATAAATAAACACATTTTTTCGAGAGGGGAAGTTATTTTCCCGGTCATCCCTGAAATAAACTCTGGTCGTACGTACCTCGTACTACCGCTGGTCACGGAAAAGCACGGACGAACGGTCAAAGGATGTTTTCATATCGCGCGTGATAGCAGTTGTCGACGGCGGCAAATTCCAATGTATCATGAATAATGTTTTGAATTACCACGCACGCGGTCTAAGTACAAGCTAAACGCATTTTATATGCAATTCATTGTTATAAAAATAGCACAATGTCATCTGTTCATCGAGTATTTGCGCGGCATACATAATAAACGATTGATTGCAAAAAAAAAAAAAAAACCTATACTCGCAGATATACGATGAAGGGGACGAATTTTAATCTGTAATTACTTTCAACGAGTACCCAGTGCTTGTGAACTAAGATCTGCTAAGAGTCCAATATTATTTTAGTACCAGTTTATTTATCTTCGTTCTCAAAACGCGATTATCGTCAACATGTGGCAGGAGTATGCATATATATATATATATATATATATATATATATATATATATATATATATATATATATATATGTAAGTTTGAACTAAAAACTTTATTATCAATGTATAAATCTGGTGTGTATCTATATAAATCTTGTTATATAGACGTAGGAGTGCAAAAGGCATAATATATTCTATCTATATTTTTACAAAACTTTGAAAATAATAAATGTTTATTTGTTGGTGTACCTTGTTATTGGCCTAAAAAGACTGTATTTTCAATGACAAATCTATCAAACATTTATTAAGGATAGTAATATTTGCGTAATATCAGTTTTACAATCACAACCTTTGTAAAATCACAGTAGAATTTTATTTCAATAACGTTTCGTTTACAAAATATTCATCGTTTGTTTAATCATTATTTTTGAGTAAAAATTTACAGAAAGATGACTTCATGAAATTGCTGCTCAGGGCCCAAAGTTTAACAATAAAATCAATAAAGTACAATTGTACTTCTCCAAATGCGTTTCTATTATATTTCTTTTTGTATTTGTTGTGTTCATCGCATACGCTATTTGTATAGGTATGGTTTATTTAGGTTCGTCAAATTCGTATAAAACACCGTCGTTAAGTGTAAATAGGAAATTTGTACAAACATAAAAATAAATTTAAAACTTCTTAAAAATCTCCTTTGGAGTCAAATGCGTGTCAAATTTCTTCGAAGAATAGTTGATCAACTACTCACTATAATAATGGATTAGAGCTCAAGTTTCTTCCTTGTTTTTCTATATTTAACTGTGAGTTTAATGAGAAGTTTTATTTTCGAAAATCATATAGGTAAATGATAGGATAAGATGATATTATTTTTTTAATTATCATTATCAGTTGTCCCAACATAGTGAGCAGAATTTACCTCGTGTTTGCGTTCCCGGTGCTACTTTCTCATCAAAAAATTGTTTTCCACTGTTGATTGATAAGTTTTTTTTTTTTTAACATACATTACTTATGAGCAAATTTTTGCTTATTTTGTTCAGCGTGAAAAATTGATTATTTAATTTTATAAATTTTTAAACATTGATAAAGAAAACTTGTTACTTATTACATATATTGGCTGCTTTTCGAAAGGACAGTGCTGTGCATCAAAATGAGTTGAAAATACTAGCCTTGTAACTAATGTCTTAATCCTAATTATATTGCAAAAGAACTTTGTATGAAAAATTTATCATTTTTAAAAATAACGATCACTTTTAAATATATTATTTATAATTGTTTTATTCTTGAAGATAAGATTCGTGGAAAATCGACAACTCTTAAAGACAGGTACTGAAAACGAAAGCCGCATGCGATATCAGAAGATGGCTAGAAGACGTGTACTACATATGTCAATTACGGTGGAAAACGGCAAACGGATTTTATTGAATGATCATAAATTCACAATAATTTCTGATCAGAAGCCGCAGTAAACAACGGCAGAAGACAAATGATTTATGGTTGACAATATAATATACATGCGAGACTGCTGTGAGTCGCAAGTGCGGGCATTTATCAACCGTTTTGTTTTCAATTTTACGAACAGATTTCGGTATCCAAAAACCACGTGCTCACCCATACACACCATATAATACGATACTTCTATACATTTATATGCAAAAATCGATTGTTTATATTTTATAGCAGCAAGAACGATCCATTTTTCTCTGGCAGTGTCAGTGGTTTTGCATGTGACACGGCCGAATAATGTACGAAACCGTGTGTCACTTCGACCGTGTACAAAACATATAACAAAATGTTTCATAAATGAATCTAAATGATAAGAAATAATAAAACGTTTTTTTACGGAAAACATGATTTTTGCTGGAATGGTTCTACAACAGACGTTTCGAGTATCCAGAGTGGCATTACAACACAATCTTTGCGTTTATCGATTTTTATGGTAATACGGAGATACATGAATCCCAGTAAAATTCTTTTCGGTCAGTCATGGTAATCATAAAAACACAACAGACAAAATGCACAAACATGATATAAAATAAAATATCGAATCATATAATCGCGTTTAGTACAAAAGTCATAACAACATAGATAAAAACCTAATCATAGATAAAAGTACTATCAAACATAACATAACCTCAATACAGTTATCTTTCTATTACCGTATCGAATCAATTCGATGTTTAATCGGTGGTAAACTAAATCTTATCCATTCGATGTATTCCAGTCCATATTACGTTTTACCGAAGAAGCAAGTAATACCTACTAATATGGTTTCACCAACTACGGCCACGATAAGATTCTTATTATGTGTACATCTAAGTGGTTACGCGTTTACTTAAAAATTTGTTTAGAAACATGAGGAAATAATAAAATATTACCTACGTATCTGAACGTAAAAATTTTATGTTTAAAATTGAAAAAAAATGTTTGAACTTTATGTTAATATAATTTAAGTGGTAACAAACCAAAATCCCTTTAAACTAACACAGGAGCGTGACATGTTTTCCACTTTAAACCCTTTAGGAATTAAAATATATAACAAACCATTAATATTAAATGTATTTTTGCAGAATACATTATAGTACACGATAGTATAACATATAATCGTGTACACTATAAAAACAGTTTATAATAACTTTCGCGTCTTGTGGTGTAATAATACATAAATAAATATACCTAGTTTAGAACATATCAAAATTTCACATCCTGCTAACAAAAACATGAACAGTTCGGACCGTTCCCTTGACGTACGAATATTACATAAAAACTTTAGATTTTCTAGTAATAAACAATTTTCAAAAATTAACTTTTGGTAAAAGAAAAATACAAAAGAAAAAAACTCTGATCGTGCTTTTGACATAATGTGTTACCTTTGACATTCATTCGACTGAGCCGAATACTTTGAAATAAAAGACATTTACTTGTAACGTTTAAATTTAAGACATTCCATCGAAGAAGTATTTGATGTTATATCAGATATGAGATATTTTTTCTTTGAACTTTCCGTAAAGGTTTTAAAAAATAAATAAATAAATTACGTTTAGTTAGGTTTTTAAATAAAGTCGGCCAATAGATCATATTTCTGTAAAACAACCCACATACACATACCCACACACAAACAGGTAAAACTTTAAAGCCAACAAAATTCTTGACTGGCATTACGTGCTTCAAATTTGATGCAGAGCACGCGCACATCACGCTGGTAAGAAAGAGGAAAGAAAAAGGAAAAAAATCTACGTTGGCACATTGACCTCGGCTGATCCGCGACCTCAGAAAAATTGCGATGAAAATATTTTTTGAAAAATGATTTCGTACATTATATTTGGACACGCCTAACCCTGAAACGCAGATAAAATATTACTGTCGTCTTCTGGTCCCGCGCTACATGCGTCCGGTCCGTCCACTCCGGACAAAAACCCATCAATTGCTCCGTAATACCTTTCAACCGAGAATGATACACACACACACACACACACACACGTAAATATATATACATAAATCGCCACACTCCTCCGCTGTAGACCTCAGAGTACATGATTGAAATGACCCCAACACAACGAGTGAGCACGGTTTATAGCTCAATAATGACGTGAACGCGTCTGGCCGGATGGACAATATTGCTTAACATGTGAAAATTCATCCGCAGCATGGATGAATAGTACGAGAATATTGTTTTTTATTTATTATCATTATTATTCCTATTTTTCTCTGTATTTTTGTCGTCATATTTTTTATTAAAATAAATTTGACCTGTGTTAACTCATGGTACATTGTACGTAGTACATGTTTAAGTTGCGCATGAGTGTGTACTAAGAAGCTTGTCTTCGCGAGCTGAGGTACCGTTGCGATTTTGACTTGAATAACCACATTCGTGTTAAAAGCTTATACCACAGAGACTTGTTTCGATTACACGGAAGGATTAACTTTTCTCCCGTATTTACATACATGTTGTACACACGCGAGTAGGCCGCGTTAAGGGGAAAACTTTTCTTTTACTTTGTATTTCACCACACAGAGGTAATCAAAAGTCACATTTGCGGATCGCAAGTACAAGAGAATTATATTCTACGTACATACGACGCACTGAAACCCTACAATGTATATAAATCATATGTTAAACTGTATTACTCACTAAGATTTAAGAGACGGCTGGATTAACATAAACTTCTTACCTGAAACAATACAAGAAAAGATAATTATTAGCGTACGTATATATATATCAAATTAAATATAATGGAAGCATATTATACAGTTATTGTTAAAATATTAACAAAAAAACTGATCCGCCATCAAGTTTTTACTAATAACTGTCGTTTTGAGAACATTCATTCAGATTTGGTCAAGTACTGCAGTTTACAGCTTACCATGGGCGTCACAATATTTTTATATATTTATTTATTTTTTTTTTTTTTAGACAAAAATACAGATCGGCTTTTTATAATGCGAGTCATCATATTTATGAGTAGAGATGTATTGGAATAATGATTCGTATGACCTCGATTTTACTTAATTTGAGCCTAAAAACATATATATAAGATAAACTGATGATGAAATGGTAAAGTTGAAGTTTACGTTAGTATTAATAATATAGCCAATTTGATTTTTTAGTAAAAAAAAAAAAACCCGAAAAACTCGATGATTGATTTTGGTTTTTAGTCCAACTATTCCTGCTGAGTTACGGTGGAAAAAAATTAAAATTATAAATTGCAGAAATTATATTATAATATTGTTTTGTTACAAGGTTTTAAAGAAACAATAAAAATTCCGATAATTTCTCTAGACTTAATTAATTTTGAATGCCATTCTGTATGTATATTTTTATTTATTTTTCTCGGCAGCATACGAAAACTATAAGATGTAAATGGAAAAATTGAATTATACATTTAAATAATTAAACGAATTTATATTCATATTAAAGTTTATATCAACCAAAATTAAAATAATCACTAAAAAAAAAAAGGCTCATATTTTCATATTTAACACTTAATGTTTGAAATTTAAATTGTAAAATACGACATATCTAACATGTAAATTAATATATGATAAGAATTATTGGACGAGTGGAGTTTTATTATGTGGTTCTGATGTAACGTAATTCACGACGTTATTACATGTTTCATATAAATTGGATATAAATAAACAGGAAAATCGATGATAAAGCATGTTTTTAGATGTAAAATTATACATGCATGTAATGATCAAATATGTATTCATGAAAAATAAAAACTGTTATTTTTAGTAATTCTGACAATGCCTACAGCATATTTATCTATTATAGGAGTATATGCAAATTCGCAGTTTTTTTTTACGTTAACTATAACCGTTAATTATAATTAATAAAAACATAATACAAAAACCATCGCATAGATAATTTATTATAGGTTATTAAACTTATTTAATAATATCAAAAAAATATAATGAAAAAAGACGAAACTCATAGATAATGACTCCACGGTCAAGTTAGTCACAGGCGAATCATTTTTACAATGGGTGAACGATATTACTGAATTGGTATTTCAAACTTAAATTAAATGTATAATTGTATTCAAAAAATTATTCTCAGTAAATGAGATCGGGTGGACCAAAGTGGTACATTTTGCCAGTTTTTTTTTTTTTTTATTTATCGTCAGTTTCTTTGCAATTATTGAGATTATATTGAGCTTTCTTAAATGTACACCTTTATAGGTAATCTAGAAAATATTTCCTATTAGAATGATGATCCATACAAAACTTGTTCGATAAACAAAAATTAATTTTCCTATGCTTATAATCGTTTTTGGGGACGTTTAGGTTACGTGTTTTTGAAATGGTTTTAAAGAAAATGTTGTACCTAATATTCAAATTAAAAGGTCAAATATTTATGAGTTTTTATAAAAAATAATAATATTTCTGAGAAATATTTAAATTTTTACCGATAAAATAATAATTCATTATAATTGATCAAAAACTCGAAAACGCGAAATTACAATATATTTGATATTCGTTGTCATTTTGAAATTACACTCTTCGACGATTTAGTAACTAACTCGTCATTCAAGGCATTTTATATAATATGATAAAATATATAAGACAATTGACAAATAAAGTACACAAGTTGGAATTACGCGAATGAATGCATACACGCGAGTCTATTTGAATAATACATTTCCATGAATCAATTTTTTCTCCCTTGCGAAATTCAATACATTGTTCAGATACATCTACTGTCATCACGTTCATAATGCATCTGATGTGATGAAACAAACTTGTCATAAGACGAATATCATAACATTTTTGTGAAATTCAATCGTGGGTGAACGTTGGAAATACATGTGAAAATATATTGTTAAAAGCCTCGTGTAGCATATAAAAACAATTTCCCGGCCAACCAGAAGATGTCCGGATACTTTTTTTGAGGAACAACTCTCATACGCCTACCATATTATTATTTCGAATGGTTATATGGTTATATATGGTTCGAATGGTAATATGTGTCCAACAGAATTCGACATGAGATATAAAATTATATGCATATTATTTTTCATATTGTATTTAACCTAATGGTTAGTTTTGTAATCAGATAGTCACTTTCCATTCTTCCTTGTTTCCAGCTAATCTCTTCATTTCTGAGTAGGTTGATAGTCTAGCAATATATAAATATATAAGTAGTGATATTGTTTTCTTCGTAATGTAAAAAGTCTTTCCTTTTTGATTCGTATTCCATCGAGCCTATGGGATAATTTTTTGAGGAGGGAAAACATCGGACGACAAAATTAACCAAACGACAGCGGGTATATTTATATGCTATGTACAACACAATTTTCGTTTCTGGCAATAATACCTTTACAATAGGCAAACACAGACACGCGTACGAAAATTCAACTCAAACCTTCCTGAATGATTATTTAAAACAACAATATAGTATAACAAAATTTAACAATATAATAATATCGCCAATATTATGCAAAAAAAAAAAAAAAAGAATAATAATAATACAGAATGATGATAATCACTGGCCGTATACAGAAGACGTATATTCATCGAGTGCCGATGACTCGCATTTTTCATTAGCTGTTGTTTTCACAACGTTCGCGTCGTGACCGTTATGACATACACATCCGATTTGTCCGGCGAAATCTGCATAATCAATATCACTCGGTAATACGCCCCGCTAAGGCAGAAAGGACGTAGATGGATAGGATGGAAGGTTTGCGGTCGAGGTAAGTCCTGGAAGGGGATTGAACGTAGAAAAAATAACATAAATGAAAAAAATAAAAGATAAAAATACATAAAAAAAACAAATATACAAGTCATCAACGACACCACTGTTAATTTTCGGCCGATAACCGTATATATATATATATATATTATAATAATTATAATTTAGCAGCGGTGGATTGTTATACAATCCCGATTTAAACGATCTCAGCCAATGCGCATTTTTGCATAGGTCTTAGTGTCAAACGTTTTACGACTGCCACGTCAACCACGATCCAGCCTCAACACAGATATAATGTACGTTACGGTCCAAGTGGTGAAATGGTCATTATGAATGATTACTGTATACGATGTCTGAGCTTTTCAGAACATATGAATAGTTGTATTCGAAGACTAGATATGGTAAATTATCAGAACTGACCATATCAAGTGGTAAACATTTATTATAATCTTAACTTTATAATAGATATATAGGTTTAGAATTTTTACGTATTTCAACTTCACATAACATTTGATCTATTCAAAAAAATTATAAATTAAATTAAATACAAAAAATTCAAAGAACTTTAAAAATAATGTAAAATTAAACACTTATTTATTTGGTCATGTTGAAATTATTGAATTTGGTGTTACATAAAATACAATTTCTGTCCCACCTAAATATATGGACATCACTTTCAATTTCCTCTAAACACGTTTCATCTACAACCATTTTCTGAAATAAATGTGGGCAATAAACGGGTATTAGGTTATTTCACTGTAAAAAAAAAAGAAAAAAAGTAAAATAAAATTTAATTTCCCCTCGTTTTCGTCAACTCTTGATAACGTCTAGTGGTAAGTGGTGTCCCACGTAATCGTCAGGCCTGTTCGCTATATAATACGACGTGTATACAATTATTCCGTTGCACAACGATACGTTAAGAGACAAGATTTATTTTTAATTTACTCGACAAAGTTTTCTGATACACAACATACGAATTTCCAAAGATTTACGCTTGACGGCAACGATAATAATAATAATTATTGGTACCATTGTTAAAATAATAACAATAATTTGAAGATGGAGCAATCGGAATTTAACTACTTCAAAGCGCAGCTATGTGGAATGTGTGATGCATCCGTGTACACGACAGTGGTGCATAATTAGAAATTGTTAGGTTTAGCTGAAAAAAAAAACTTTGTTGGAAAACAACGTTCAGCCACGGCTACTATAAATTTTTTATTTTTTCTATCTCCTTTCTCTTCATGGAATGAGACTTTTTGGGATATTTGGTTTTCGTAGTAACTGTGAGGACGTGTGGATTTCATAAAAAATAACAAGTCATTAATACCACCGCCGTTATTTTGAACACGTCTACTTGTTTCCAGTGTTGGGAAATATCTAGATAAGTTATCTAGATAAAAATTATTTATATTTTATCTTATCTAGATAAATTTATACTCAGTTATCTTTATCGTCATCTAGATAGAAATCTTGTTATCTATCAGTACCAATCTAGATAATTTATTTAAATAGAATAAAAATAAAATTTGAAAATTTAAAATGTTTCTATATTTTCATTTTTACATTTTTCTGTACATCATATATCTATGACACAGATAATAACTGACAAGATGACAATCTTCTTATGAAGTTTATTTCAAAAAAAAATTATTTTCAATTTCATGTTTATTAATGTTTGAAATGAGTTTAAAAAATGATATTTATTTTAAAATGTTTTTAATTATGAATTTTTTACCTAATATCTGTAGGCTGTAGTATCTTGAATATTTTCAAAATCAAACATGAAATTATCTAATATTTATCTAGATAAAAATGTACTTATTTTTATCTTTATCTAGATGAAATTTAGTATAACTATCTTTATCTGTATCTAGATAAATTATTAGTTATCTATTCCCAACACTGCTTGTTTCCCGCGAAAAACAAAGTTGAAAGACAGAATAATGACTCTCACTTTCTCTCACACTCACACAATCTACTCCTGTTCCCTCATCTCGCTGTTGTCCGTTCAAAATATTTACACCATCAAAGTGTACCAAGGGTGAAAACCGATAATTACGAGAGCACGTATATGTATATTACGGGAGGGGGCCTTGAAATACAATATGCGCATTTTGTATTGGAACGCTGGAGACGTCGTCGTCGGTGGAAGGAATTCGTACAGCACCATTTTCGTATATTATTAAACCGCATATTTTCACTGCAGTATCCCTTCGCGCGTTCGAGTTCCACGACACTTTTTATAGCAGCGTTCCCGGACCAAAGAGTTTGACGTTTCTCCTCTTCCTCACACTTTTTCTCAGTTATCGGATTTTTGAAGCACGTTCCAATGTGTATATATATTATAATACCGAACTCGAGAACGCTTCGTCTGCAGTTATAAACGATGGCGCGCGCAAAGGTCTCGTGAAGGGTCATGAGAAGGAGTGTTGGCAGGAAGGGAGAAGAAGCAGGTGAAATAGTTTCGCAGATTCCGATCGCATGAAAAATTCCGAAACGGCGATGAACACGAAATTATTGGAAGTCCGAATTGCGCAGCATAAAATGAGACAAAACGAGTTCAATAGTGTAAAAAAATTCATCATACAAGGTAGCATTTTTTGAATTTTTACCCATTACACGTTATGCGTACGACCCGCTGTCACTGTGTTTGGTTTGGGACTTTTAATCTAATCGTACGTGTTGTCAGCTGAGTGAAAGACGTATTTGGAAAATCAAATACTCGTCCGTCCTTGTGAGCACCCGTGTGTATGTATATCATTATATACTACACATACGCGCAAGGCTTTCTATACATTATTATGATGGCGTTATGTGCATTATTAGTCACCGCAATATTGATGCCTACATCGAATTACGGTTTCGAGACGTGATATCACATGACCCATCCCTGTCAACCATGTCACGTAGTGTTATTCGATCGATAGTGATTACCATTAATATATATTATAATATTTTTATTTTTATTGCAGCTGTATTGCGCGCGCACATCATTCGCAGGCAGGCGCTGCGAGAATTAAAAATAAACAATAATAATACAATATTACAAATCCCAGCGCGCGTCCCTTTCATCCTTTCCCACTCCCAGCACACTCTATTTATGATGGGTTCTTTTCAGCTTGTCTGTCGTTTTATTATTTATTTATTTTTTCACAGCGAGCAGCCGAGAAAATTATTGCTATGATGAATATGATACATATCTTTACACATAATACACTGCAATATCGCTGCCCGTACACATACATGAGTGTTCTATAATTTTGCATCCTTTTGTTTTTTTATCCTATAACGTATATTAGTTAACCATCGTAGCTGCATTGGCAAAAAAAACGCACAACATCTTAAGAGTTCGAGTTTTTAAATCAACTTATGGATACTTCAGATCGGTTTCGATCACCGTTAAGTATACTCATTAATTCCAATAGCAATTTACTTTTTTCTGTCTTACCTTATCACAGTTTGTGGCTCAACCTATATTTTATATTATATACGTAATTATATCGTCTAAACAAAACGAAGATTTGACCAATAATAAAAACGTTGAGGTCATCTCACTCAGAAACAAAAAAAAAAATATCTAATAATATAAATATCCCTCCGTATTATCTTTTACTAAAAGAGAAAAACAAACTATTCGCAAGTCTAAACCGGTTGCCTGTTCTCACAAAGAGTAATGACGCTGATGAAAATATATCTTCATATGAAGTTTTAAGCTGTAATACTATAGTAACACTGAAAAAAACAGCCATTTACATTGAAAATATAATATCTCAGTTTTCGTCTCTAATTTGATTATCATACTAAATGCTGAAGATTTCGTCAAATCAAAGTAAATCAGCACTCTTATGTGATACCGTCCACACAAAATTTAATTTAATTCAATGTTGTTTAATGAAATCAAAGCCAGTTTTCATACTTATCAACCAAACGTTATTCGAGCGTTGCGGGTTATTGTTCAAAATATCCACCCACCATGTCACATAATGACTTAATTTCAGATGAAGAACACCATGTCATCAAAGTCAGAACATTAAATCATTTTTAAATAATTTACTTTTGCCACTATTTTATGTCAATATTAATAAAGTTACCAATAACTTAGACGTATACATTATTGAATTTTTTTTGAACAAAAAAAAAGTAGTTGAAAAATCATATCCATCCAAAGGCTCACCATAGTGTCACGCATGTAAATCTTACAATAATATCCCGAATACAACCACCACAATCCATCTTGCGAGATCTCGTGAGATAACCGCATCTCAGATTTTTTTTTTTTTTTATTTTAAAAGAGTATTTACAATCTATGCTGCAAGGTATAATAAGCAAATTTGAACACATACATAATAATTTTTACAACCTGAACACATGAGGAGGGAGGCCATCCAGTGATAGACCCCAACATTATTTTATTTATTTATTAATTATTAACTTAACATAAAATTAAATTAAAATTAAATGGCTTGAACCATCAATCATTTAATAAATCACGACACCATTTCCTCTTTAGATGGCGTGGGGGATTGCTAGGATGTGAGTTGGAGGCAAGTTCAACGATTAAAGGGTTAAAGTGAGGCTGTAATTTAGAGTGAAATTGTTTATAATGTTTTGTGGCTAATTGATTTACTGTTTCTATTTTGAAGTATGGAATTAGATACGTACCAAGGTGCGGAAGAGATAACTCGGAGAGTGATAGATTGGAAGGCTTGGAGGGTACGTATTTGATATGGTTTAGCGCATCCCCAGAACATCTCAGATTCTTACGCAAAACTTTGTAACTCTCCTACCATACCTGCTCTATGTTAGTGGTTCTCAACCTTTTTTTCAGGATGGCATATTAATGTAAATTAATAATTTAGATCTATGAAAATGGCAACACACTTGAAATTATTGAAGTATATTCAAAACGGTAAAAATTACACACCTTTTTAAATTAATATGTAAGTTGGAATTTAAAAAAAATAAAAAATAAGCCTTAAATTAACTTAAAAATTTAAACAGTTCTAATAAAATATTAGAGATAAGTATCATAAAAAAGAACCGGATGGGCCTCGCTCTGCTGTACAGTTGGGGGTGGAGTGCACCTTGTTTATAGGATAGGTCATTATTACAATGGATTTGTTAAATTTGAATGCAATGATAGATATCATTGTATACGAATAACGATTCTGAACGGAGTTATGTTTGTCTAGGATATAATACATTGTTATTTATAAATATTGTAAAAAGTATATTTTATTTTGAAACGATAAATATATTTTTCAATTAGGATGGGTTGGCAGTTGCGTACAGCGACATAGTTTGTCAGTCTAGAATATTATACATTATATTATATTTTACATGTAATTTTATGTCAATATTCGCTGTTCAAACGCTTATAAAAAAAATCGTACCTATGGATTTTAATAATTTTTGAATGACATTAAGAAATACTTTTTTGGAATCTTCTATTAAATTTTCAAGTATTTTGTACGACCCAAATTTGTTTTATCACTGGTTATAAAAATAAAATGTAAAAAAATCGAATATATTAAATGCCTATAAGTGGCTTAAAAATCAATATTATATTTTGAAAAAAATATGACATAAAGAAAATGCCAATCTTAACAGCTGATAAAAATTTCAAAAATCTGCGACTTATACTTTTTGAATTATAACAAATATTAAAAATCGTTTGAGAATAAATCGCTATTTTATGATATTTCGTAAATACTTAAATTTCAAACAGTCATAAAATGTTTTCCTATAAGTACGGTATAAATTTTTTTAAAAATTTTTGAAGAGTAGCTTATAGATAACCTAGTGTTAAAATTTTGAACCTTAAGTATGAACAGAAAAAATGTTATGAATTTTTATCTACAAAATAACTTGCAAATTTTCGCAATTTTTACATATTTCGTATAAATTGGAACTTTGATCACTTATAAAAAAAAATTGTGACTTACGATTTTGGATTTTTTTTTTATCAGTTAAGGAACAACTTATAAGAAACCTTGTATTAAATTTTCAAGATTTTCTAGCAGGCCAAAAAAATTTTATCGTTATTTTAAAAAGAAATACTTAAAAAATTTGAAAATTTCAATTGTCTATAAATAGCTCAATAAAAATCAAAATACTTTGAAAATTTAACGGTGTATAGAGAATGCCAATCTCAACATTTGGTGAAAATTTCAAGTATTTTAATCGATTAGTTTGTGAGTTATGGCAAAATAAAAAATTTGATTTTGTCGAAAACTGGTTTTCCGTAAAAAATCCCGTTTTTCCCTTATTTTTTTAGGGTTTTTCCTGTCGCATTTAAAAAATATTGAAAATTTTTTACTTTTGACTCCCAAAAGTACCAACTAGATTCACTTTCCTTTCAGAAAAGATGCTATATAAGCAAATCGAAGCATTTTTACTGCCAAAAAAGGTGTCGTCAGTCACAAAAAAAAAAAAAATAAAAAAAAAAAAACACACATCATTGTAAAACCAATAGATTCCATCACTCCGTTCAGAATCTAAAACACACATCATTGTAAAACCAATAGATTCCATCACTCCATTCAGAATCTAAAAACAGTATTAGTTCATAAAAAAATTATTGTGATCGGCGAACTGAATACAGGTCTTCAGAATTGTAGGCGAATGGTTGACAATCTTATGTCGTAATTTACTTACAATATCTTTTAGTGGGGGCTATTTTTTGCATTTTGTTATTTAAAATATCAAAAATTCTGATTAATTTATGCAACTTCATTTAAGTAAATAATGTTGAAAGAGAAAATACAAGTTGCAATACTTTCTCGCCCGTTCTGACGTATTTGTTTTGCAGAGAAATCCAAAATGAATCATTTTGAGACGTATAAAATTTATATTTTAATGTTGTATTTTATGATATTTTTAATAGATGAGATAAAAACTAATAAGAATATTTTCATAATTGCTTCTCATCTGTTTTTTTTTTTTTTTTATTATTTCATCATAATACCGTAACTGTATCAAAAGCTTACAGTTTAAATTAATTATATTTTGGCGACACGCACCATGGTAATACGTGACACACTAGTGTATCACAACACACCTCTATGTGATGGTAGGTACTTTTATAACTACAAATATTGTCAATAATATAAAAACCTTAAACTTTCTGTCCCTTCAATTAAACGAGATTTTTCATACCTATTCTTTCAACCAAAAATAATTTTTCTAAACTTACTTTTTATGTCACCTTCACCATTCAATTCTATGCTTATGTCTCTTCATCTTGTTAAAATTATATTTTGTATTTTTCTAATATTAAAAATGATTTACTTCCTCCATTTCCAAATTTACAAATATCATGAAGCCCTTCTTTTCTTCTCTTGCTGCATAACTAAATAAAACTCAATCATAATTATCTCTTCCAACTGTAATTAAGTTATTTCATATTATAATTTTTTTTTATTTTTTATCTAATTAAGTACTTAATTGCGATTGTTTCATTTCATCAAATAACTGTAATATACACTCTTAAGTAATAAACAACAGTCGAACTATAATAGAGTATACTTATAGCTATTAAAAATAAAAATAAATAAAAATCTTAAAGAAGCTTACGAGTTTTTAAGAAACTTAGAGCTATCCAATTTTTTCAACGAATCGCATGCGTTACAAAATTCAAATTAATAGAAATGATTACGGCCGAAATAACAATCATAATAAGTCGTAATCTCGAGTATTCACGAGTTATATGGGTCCAATGAGTGTACAATGTTGATCACGATATATACAATAGTTGGGCCGTCGACAATATACAGTTGAAATCATATAAAAATAAAAAATAAATCCATATCACTTTTAATATTAAAATCTTGATGCTACCACGTTGTTTGCCGAGATAAGCCCCAAAGGGTATGCGAATAATAATATCATAATAATATTATGATGACGCACCGTTCGTGTGCGTACGATAACGATAGCAGTTTGTCCGAAATAATTATATTCTCAGGTCGAGGGTAATTTGTTTCCACAGAAAAGTTTGGCGTTCAAACAACAACAACATATTAAATGTATATCAATATGTTTAAATTATGTGATTGTTTTACGCACATAATGACTACGAGCGCTCATACACAATTTAAATCCCTATGCATGACTATGTTAAAACATTAATACTACTTGTTTGTTTGTGGTAAGCGAATGTGTTTGTATAGTTCGAACACAAACTTGATAACAAAAAATTAATCTGCTCTTCAAACAAGCCGTAAGATAAGAATATACATATTGTCGTAAAATCGAAAACCCGAGAAAATTATGATACGGTTTGTACCCGACATCTTGGTCTACCTTGGATACCGATGTGACACCGTTAAATTCGTAACATTGTACTGTAG
Source organism: Sipha maydis (assembly GCA_034509805.1). Lineage (NCBI taxonomy): Eukaryota > Metazoa > Arthropoda > Insecta > Hemiptera > Aphididae > Sipha > Sipha maydis. The sequence continues at coordinate 122,978 of JASXSY010000713.1, read as the reverse complement.
ACATGTGCGATTCACCCTATAATAATTGCGCGAATAAGCACCCACATATACAATACACACAACGCACGTATGCGGGCGCAAACGCGTAGGTATTATAAATTTATGAGGGGGAGAATAGTGCGCATCGAAATATGTTTCTGCCGCGTGTTCAGAACTTTGAGATCTATCGATCCACGGCTTTTCATTATTTCGTGTACACACTTCTCTTATTAGTACGCAAAGTACGTCTCCTTTTACCGTGTAAAACACTAGTGATCTTATACGCACGCGAGCCGCGCGCGCTAACTATTCCTTTGATGAAATAACATCAAATAACGTGTTTGACAGGGTTAGTAGAAATGTGTATCATGTGCAAAGCCACAAAGTTCAGTATTTTGTGTAAGGTCTTTTATAATGATCAATGCGCCTCTGCGAGTTTAACACAGTACACAATTTAACGAATTCTACTGGGTTATTAAAATAATTATTTATGAACTTATTTTAAATAAATTATTATTGAACTTTATTTAATCTATTCTAGGTTAGGTTATTCTATTCTATTCTATTCAATATCTTGGGAATCATTTTATAACTGATATTATTTGTTTTGTTATAATTAATACTACTTAAAGACATAGTATTATTAATAGTATACATTTGACTGTGCTCATTTATATATTCGGAAAGTTAAACGAATTAATGAACTTTGAACGCGTGGTTACAAAATATCCGAGAAAAATAAAACTTTACTCTGGTTAAAATCGTCAACCAGCTATGACTTTTATACATCCATTTACTCCGTTTGAATAAAAAATTCGAAATGTTTGTTTTAATAATAAGAGTTTCGTTTTTCGTAGTTGTGATATTATGGAATACAGTCAGTTTCAAATTGATGACTATACTTACGACCATAATATAATATTATACTTTAACATCTATATGAATTATAGCATAAAAAATATGGAATAAAATGCAATACCTATTTGTACATCTGTGCACTCAAGTAATTTGGTCTTGTCAAAAATTCGATTTAAGTTTTTCGTATAATTTTGAAAATCACATTACTTTGTAAGACAAATTATATTTTTAATTTAACCTACTGAGCTGTTTAATACATGATGATTATTAGAAAAACTAATTAACTTTTGAATTTTACATTGTACTATTCGTTATAAAATGTCTTGTAATAAATAATATAATCGTATAGTCGCTCTTCTGAAAATGAAATATTATTTTTATGTTGACAAGAAAGACTGGATTCAATTGCTTATTTTATTAAAAGATTTCATTTTAATAAAATATCAAAACGATGATTTATACGCAATAAAATTGTTAATATTTTCGTTTTTTGCTAATCAAAATATAATTTATATTCAATAAAAAACGAACAAAAACGAATAAAATATCAAGATTTCTTTCTGGACAATATCGTATAATTTTTGTACATTCTCAGTAATCGAATATAAATAAAGAAATTTGTATGAAAAAATAATTGATACGCGAAACTTGTAGTGTGCAAAATCACTTATGCGTTTTACGTCTAAGTAGTTTGAATCGGCTCTGTGTGCGTATGAAAATAACTGAGTATAATAATAATAATAATAATAATACTGCTACTTAGCATTATTGTTAATTAATAATTAACTCGACCGCTCGCATAATACATAGGGTACATGGATTTGAGTATAATTTAATGTTGGTATTTAACGTTCAGAGGAGGACGATAAATAATAAAATAATTATAATATTTCATGCAACATCAGCTAACAGTACAATATTCTGATGATATTAATGTATAAATATCGGAAGCGACTGTGAACCGTAGACGTTATAACCGACACATGATGTTGCTTCCAGGTGAAGGGCATGAATCGTACGACACTTCAATGTTAAAAAATGTATTTTTTTCTCATTACACACCGCGTACACATGTTCTCTGTAGCGTGTTAAAAGTATTGGCGGTGCATGCTGATGGCAGCAACGGGGCCAATTGCCCATCACAAAACTTTGACAGATCAAAGAGGTTGGCTGAGATGAGATACCTCATCATCTGGATTTGCAATATCACTAATTTTGGTCTTTTTTCAAAAACAAAATTTTCATTTTATCTGATTAAATTTTGCAACGATTTAGACGCGTTTCGAATTCACTGCGCTTAAGATAGAGTTTACGTGACTCGGGAGTTACGTGAACAACGATGAACACGGATAAAGGCATATATTTATGTATAAATGTATAAATATATAAGCGTTGTTCTACTCGATTCACAAAAATTCATGAATTAATTTTTACCCGCGTCGGTTTTCCATTTAAAAGTTGCAGTTTTTACTTATGTTTCCATACGCGTGAGATCCGTAAGTGTGTACTACGGGAATGTTCAGGTATGTTCATACACGTACATGTGTGTATAATATTGGAGTGAACTTGTGAGCGTATATCTGTCAGTGTACACACAGAAATGTTTGAATAGCATCTTAAACGACAGTGGCAACGGGGAAGTCGGACAATGTGTGAAATGTACGCACGAAAGAAGTCTTAATCTGGTAAAAAAAAAATACAGTGAAAGAAAAAAAAATACGAAAACAATAAAAGCGAAAATCCTCTCTCCCCTCAATCGTATAAATAAGTCCAAACCCCCTGTAGATAGGCGATCGAATCGTTGACGGGGGTAAAAGAATACGCGCGGGACGTCGTTGCACCGTGCATTACGCGCGAAGAATTTGACGGCTTTTTACCATCCCTCGGGACTCATAAAAACTGAAATATCACGAATTCTGGAATAATGAAGCCTTTGCTAAAACAGAAACACACACACAAACACACACATGCAGGTTTGCCGGTATACATACACATGTAGTGTATTCATATGCCGTAACGCGACCCTCGGCAGTTGCTGTAACAATAATACATATATACGTATATATAGGTCATGATATTAGGCAGTGGCCGAATGCGTTCGAATTTCGTCCTATCCTTGATGGTACAATGACAGCGTGACTATACGTATTATGCATGAGTAACTATGGGGTTATGCATATGTATACACTGGCAACGGCGTAATACGCAGCCAATTTCAATGTAAGAAACTAGTTTATAAAATAAATGCCATCAGATGATGACGACGGCGTCAACGATAACCACTAGCCGGGTCGAACAACCGTTACATAAACTTTGGGTTTTTAATGACCTTTTCTCCGTCACCCACCGTCCATTAACCAACCACGATGTCCGAACGAATCAAGCCCATAACGATGGCAATAGAAAAAAACCTTCTGTACTTTATAATTATATTTTAATATTATTATTATTATTATCGATCAGTTGTTTTGAGTTTACATACCACAAGCGTGCAATGATTCTGTCATAGAAAAATTATTATTATTATGAAAGCGTTTGTCATGAAATTTTAAATTTTTTCCTTCCTCGTCGTCGTAAAAACAATCGGAAGTCTATTACAATGTTGTATATTCACTCAATGAAAATAAAACGGGCACTATATTAACGGCAGATACGGAAATGGTTTAATGTTACGTATACTTGTACTTGGACATTTTTATTATTGTTTTCGATGAGCCGTAATACAATTGATATTTATGATTAACCAGAGTTACATTTGAGTATTACTTTTGTATATGCGATATTAAAAATGAAACTATTATCGAATACCGTATGGATCGTTTATATATTATAGAATTAAAAGGAGACATTTTAAATAATATTTCACAGCAACCGTAACTACCTAAATACGAACTACTATTCCTCAGTGACTTTTATCTGCTCGTTGGATGTGCTCCAAATAAAAATGTATAGCCTTTAGGTTTGTAGCGCGTAATCTTTTTTTCCACTAAAACCAAAAATTCTGATTAAACCGTTGATACGTGTACGACGAAACGCATTAATCTAGAAAACGAATTAGTAGACTCGAATGATTCTTTTTTTTTTTTTTTGTCAACAAAATGACAGGTGAACGTCGTTACAATCTAACGTTCGCCAACAGGAGTTAATTTTAACAAAAGATAATGGTATTCATATTTGTTCTCATTTTAGATTCTGAACGGAGTGATGGAATCTATTGGTTTTACAATGATGTGTGATTTTTTTTAAATTTTTTTATTTTTTATTTTTGTGTCTGACGACACTTTCTTGGCAGTAAAAATGCTTTGATTTGCTTATGTAACAATTTTTCTGAAAGGATTCAATATTTTTTAAATGCGACAGGAAAAACCCTAAAAAAATAAGGGAAAAACGGGATTTTTTACGGAAAACCAGTTTTCGACAAAATCAAATTTTTTATTTTGCCATAACTCACAAACTAATCGATTAAAATACTTGAAATTTTCACCAAATGTTGAGATTGGCATTCTCTATACACCGTTAAATTTTCAAAGTATTTTGATTTTTATTGAGCTATTTATAGACAATTGAAATTTTCAATTTTTTTAAGTATTTTTTTTTAAAATAACGATAAAATTTTTTTGGCCTGCTAGAAAATCTTGAAAATTTAATACAAGGTTTCTTATAAGTTGTTCCTTAACTGATAAAAAAAAAATCTAAAATCGTAAGTCACAATTTTTTTTTATAAGTGATCAAAGTTCCAATTTATACGAAATATGTAAAAATTGCGAAAATTTGCAAGCTATTTTGTAGATAAAAATTCATAACATTTTTTCTGTTCATACTTAAGGTTCAAAATTTTAACACTAGGTTATCTATAAGCTACTCTTCAAAAATCTTTAAAAAAATTTATACCGTATTTATAGGAAAACATTTTATGATTGTTTGAAATTTAAGTATTTACGAAATTGCATAAAATAGCGATTTATTCTCAAACGATTTTTAATATTTGTTATAATTCAAAAAGTATAAGTCGCAGATTTTTGAAATTTCTACCAGCTGTTAAGATTAGTATTTCCTTTATGTTATATTTTTTTCAAAATATAATATTGATTTTTAAGCCACTTATAGGCATTTAAAATATTCGATTTTTTTACATTTTATTTTTATAATCGGTGATAAAAAAAATTTGGCTCCTACAAAATACTTGAAAATTTAATAGAAGATTCCATAGAAGTAGTTCTTATTGTCATTTAAAAATTATTAAAATCCATAGGCACAATTTTTTTTTATAAGCTTTTGAACAGCGAATATTGACATAAAATTACATGTAAAATATAATATAATGTATAATATTCTAGACTGACAAACAATGTCGGTTTTTTTAAAATGCTCTAACTTAAAAACGAAAAACCGAAACAACTTGAAATTTTCACCAAATCTATATATTGACGTTTTCTATACATGGTTAAGTTTTCAAAGTATTTTGACATAATTTGACTTATCGATAGACAATTTCAATTTTCAATTTTTCGAAATTTTTCGTTTAAAAATAAAATATACGTATTACAATATTTATAAATAACATTGTATTATATTCTAGATAAACATATTATCTCCGTTCAGAATCGTTTTTCGTATACAATGATACCTATCATTGAATTCAAATTTAACCAATCCATTATAATGACCTATCTTATGAAGAGTCGCACTTCACCCCCAAGTGTACAGCAGAGCGAGGCCCATTCGGTTCTTTTTTATTTTTATGGGCCGTGTGAAACGATTATGATGAATTCACTCGACGCAAAGGACGCTATGGTGACTTCTGTGAATTATAACGATATCGTACAAAATACATTTCAGTATATATACGGAATAACATTTTATAAACGATGGTTTAAAATATTTTATTAAATTGTAAGTCTGAGACGGCATACGGAATTTCTACATCTATAAAATATAAGATCTAAAAAATGTGATATTTGATTAAACGAATTTTTATGCAAAATTCGTAAACATTTGTACCTTGTAATAAACGGTACAAATCATAAATAATTATTGTTTATTAGTTTCATCAATAAGTATTGCGTCACATCGTGAAAATACGAATTTTATATCACATTTAACAAAACATTTTAAAATATACACAAATCCTCAATTCTATCATACATACATGCAACCTATATGGACGTACAAAAGTCTGTGCATATATATATATATATGTATGCGTCATAATCAAAATTCATGATTTATTAATTTTTACTCCACTGATTTCTATAATGACATTTCGGAATCCTATTAAAATTAATGATTTAAAGTAAGCCCGCGTGATTATTATTTTAAATTCCAGCCACAGCGAATAACACTTAACATTAAATGATAATAATAATAATAATAATAATATCGTATAAAGTACACAGTGAAAATAAAAAATCAATTATATTATTTACTTATATTATAATTTATAATTTATGATTTAAAAGTAAAAAATTCTTAGATTTTAATGATACAGTTCCTTGAATGAATCAGAAATGTACGATGAAAAGGCTGGAATGCGAAGTAATTGTATATTACTTGTAGTATACAAAATTGTATATATAAAAATATTTTAACGTCGTCGGTCAAAAACAATATTATATTGTATTTGACAAAGTTTTTCTTTTTCAAATATACCTACACTTGGTAGACCCGATTGCAGGAAGCGGATACGAAAACAATTTTATTTCAGGAGCACTTGCTCTGGAGTTTCGAAATAATTATGGCATTTTTTATGAAAATGCGTTAGACTTTATAGTACGATCAAATGTTATTACGAAAGTTTCGTTCTTGTTCCTAAATGCGCATAATGAAGTTGGATGTTCGATATTGTTCTATCAATAAAACAGGAAAGAGAGGCGGTGTGTAACCTGCAACGAAATTCCACGTTATAAGCGGCACGACATATTTTTTATACAGTGGAACCTTGATAACTCGAATCGGTATGGGGCGAAAAAAATAATCGAGTTATCGAAAATTCGACTTATGGAAAACCTCGAAAACTCGAAACGGCAAAAAATTTCGAGTTATCGAAAATATTTTTTTTTTCATTTAAAAACACAAATACATACATACTTAATTTTATAATTTTATTTATTCGTGTACATATTTACTAATAAATGTATACTATATGGAGGTATGTATATTGTATTAAAATTAAAAAAAATATATTCTTTAAAAAAGTATTAAGTAATAAATATGTATGTATGTATAAATTGTTTGTAAAAAAAGAAAATACAATGTAATAAATAAAGTAGAATTATTTTTTTAAAAAAATCAGATATTATTGATTGTTTTTATTGTTTGACCTATTTGTAAAGTTTTCAATAATATTTAGCGCGGAAAAAATCTCATCTCCAATTTCTAGTTGTTCTTGACGGACAACCTGTAATCTATCTAATGCCTGGGCAAGAGTAGTTTTAGGCAATTCCTCATCGTCATCAATATCCGATTCCTCCCCACTTGAGTCGTTAAGCATTTCTTGGAACTTCAAATTGTTTAGTATTTCATCATCAGTAGGATAATATGTTGTTATAACATCAGAGTCCACCTCAATAAAATATTGGAATCCAACTGTATTAGTCTCGGGAAAAAGCTGCTGCTATCGACCCAGCATTATTACAATTACAGATTATTGTAATTTATAATAATACAATTAGTTATTTGACCTTCGAGTTATTAAGGTATGTACGTGTTATATGTACATACATATTTCTTCTTCAGTTTTTAATCCTGAGATTGGTTTATAGCAATTCTCCACTCTTCCCTGTTACTTGCCTTCCTCTTTGTCTCCTTATAAGAAGTACACCCCTGGTCCTCTATTATTTGTTGCATATATTCCATTCATGGTCTTCCCCTAGCATTTTTTCCTTCCACGCAGCCTTCTATAAATAATCCAAGCAACACACCATGTCTCAATACATGTCCAATCCATTCATTTCTCCTTCTCTTGATACTACTCCATAAAGTTCTTCTCACATACATATATTATTATATAAATTTGAGTTATAAGCCAAAATTCTACTAAAAATATTTTGACTTATAGAGAAATTCGAGTTGGCGAAATTCGAATTATCGAGAAAATTTATCAGACGTATCATATATTGTAAGACCAGGGCCAAGGCATTCCTTCGAATTATTGAAAATTCGACTTATAGAGGTTCGAATTATCGAGGTTCCACTGTATATAAATTTGGGTTGTCCTTATATGTAGGTGAAGAAAAATAATTTAAATGCTTATTTTCAAGCACTCTTCCATTTTGTTCATTAGTATAAGAAAATAATTTAGTTAAAATTTGGTGATGATATCTCACCTCCTATATGTGCCACAAAAGGGTTGAAAAATTACTAATGAGGGTAGATTTTTTTGTTTTTCGAATTTAAACTAAAAAATATTAAATCCACTTAAAAATAAATATGTAAAATTACCTATAAAATTTATTATTTAATCATTTTATAATGTCCTTACAAAATTTCTTGTAAATTCTTTATTTTTCGATAGTTAGTTAAATAATCAGATTTTATATTTATTGGGAAGATTTGATTTTTCTATGGCCATTCTAATATGTTTGACGTATGGTAGAAAATACAACGAAGTATTTTTTATAAAAAATGTTTAAAATAAAATTTCCTAAAAATAAAGTCAAAACTAAAATTTACATTAGATCAATTATTTTATTTTTACAGTGGTATTTATAAAGTATTTTAATAAACTTCTCACCTTTTAACCACCACGAAGAACCAAATACAACATAGTTATTATTTTATTTTATTTATAAGTAAAAGATTATTTCATAGTTAAGTTTGATAAATCAAACATATTATTTTATAGAAATATTTATTATATAATAATTTCTTACAAATTTAAGATATAAGATATGTGCTTCTTTCAATTATACGGTATAAACATTACTGTTAAGTATATGATTAGATTCATTTTTGTAGTTGATAATCGTAGGATTGAAAATATCGTGGCACATTAGTATTTATTGTCCATTCGTCTTTCTGCTTATGTCCATAGTAAAATCATGACTCATCAAAAAATATTTATTATTGGTACTATGAAAAACCAAGTAAATTACCATAAAAAAAATATGTTTGTAAATTTAACGCTTCAAGATAGTATTTCCTTAGTTATTGATAAACTGAATGAGTTATGTAGGCAAAAAGATCATACATTTGAAGACAATTTAAATGATTTATTTGATATTGTGCAAGGATCTGCTGTAATATAGTAAAAATAAATGAAGATAAAGAGTTTTTGATCCCACAACGACAAAAAGGACGTCCTGGATGTATGATTGGTACAGACGTAAGATTAGTCGGGATTGAAAAACGAAAGCATAATCGTGAAAAAATATACATCGAAGTACAAAGAAAGCCGTGCTCATCGAAATCCGAAGAGGGTATGTTAAATTAAATTTATTTTATGATTTATTTAATATTGTTAAAATTATACTCATTGTTTTATTTTTGATTTCAATTGAATTTACGTCTATTTTGGAAGAAATAAAATTAATAACAGAGACCAAAAGTTCAAGTTCTACAACTTCGTGTGCATTGCAAATGAAAAGGGCACAATTAGAAATATTATCACCTTGACTTTCTGCTGTACTTGATAAATGTAAGATCAGTGACAGAGATGCTGTACATTTTTTAACAGCCTGTGCGGAACCAACTTCTATAAATCCATTACATTTTGTCATAAATCGAACTTCAATTCGACTATCTCGTCAACGTTTTCGTGAGTTAAATGCTTCTAGAATAAAATAAACAATTTTTGATTTTAATTTAAACTATACACTGGGATTCAAAAATTTTTCTCGATATAATTGGTAAAACAAAAGTTGATAGACTTCCTATCATTGCTCCAAATACTGAAGAAATTCTTGGTGTTCCCAAAATTTTTGCTGGAACCGATTATGAAGTTTGATTTCGTCTGCTGTGTATGATACTCTCGAAGATTGGTCACTTCTTCATAAAGTATAAACATTTGTATTTGATTCAACGGCATCTAATACTGAACGTTTAAATAATGCTTGTGTTCTTTTAGAACATAAAGTTGGTCGTGGTATTTTATACTTGGCTTGTAGACATCATATTTATGACATTATTCTCCAAAGCGTATTCGTTGGATCTAAGTTTGCTCCATCATCAGGCCCTGACATCCCATTATTTAAAAGCTTTAAAAATCAATGGAAAACAATTGATTTAACACAGTTTTCAATTTGGTTCACGGCTGTTGAGACGAGTATTATTCTTAATCACGTAAGGAAACAAGTATTAATATTTACTCACGAAGAACTTATAACTTAACTAAGAGATTATTTTCCTCGAGATCATTACAAAAAGTTTCTTGAATTATTAGTCATATTTTTAGGAGATGTTCCTCAGGATGGTGTTACATTTCGGTGGCCAGGACCCTATCATTTGGCTAGATGGATGGCAAAAGTTTATATACTGCCTAAAAATTATATTATTTCAGAACCAATTAAAATTTAATGTAGGTGAAAAAAAGCCATACAAACCATTTGCTGTTTTATTAAAAAATGTTATACAGAATTTTGGTTTACAGATCAAGATGCAGTGCAAGCACCACTCAATGATGTAACATTTATAAAAAAATCTTCATTCTTATAAGAAAGATGATGAAATTATTGCAAAAATAGCTTTAAATAAATTTCTAAACCATTTATAGTATCTTAATGAAGAGTGTGTAGCTTTCAGTTTATTCGATGACAGAATTAATGTAAAAGAAACACGTAACATGGTTAAAAAAATATTGAAAGAAGACAAAGGAGAAGAAAAATAAGTACAAAAGAAATATTACCTTAAATCAGAACAAGTTTTTAATTTTGTAAATAATGAGCTCCCAACATCATGACTCTCGGCTAAATCGATGATAATGTTTAAGAGATTTGGCTTATTTACTAATTTCTTAAAAATGGATCCATTTGAATGGAACACACAAAATGATTATATATAAAGGCATCAAACAATTAGGTCACTCAAGTTTTTTAAATGATACAGCGGAACGTGGAGTAAAACTAATGGAAGAATTTAATGATAAAATAAAAAAAAAATGAAGAACAAAAACAATTTGTATTGAAAGTTAGTAGTTTATATATAAGTATAAAACGTATTACTATTAGTTAGAGTCATTAAACATTTTGTCTAAACAAATAATAAATATATAAATTACATTTTAAATGATTTTAGACTGTGTACAGTTATCGACTTAAATACCCAGAGCATGGCCAAGAAAAGTTGAAAACGCTCTAATACTAATAGTTCAATTATTAATTTAATCTCTAAGTACTCAATTTAATCAAACATTACTATAAAATCATCATTTACTTATTATTAAGTAAATAATATTATTATTTTTTCGATTGATAAAAAAAATGAACCATCAACTTTGTTCGTCAGCAAATGTACCTAATTATAAGTATTTCTTATTTTCGGGTCTATCCATCTTATTAGTTGCATGTTAAAGTTTTGAATCTATTGTTAGTCTCGCATTCAGAACTTATGTTTATCGTTTCGCCGTCGAGTACATACGGTCTGCCTTGCTATTGTTTCAAACCGGTCTTTATGTAATGTATTGTCTTTGGCCTTGTTATCTTTTAGTTGTTGTACGAGCCAACCGCTTTTACTTTGTTTGTTACCGACCCATCGGTAATCCGTTAAATAAGAAGAGGAATACCACACATAAACTTAAGCACACATAAAATAATACATACGGAAAAATAAATATTATGTTGAATCGATTCGCGAACGGCTCAACGAAATCATTTGCAATAATAATTTTTTCCCATACGATTGCTGAAAGATGTCACGGCCATTCTAATATAATTGTTTTTCGCACACACGGTATGCAAAACAAACACTATGCTTTCTTAGTGATATAATTAATGGTTAGCAATTTCGTTAGAAAATTGCAAATAACATTAAATGTAAAACGTTTGAAAAAAATTAATATTCATATTCGTTCTATATATGAGTCGGATAAATATCTATAAGCACGTATGTATCAAACATAATTAACGAGAAGATGAACAATCATAACCTCCTTTAGCCCTTTTTACCCCATCAAAATTACAGCATTGAACAAACGTTAATCGGGTTAGCAAATCACACAGCGTTAGTAGCCAGCGCACACAAACAAATAGACGCATTTAACGTTTCGTTTGGTCGTCTTGCATATTTAACTCACCGAATATTCACATTCTTATTGTATTTTACTGTTGATTTCTGTGTACGACATTGTATAAACGTACCTGTCCCCAGTCTTCACACCGAAAATATAATTTTTTTACAATCGTATTATTTGTCATTTATTTGAATTTGAATGACAATTTTAAAAATCTTCACATTACCCTCAATCTCGTTTTAATATTAAAAAACCTATTTTACCGTGCTCCACATCCTCCCTAGTTTGATTTTTAATACAAATAAAAACAGAAATCGATAAAGAAAAAAAAATAGCGAAAATCAGACAGTATTATTATGATTATAAATTTCATAACAAAAATGATATAAATAAGAAATTATCATTGAAAATCATGATATTAACAAATTATCAGTGTCACAAAAATTTAAATTATCAAAAAACGGGAGGAAACACGAGAAATTAGGTTTTTCACTTATAACGGAAGTAAATTAAAGATTTTGAAAATTGTTAACAAATTCAAATAAACGGCAAACAATATGAGAGTAAAAAAAACATGAGATGTCCAAATTATTAAGACTAGTGGGATTTGTAGACATATGTCCCTAGCCTCTTCTCATAATTTTTGGTATTGTATAAAAACTGCTGTCGAACGAATTCTGATACTTATCAAGCAAATTCAAACAAATGATCAACAAAATATCTGCTAAATAATTTTCTAGAAAATCTTTGGTGAGAAGACTGGGAACACGTATTGTATATTTTTGAATGGTAAAATGCATCGCTGTAATGAGAACTTTGTGGATTTCGACGAAAAAATCACGTTCGAGTCGACTACGTCGCCAATTATTATGATATTCTATATTCTATATCTTACGAAACAAAGACACGAAAAAATGCTAAATATTCGTATTCAAAAAATTATATGAATATATCCATTCACATAATACTATTTCATGTATATTTATATAGTTATTTATTTAAACACCGAAACCGGGTCAGAAATATCACTATAGTAAACATATACTGCAATCGATCGGAAGAGATGATGATGAAGGGTGGTCTCTGACATTTTTCGCATGCACTCGTGCAACGAACATTATAAATATACACATAATATGATATACGTGCTATGTACATACATGTGCGTATGGCATAGAATACGCATTTAGAAGTATGGAAATAAATGTTATGACAAAAGTTTTTCAGTTGATCGTAAATTACAATTAAGTAGAAATATTATTTTACTTTAGATTATACCAACACGCGATGCGGATAGCAGCAGTAGTAGTAGTGGTAATATAAGTGGAAGTATATGTGAGCAAGAAACTTTAGATATAATTTAATAAAGAAAATTGTTTTCCTGTGATTCACAGACTGTGAAATTCAACAAATAAAAGTATATTGCGTAAACGTGTCGCTGTTTCCCTTGACCTTCATGTTATTACTTATTTATTCATGTATTTTCGGTTATTAAAATTGTTTTTTCACCCGAATTACGTTGCCATTTAAATAACACCAATATGTATATATATATATACATACAACTAATACGCAAAACATAATTCTTCAAGCATTTCGGCAATGTGAGTAAAACATGTTCCGGAAAAATTATAACAGTAGATGATCCATTGTTGTATTCAAAGCATGTTTTAATAATTCTAAAAGCGCAGAGCATTTTTTCGATTTAATGCGCAAACGTACTAAGTATACAATGGAAAACGCAATATCTGTCTACAGATTAGTTTTACAGTTCAATAACTTTCTTCATGTGAAATCGAACGTAAGCTGCATAGTTGTATATGCGAATGTCAAATAAACTGTGTACCTACGGTAAAAAATAAAACGGAAATAATCCTAGAATTCGTTTGAATTAAAAAAAAGTATATTGTAAATTCTAAAGCCTAAATTTTAAAGCCTACTGTAACAAAAGGTTTTATTTATTTCTTTATTTATTTATTAATATTTATTATTATAGCATCAATCGATTATTTAACATATTATTGCGTTATATATATATATATTTATATTCGTTTATGTTGTATATTTTGTACACAAAATTAATTCTAAGCGGTAGTTAAATATTTCGGAATAATTATGCGAAAATATTTAGAGAATTGAACGCAACATAAAATTATTACTTTCAAATAACTGCAATACATTTTAAAATTAGTGAATTACATTTTTAGAGTTTGTGTAAACTTTAATATTGATTTTTTTTATGTAAATCATAATGAATTACAAGCAAAAACCAAAGGGTATTTATTAGTTATATTTAAAAATGCATTGCTATTTATTTATAGTGTGTATATTTATAGAATAATTATATATTTATCAAATAAAATTAAATATATTTATTATTAAAATAATGGTATTTAAACTGATTTACTATCTATTGTTATTACTATTGTTAACACTGATTTAATACAAAACATTTTTTTTCAACTCAACTTTTTATCCAAATACAACAGCACGTTTATTTCCCCGTTTTTAAAAAATAATTAAATTAATTTATAATTAGATAATAATTAATTAAAAAAATTATTTATTACTCATTTACTTTTACATTGGTTTGTTATTTTATGGACTGAACTGCTAATGAAAATATTAATTTACTCAATCCGTATAAATTAATTGTAATTGTATCGCGTGATTTCCAAAAATTTCAAATAATTCAATCATACAAAAGAAAAATAAATTATATTTAAAAATATTAAACATTTTACTTTAGAACTAATGGTCTCTAGAATAAATATTATAAAACTATATATCCATTATTATTATAATATATTATAGTATACGAATTTCGTATTCGTTACGTTCAGGAACGAGTACAAATTGTATTATCGTTTTTATTGTAAAATATATAGTATAACCATGTTTCACTTTAAATATTCAAATATATAGTGTTGACGTATAATATAAATGGCGATAAAACAAAACGTGTGCCAAAAAAACTTCTAGGCTACATGATGTCAAATAATAAAAAGGGTAAGGGGAGACAATAGGGTTCCAAAAAGCCAGAGAGAGTTCCATCTCCTGAACGTTGGCCAAATAACTCGGTTTATATCTATATATCACGTGCTACAACTATTATTATATATAATAATAATAATAATAACAATAATAATGTATTATAAAAACGGCCGGAGACCTAAATTGGATGTTAACCGATTGCTGTGTGGTACAATTTATTCATTTTACATTTTTACGGGAACAATGAACGAAAAAAGGAAAAATATAATACAACGACAACAACAGATTGTTAATCGGTTTAATGTCCAGCAAAGCTCAGCACCGCTGCCGCCTCGGTTTCTACGATAATATACGATACATTTTAACGAGTTTGGCACTAGGAACGGTCCCTCATACCCCTCTACCCAACGTAAATAAATAAATATTCGTCTTACGTTTTTACAATATGATAAGATGGTCCTTGATGTCAAGCATGCACACGCTCAATGCTCAACAGTCGTATTTCAGATACATAATAATTCGCCATATTTTTTTCACGTTTGCATCGAGTTTGTTTTTCGTATTGTTTATAATGCAACGTTGAGAAACCAGTTACGGGAGTTGAATGGTAAGCTGAAGGAATGGAAGATTTTATCTCATCGTCAGGCATTTTCAGTTTTTTTTTTTTTCTTTTTTTTTTTTTTTTTTTATTCTTTCTCTTTACAAATTTATATTAAGTATAGCCACAGTAAACTTCGTAGGTATAATAATAATTTTAAAAACGAATGATTCGCGGGAGAAACGTGGCGAGCGACGGCGACAGCAAACAGGAAGGTTAAGTATGGTACCACCCTAAGGAAACATATGGTAATTGTTGTAGTGGCAAGTAATCATTATACTCATATATAGTATTGTCGAACACCACATAAAAACGTATGAAAATTTTTATCTGTAGTGGAAAAATGCACATGAACAATAATAATAATAATTGTTAATGCTGACTGGAGGTGGTTCTAGCTAGTATTATTAGACAAAAAGGCTATACTTTATCATAGGCGTAGCCAGACTGTTTGGGGTATGTAAAATTTGACTATATATTCGTATATATTACAGAAAATGTTAAATCAATAAATTTAAAAATGCGCATCCAACATAGTGTTGTCAGTTTGTCACTTGTAAGTATTTGGCACTTATTATTTATATAATATATAATTAAACCAAGGTTAGGCAATAATTTATTTTTTTTCTTGAGTATTTAGGGTATGCAGTGGCATATCCTGTGGCCCCCCTGACTACGCCTATGTACTTTATACAAACTGATCTTAATACGTGTACATAATATAGCGAGTAGTATAGCTCCTAGAAAACGAAAAGCGCTCGTGCGAGTGTACGGCAGGCGTCAGTGTGGCTGACGCCGACGTGTCGCCACCATAAACCCTTCGGCCGACTCCTTCGTTCTCGTTTACCATTGGCCGGATGCGTGGTCTTACTTTCCCGAATCCCTTCACCATCTCAACGATATAATAAATAAATATATCTATATAAATTGAAAATAAATGACTTTACTAACCTATATATATTTTTTTTCACTATCAACTTTTATGTATATATGTGTGTGTTTTTGGGCAGTATACGATATATGTATATCAGTGTGTTATTATTTATATATTTATTTATTTTTTGATTGAGCCTTCCAATTAATATCATATGTCAAATGACATCTCGACCGTACGACGACGACCGATCGATAGTATTACGAGAATTATTATTATTACTATTTTTATTGTATGCCATACATATACCACTAGGACGAATATATTTGAAGTACTATACATAAAATATAAGTATAATACGCTTTATGTACGAACATGACAGAAGAGTGGGTAGTAACGGTATATATATGTATACTATCATGTACTTGTATCCTGATGAAAATTCCATCTCGACGGGGATAGGGTTTACAGAGAAATGTAGTGGTTTTTTTTTCATTTGGATATTTATTTTATCGGTCATTATTATTTTTACGATGAGAAATAACCCGATCAACATCATTGTCGTGCCGCTGTTAAAGCTATACTGTCATTCATGTTGACGTCGTATCATTTTATTGTTATTAATTTGTCTTTATTTAAAAAATGAAGACGAAATGGTACATATTTTCGCCGTCTGTAATATACTTATGAAATCCCAAAATACCTATATTTGTATACACACATAATATT
This sequence comes from Sipha maydis, assembly GCA_034509805.1. Lineage (NCBI taxonomy): Eukaryota > Metazoa > Arthropoda > Insecta > Hemiptera > Aphididae > Sipha > Sipha maydis. The sequence continues at coordinate 105,782 of JASXSY010000713.1, read as the reverse complement.
CATAAACTATGAACGACTGAAAATCGCACTGATTATCAACAATTCGGGCATAGAAGACCTTCTTTAAAAGAAGAAGTATTACTTAATTTGTTTTAGGTATAATTATATATAGTCCCTTGTTATTCATTATTAATTACTATTTTTTTTTTATAATATACATTTTAACATTATCATACTTTTATATCATATTTATCTTTAATTAGTTTTTTTTAAAATATACGATCGTAATTTATGATTATTTTTATTGCCAACCCATTACATTTTATTAAAAAATATTAGATATAATAAACGAAATTAAGTTAAAATATATATATAAAATGTAAAGCGAAAGTAAATATAAAATGTACATTTTACTTTAAAATTGAAAAATATTTCTACAATTTTTTGTTTAATTGCTTATGCATAATACATATTAAGGTCACACGACATGGGTAATATTTTATCGATTTCACAGAACGAATCTATAATAACAAAAAAATAGGCGTTTTTTTATATACATAATGAATTTACATTATTTAAAAGGTATAAGTGTTATATTATGTATGACATATGATAATATAGTAATCATTAGTAATGTAATAATAATAATCATAATTGAACATTTTAAATCGAAATACCTCTGCAGAATTTATTAACAAATTATTATAAATAAACGAATGAAAGGTATTACTTCAATAAATAATAAACGTTTATTTTTAGAAACACGATTATAATTTATTTTTAGAATACATGTACACTGACGACGATAGTTTGCAAATAGAAACGTTTAAAAATGTATCATATAAATATTTGTCAATTGGATCGATGTTTCAACGATGTACCAGTGTAATACAGATACGATCAAAAGACTGGTTTAGACTTAGATCTTCATTCCAATACATTTATATATATATATATATATATATATAATTCAGAATTTCAAGAAATATAGTACATTTAACTCGTGAAAGTATATTATACAAATATATAAATATTTTTCTTTTTCTTTATTAAAACCTCCAGTCAGGGTGTATATTTCATCGGCGCCTCTACGTCGGCATGACATAATATTTTATTTCTCGTTTAAAATGGAGATAAAAAAAAAAATGTGATAGCTTTTTGTAATTCAATAGAATATGAAAATATTAGGTTTATTTCCCATCGTTTATTGCGTAGAAAAAAAAAAAAAAGTCAGATCTATCAGTTGAAAAAACTCTCAAACACCGTGGTTGTCAATGCATTTGACGGATCCTAATCGCGTGTGTATACCATATATATATATATATATATATATATATATATATATATATATTAAGGTGCTCTCGTTCAGCAGCTATATGGTAGACGCATATAGTGTATTATTTCGGAAGGAACGACCGGATAAAATTTTCATTCCATATATATTACGACCCCATGTAATTGGAATTATTTCCACTCGAACGAATGCATGCAAACAGGAATATAAATACGTGCCTCTGTATATTTTCTGAAAACTTTCGAGCTTACTTTTACGATCGCTCGCGATAGTAATAATAGTACATTCCAATGTATATTATGTCACTTGAATAACATTCGCTTTTTGGGTAGTATGACTGCAACTGAAAATAACCTTGTATAATACTATGACATCTTTATTCTTAAACTATGCTCCTAACTAAGCTCAGCGAGAGACATCTTGGCGATCTGTGGATGTATCTGAATTAAATCAATATTTTAAATTATAATTAAATCTAAAGCTAACATATATGAATAGAGAACAAAATAAAAATAGAGAATATTAGTATGCTTCAACAGCACGAGTACTGATGTAAGGAAACACTACATAAAAATTTGCGTATATGATGTGGTGCTATACGACTGTAAAACATAGAAACTAAATAAGTCGGAATAACGAAAATTCGAAAGGTTTAAAAGTTGATTAGAACAAAGAACAAAAAAAATAACACTCAAAAAAGTAGAAGAGTACAAAGAGATATTGAAATCCATTAACGCAAGACGATCGAACATGATTAGTTATATTTTAAGATGCGAAAATGAACTAATTTATAAAATAATAGAAGTAAAAATTAAAGGAAAGGGATACCCAAAGATTTCATTTGTCAAACAAATGATTTCCGACGGAAGACTATTAAGCTACACTTAATTTAAGAGGTTAACTGGAAACAGAGAAGAGTGGAGTGTGTATATCTAATTGAAAAACCAAACATGAGGTTGAATAAAAAAAAAAAGAAACAAATTATTAGTTTATTCGTTGAGTTAATGTAGATTTTACACTATGCGATATTATTAAGATTGTACCATCATAATAGATGAACATAAGGAGAACGAATAAGTGTTGATAAAATCAATACACATTATCATGAATCAAATTAAAAAACAAAACATTAGTACACACTTTCTCTCTCTCTCTCTCTCTCTTTTTTCTTCATTTTTGTTTATTATTTTTTCATATTTTATGTGTGGTCGAATGTCTCTACTACAGCAGTATGCAACACGCGTTCCGCTGATGAAAACAGACAGGATAAATCTTTTTGAGCGCACTTTGGCATAGCGCTCGTGGAAGGACTTTGAGCGTGTGTCTCCTGCCCGCTGTGGAACAAAGTGCAATGTTTCTTAATGGAAAGTAACGCATTTATTCGTTTCCGCAGACTTTTAAACTAATACCGTGCGAATGAGAGGAATACACGACAGCATGACTGAAACGCACATAAAAACAACGTCAGCTCGTTAATTGAATTGCTCTGTACATATAAGACTATTAATTTAATTATACAATATTGCCCCGGTCTCCCGAAAACGTTTCTTCTCATTTATCGTTTTCACGCGTGACACGTATTCGGTAGGTGCATCTCTGCAAAAATTTTCGTAACCATGAAAAATTCTAAGGTATATCATACTGGATATTTGTATTATAAGTATATTAATACATCATGATATTTTAAAAGTAATAAATCGTATGGTATTATATAATAATAACAAAAATGTACATAATGAATGTGTATTTTTAATTATTCATTACTGTGAAGGACTACTAATTTTACTCAGTAGCATTTAAAAAATATACATTTTTATATGACTTTAGAAAAAAGTTTTTAAATATATGTTGTTCTATATAAATTTTAAAATAAATACTTTTGCTTACAAAATATTTTTTTTACGAAGAAAAGGCAAAATTCGTTAAAAAAAAAAAAAGCTACTTATATGGACATTTATTTTATTATTTTATTATTTTTTTTTTATATATTTTTTATGCATTATGAGGAAATAAATAATTAAATAGAATTTTCCAAATGTAGTTTTCTAAAAAGTTTTCAGCAATAGATAAAGTACCTACTTACATTTAAAAAGTTCATTGAATTAACTTTTAAGATTATAAAGTTTACAGGACTTTTATATTTAAAAATGAAATAGTTAAAATATGGGTCTTACACTCAATTATAGGTTAAATATAATTATTATTATAATTAAAATAATCAGTGATTTAAAAACATTTCCTCTTTGTAATATTTTTATACATTTAAAGTATAAAGAAAAATATAATCTACACGATAACGTTTAATAACGTTAGAAACCTTATTATTATTATTATTATTATTTTTATTATTTAGAAACCTTATTTTTTATTTTAAAATATTGGAATAAATTAAAGTGACGAATGAAAACAAAGTCTATAATTGAAAATATAGGTATAAACTAACATTTAATGTTATTTTATAATAATTAAAATTATAATTATACATATATATATATACATATATACACACATATATATATATATATTTATATATATATGTATATATATATATATATATATAATATATATATACACACACACACACACACACACACATATATATATATATACAGCAGTTGGTCGATTTTCTTTTTATTATATTTATTATATGATTATTGTATTCAACGATGTATCATTTGACATAATATATTTTTTTTAAGTCCATATTTACTGCGATTAAAATATTGGATGTAATACTCCTAAAGTGTCATATTTTCCAAAACCATTAAGATAATTCTATCCGAGTAGTAATATCAACCATCTGAGATCAATGAAAATCAACTCAAATTCATGCACCTGTTTCTTTCTTTATATGTCGTTAATAACAGCACTTCATAATAGCAATCTAATCATCTCGGGCCAAGAGCGAGAAAATATAGATACATATTATATATGCCTACAATTCACGCGAGTACTGCATACTGCATATTTTACGGCTACATAAAATACTCGTACTTCCACAGTGCACTGCAAAAACAGTGTTAATCTGGTATCGAACTTCCTCCTTACTCACTATTTTTTTTTTTTACATGATCGTTAGAATAAAGTTGTGTGACTACCGTTCAGAGTTCAAAATGAGTATGCAACGACAACACATACATCATGTAGAGGCAATTTATCCAAAAGCACATAAAATAAACATTTATTCACATCTTTCTCATTTTCTCTCTCTCTCGATCTTTCATAAAGAAAAAAACGTGAAGAAGCCGCTGCTTTTTCTTTTATTCGGTAAAATTACTCAATAAACCGTAGGCAGTCCAAAAAAGTAAAAAATAATATTGTTTATTATACCGCGAAGTTTTGCATAATTTAATACATATAAAAATATCGTAAAAAAAAAATTAAAAATTCTCATATACATTGAGCGTATAGCCTTGTGAATGAAATTATTTATATTTATATTGGATAACAAAAAAAATTATAATAATTGTATGATTTTCTTACTATATGTACACGTGATATACTATACGTATAAGTCAATAATTCTAGAGGCAAATATTTGTTTAATCGATGATTTAAAGTATTGGTAACCAACATTTTTACAAGGACAATTAAAAAAAGAAGAAATTAAAATTTTAAGCGAGCCAAGAAGTTTTTAACGTTTTCTTTTAAGTTACTAGAAATTTATTTTTCGCCGCAGTTACATCTTAATATAGAATCAGTGAAAATTAAATTATTTATTATATATTGATTGTTATTAATTTGGAAAAATAAAAAGTATAAATATGCATAAATACAGTATGATCACGATAAGTGGAAATACTCAATAACTATGTGCAAGCTTCATATATTTAAATTTTTATTTTTTAGCTAACTAACAATCATTATTATACATATTTTCAAATAATTAGACTATTTTTGTGACAGTTAATTGTGCACATGCGCACAATAACTTGTTTTTTTAAATGGTGTGACCTATTTTTTGACCACAAATTATTTTATTTTTATTGTGTTTTTTAATGAATTTTTGTGATTGAATATCTTTTCTAAGTTGAAAAATGAAGTTATAGCAATTTAAATTTATGTTATTTTCACGGGTGTAAGAGATTACAAAATACGTAGTTAATAATAATAAATACGTTAAATAACTAATCCAATTTACGAAACACCAGTTTACCCATTATGTTTATCTTTATTAAATTTATCTCAGTAATTGTATTGTAGTTATAATGTATACATAATATCATACGGGCATAGGTACCACTTACACTTTAAAAATTGTTCACAGTCGTTGTTATCCTGCAGTAAGTGTCAATCACTAAAAATCAAAAATTAATATTTTATGATTTTAAACCATATTTAATACTTATCTATTAGTTATTATGGACAATTTAGAAAAAGTGGACATGCTCTTTACATATTGGGAATGCTAAAAAAATACACGTCTTGCCAAACAAATGCTCTTTATTATCCGAGTAACTATGAATGAACAATAAATTTAATTTTCATTGCTTAATTTCTTATCAAATGAATGTATTTTATTTATTTTTTAACTTTTGTGAATAAAAAGGAATCAACGTTTATATATAATATATATTTTTTTTATGTGATTATTGTCTTTGTCTTTTTTCACAGAGAACATCAATATTAGGTTCAAATTTAATTTAATTTACTTGAAAAACGACATAGAGATGTGCATTTGTTATTCAAGACTAAATTTTGTTTTCATTGATTTTTATACAGTGGAACCTCGATAACTCAAATCGGTATGGGGCGAAAAAAAAAATCGAGTTATCGAAAATTCGACTTACGGAAAACCTCGATAACTCGAATCGGCAAAGAATTTTGAGTTATCGAAAATATTTTTTTTTCATTTAAAAACACAAATACATACATACTTAATTTTATAATTTTATTTATTCATGTACATATTTACTAATAAATGTATACTATATGGAGGTATGTATATTGTATTAAAATTAAAAACAATATATTCTATAAAAAAGTATTAAGTAATAAATATGTATGTATGTATAAATTGTTTGTAAAAAAAGAAAATACAATGTAATAAATAAAGTAGAATTATTTTTTAGTCTCGGGAAAAAGCTGCTGCTATCGACCCAGCATTATTACAATTACAGATTATTGTTATTTATAATAATACACTTAGTTATTTGACCTTCGAGTTATCAAGGTATGTACGTGTTATATGTACATACATATAATATTATATAAATTCGAGTTATAAGCCAAAATTCTACTAAAAATATTTTGACTTATAGAGAAATTCGAGCTGGCGAAATTCGAATTATCGAGAAAATTTATCAGACGTATCATATATTGTAAGGCCGGGGCCAAGGCATTCCTTCGAATTATTGAAAATTCGACTTATAGAGGTTCAAGATATCGAAGTTCCACTGTATTTGAAAATATTTGTTCATAAATATAAGTTGAACCGACTATACAAAATACCTAGTACTGCTGAACATTTGAAAAACCTAATTAGAATAGATTTGAATAGAACTCAACAAGATTTTTAAATCTTGAATAATGTTGAAATTACTTTTTTAAATAATTATTAAATTAAAGTTTAATGATTTATAACTATAAAGAAGTTATTACAGTTTAATTAAAGTTATGTATCTATATTAAGAGACTTTCGATTAAAATTATAATTTTTCATTTGCTTGAATGTCTTTAAGACTATTTTAAAATTCGTGTGTAAGTTTATTGATAATTTTGAAGCATTACTGTATTGGAAGTATACTTACATATTTTTTTTAAGTATATTTTTTATCATATGATTCAATAAGATTTGAAAATTTGACGGACCAGTTAATAAATGATCGCGGACTGTAGTTAGTTACCATTGAATAAGTACTAAAAACTATTACAGTGAAAACTGTCTAAAGCGGACCCTGAATAATACGGAAAACTATCCAATACGGAATTTTTCCACGGTCTCGGCACGTTCCTATAGTTTTATATAGACGCTCAACCTCAATAAAACGGAACCTTCATAACGCGGAAACGGAACGGTTTTGTAAGTCCCATGCAAGTAAAAACTTTGCATAAACCGGAAAAATGACACACGCGTGTCAAATCTACATGTACATCGTACATACTCGTACAATGCATTATCGCATTATCGCATTATTATTATGTATTATCGCATCTTAAACGATACGAAATTTCTTCTTTGTAACTGTGAAACAGTCTTACACCAACAGTCGTACGTACACTTTTAATTTTATTTTATCTCCCGTTCATCGAATTAAATATTAAAATGCTAAAATATAAGTGTCTTTTATAAAATGAAAAATATTAACTGATCGATATGAGTACAAAACAACATTCAGTAAAACAATTACAAAATATATTTAATTGTGGAAAAACTCAGGTTTACAATACTCTTAAAAATCAAAATAGAATTAAAGAAGAATGGTTAAAAGGTAATTTACATCTTTAAACTCTACATCATTTTTGGAAATTCTAAATGTTTATTTGTATAATTGCCTTAGTAATTTCATATGTAATATGTAATAAAAAACCTATATTTTAGTTAAAATTTAATGAATTATAAAACCTATATTTTAGTTTGATTTTAATTAATTCTATTATTTAAAACAATAATTTAAAAAATATTCTTTGGTATTTATTTGAATTGAATAATCCGGAATTTTTCCGTTTTATTGAATGAAGCGGAAAACTGCTTAAAGCGGAATTTTTTGTTGGTCCTATGCGATTCCGCTTTAGACAGTTTTCACTGTATATTGTACGAAGGATTCATTGGTTTTATATTAGTGAGCGATTTTTTCAGTAGGATTTAAATTATATCATAAATTATACTTATATTATATATATATATATATATATATATTATATATATATTATATATTATTATATCATCTAAATGATAGTAAAACGGTTTTAAAGAAATATTTTTAAGTACTTAATGTTACGGAATTTCACTCACATTAGTAGATGAATAGATTTGAAAATTAGTTAATCATGAATTATACTTTAACTAATTTTCAAATCTAATCATCTACTAATGTGAGTGAAATTCCGTAACATAAAGTACTTAAAAATATTTCTTTAAAACCGTTTTACTATCATTTAGATGAATATTGCTTAGACTTTGATAAATTAAAAAAAAATATGAGTTTATCATCCGTAAAATTATTAATTATAGAATACCTATGAAGAAATATATGAAAACTTTAATGCTATTTATATATATACGTTTACACGAATAATAATTTTAAGACTGAAAAAGAAAATTAACCGATTCTTTGGATTTGTAAGTCATAAAAATGTAAAAACTATTTAATTTTCAGAGAAAACGATGAAAATAACTGATGTAGAAAATATATGAAAAAATAATTACGTGATCGAAGACAAACAAGCGAAAATAAATTCACATAATATATTATTATATAATATTCACATATATATTATATTAAATTAGAGTAAGCCTGACTGTAAACTTGGTTGTATGATTGATATATTACAATATAATACCTGTCAATAAAGCGCAAATATCAAAATGTTATGAGCTTTAATCCAAGTATAAAAAAAAAAAAAAAAAAACGAATACTCTCTTCCCATCTATGTAAAATTTTCATTTTTATGCAGCCATTACTCATATAAATAACAGTATGGATAAACATTTAGTAAAATAATTCAGCGTATGTTTTGAAGTATTGATTAATTCATCCGAAGGATATTACTCGCTCGCCTGCATAGTATCAGAGATATAATATGTTATATACACAATGGTGTATAATTATAATATGTACTCGCAGTGGGTTACGGTAAATCATGCAAAACACTTACACAACGTACATACGGGTAAGGAAGGGAAATTAATTGAAAGGTTCTTTAAAATTGCACCTTCGTGTCAAAATATACTCGATACATTAACTTATATTTTATACTATATACATTTATATTTACGCATACATTTAATATACATGAGGTGGAACTATATTATAATAAATAATAGGGCAGCAGTATGTATGTGTGTGTGTGTGTGTAAGAAGTAGTGAGTGCTATGAGGGAAATCTGACGGAATGTAAACATAGTGTAGGGAAAGAAAAAGAGCACTAAGACGGAGTGGAAAAAACGTTCCACGAAACAACTTCAGGAAACAATTCATAAAAATGTTGACTCAACCTAATTTTAGGGTACAGGAAAATGGCCATTATATTTCTAATAACCCCGAGAGTTTTTACACGGGGTAATATTTTATGTGGATTTATACTATACATTTATGTATGTAGGCCAAGTACAACAGTTTCGCGCGGCGAACGCTATCGATGGAGAAATCGTGGGAAAATATACAAATATGCTGGTACCACACTTCGAAACATCATTCAGCCTTAGGCTATCAGAGTCAAAGAAAATTGTCGAGTGGGTAATGAAAGAAAAGAAAAAAAAGACTTTGTATTATACGACGAAGACGCACACTATTGGGTTTTTAATTATTTTAATTGTCTCTTGATGTTCATGATAAACTGAGCGTTATTTACGCGACTTGCGAAAAAATTATAATAACTATACCTAGGTTGTATCCACATCGAAAAGCTTCAACTGTTACTTTTGGTGTAGCCACCGGCGCCTATCCCCTCAATCAATCAGTGATCGCGTATGATTTCAACGCGTCGTCGTGCATACTCCCCCAATAAAACTATTAGATCTTCGCATTAGTTCATAAAGGTATAATACATAATTAAATGATTTACACATAAAAATAAATAAACAAATGTTAAGCTTGGAGTATTATTACTTTTTTATTGAACGACCGGTTTCGAATTAAAAATGTATCATCGGTAACGTAAAAATTCAATAAAAATACGACTGGATAAGAAAAATGGTCAACAGAATATTATTAATATAATTATTTTAACCATATATAATCGCCCCACAAGCATCTCGTCATTAGATCTACATAATACATAATAATTTAGGGTACTTGCATGGAAAACGTCTACTAGACGCATCATGTTATTTACATAATATTACTATCTGATCCCGTGCACTTCGTTGCTCGTGAAATATACCAACTCTATATGACTCAAACTTTGTTCAATTCGTTATTTAATATTCGATGGATGATGTTCTAGACTTATCTTAAGTTTTCTGTTGCCCGGATTAAAAATTCTGATTTGTAGCAGTATATTATCAGGTAGGCAATCTACCTGCGGTAGATCGCGAACCTAGTGCTGTTTGTGCGTAAGTGTATGATTTAACTCTAATAAAATATCAAAGTTATACCAAGTTTGACATAAACTAAACGGTGGATTAATATCACCAATTCACTCATATACCTAACCTAATCTTAACGTACTAAAATACGATGAATAAAAAATACTTTACAAGTACTAAAAATTTATTAATTTTATTTTGTATATTTATATGTGTACATGTGTGTGTCTGTGTCTGTGTGTGTGTGTGTGTGTATGTGTGTGTGTGTGTGTGTGTGTGTGTGTGTGTGTGTGTGTGTGTGTGTGGAAAAAAGCGATGGTCATATTTTTATTTTATCGGGTACTTTGAGACAATAGGAGATTAAAACACGCGCGATTGGCATAACGGTGACGATTGGCTAAAATGAAACGGATGAAACGATGAACTCGTAAAAATTGATTTCATCGAGAATAATAATAATAAAAATATGAACTAGACTCGGCCCCATAGTTTAGGGACGTATAATATATTATTACGAGTGTGGAAAATAACGCGCTGAAGCGGCAGATTCATAGGGGAATAACTACGGACAAATTATTATTATTATTATAACTAATATAAACTATACGCTGTTTCGTTGTTTCACGAGACCACATACTGCGGTGACGGTGATCATCCCTTTGGCCTCTGGTCTTCTTGTTGTATCATTGTCATCGTCATCCGGCTTTTCGTCGCCGAGACATTATTATCACAATGCGTATTTTTGAAAAACATAGTCAGACGTTGTCTGAAACGCCGCAAACTCGGCATGGCGCCTAGCTAATTTGACAACTACAAATGAAATAATACGTACACACATGAATGCAATAACGAAGCCGATCGATAAAAGCCCATTTAGGTATGTGTGTGTGTGTGTGTGTGTGTGTGTTTGTGTACATATAATAAGGGGGTTTCCCTGTGTATTCTAACCACTTTTACCCCGCTGAGTAGCCGTGTCGGACGCGGTCAGAGTTTGACGCCTCAATTAAAATCCACTTTGTTCGACGCCACCACGAACGAGAGAGGACTATTATCTATATGAAATACATGTACACCCACACAGCGTGATGGAACGGACTATCCTATTGTACTGTATTTTAACTACATGAAATACGAGCTCATATTCGATTCTATTCGTTCTTCGAATCTCATCACTATCGACGTCTCTATACAAAAATTATGAAATGAACATAAAGAAAGAACGAAATGGGAGCAAAGGTATTTTCTTAAAATGTCGACGATTGTTCATTAAATTGTTGGTTTTGAACAATCTACACAGAGAATGCAATCTGCGATGGTCATTGGCTAACAATAATAACATTTGAACAATAGAAAAAAACAAAATTTTTGTTGACCCGTATTGTAAAAGTTAATGTATGGAAAAAGTATGGATATCGTAAAAGCAAACAATAGTAATGAGCCAGTAATAAGTAAAATAAGTTGAATTTTTTTTTTTTTTTTTTGTACAAATCTTAAACATTTCTATAACAAATAACAATGGATTATGATATGTGTTACATTATTCAAGGCGGAGAATGGTAGTCAATTTTATTTGAAGAGGTTAATCTTCAGAGCGCCTACTTTACTTTTCGTATTCGGATCACGAAGGTAAAATATTATGACGTGTATTGTGTTCATACAATATAATATTATATACTGCAGGTATTACACGATGATTGGTAGATGGCACGTGAACGTTTTCCGGGTATAAAAATATTTTATTATGATATATTATCTGTATCGAAAACAACTGTATCGACAAACGACTGTATAGGTACGTCGGAGTCGAGCCTATATATTATACAGTGTGCAGGTAGTGAAAATTTCTAGGAACTTTAAAAATTGAAAATGCTCGAAGTTTATAGTCGGAAATATATCATCTAAAGATATATCGTATATGGAGGTTGAAAAAAAAGAGATAAATATTTATTTTACGAGTTATTAAACTAAGCGGAATAATGTCACGATGACATGCATCGGTTTGAACGCGACTAAGGTGTACGTAGAAGGTTCGTTATTATGAAAAAAAAAAAAAAAATCCCATTATGAATATTTAAAAATTCGTTTTTCTACTTTGCGTCACCCCGGTTCACGTTATAATACGGTAATAAAATACAAAGGTAATAATGATACGAAACATTGTCAAGGCAAATAATTTCGTATACAGTAATCGAATGCGTATAGTGCATGTATTTACAATAATTCACGACTATGTTGTATCATCACTAAAATATAGATGATACAAAACACCTAATTTAATTCAATTATTCTTATAAAATTAATAAATTATCAGCAAATTCACACATACACATACCACCTTCAGGAAATGCTGACCAGATAGATGGCCATAGAATAAAATGCCGCCGAAATGACGTGATGAGGGTTCGTTCTACTGCCATCGATGCGGAGGATGGAACGCTGACCGATTTACGAGTGAAGTGATCGATCATTCTTTTGTTTTTGTATTAATTATATTTTTCGTTGTCTTTAATTAAAAGGTTTTGATTGTAATTGTAAATGGTGTTTATGTTTAGTAATTTTTCTATTTTAAGTACTTTGTGTGAGTAATATATGAAAAAGTTGGTACACTTACAAAAAAGGTTTTAAAACTATATAGTATTTCAAACCTCAATCCAGTGCTAGATTATATTCTTTGTCAGTTTGAAGGGAGAGTAAAATATTGTTTAGGTGAAGATTAACTGACGCTCGAAACATCCAGTACTAGATCGTCTTCTTTGTCACTTAATAAGGTAGTCGTCTAGGCCAATTATTAGGTTTTTCTTCACGTGCTTGTTTGACGGTTAGAGTGTCCAACAACCGACAAATACTTTGTTTTTGTGTTGTTATACGTCAAGCCTTTGCGTGGCGTATACAACAATTATATAGTATAACAACTACGTTACTTTGCTGAGACCACGATCGTATAATTTATGAACTCCGCGCGATATTTTGTTTAAATTCGATTTACTATACTTGCATTTAATGCGTCGTATGATACTTGAACAATGATACTTGAACAAATGTGTAGAACACAATAAATTACCTATACTTGGATTTTAAGTTAGACAAAAGCACAAAGTTACAACGAGGAATCGAAATAAAACAAAAAATGCTATCGGTATATAAAATTATTTAACGGTACGTCATAACGGTAATCAAATAAACACTAAGTTATACTTATATATGCATTAGATTATTTCTTCCTGTCGAAAAACATATTTTTTTGAACGCCCTAGTGATATTTTATCGTATCAAAAATTATGAAGTTAGTAAATATAAATTCAAATTTACCGTGTTTGAAATTTCGTATTTCTAAATTTCGAATCGGAAATAACAATATTTCAACATAGCTAAATTATATATATATATAATAAAAAAAAAACACCCCACAGTGACTAATCAAATGATTTATGGAAACTATGAAACTTTATACACGTTTGGAGGAAACAAAAACGGACTTTTTTATTTCAGAAAATATAGTTTCTTTGTAAATCGAGTGCTGTAAAAGAAAAGTCCTTCGAACGACAACTTTTAAAAAAGAAAGGAAAGAATATTTTTATTTTTTTATTACATTAAATGGCTTAGAAGTCTTATTTTTTAAGTTGTATTTGTTTTTTTTTTTCGGGCATATAATAATATGTAAAGAAGCTCGTGTCTCCTAGGAATTTCGAGCGCTTTCCCACTCGTTTCACGTATTCGGTGACAGCGTTGTCACGAGGCCAACAAAAAATAATAGTGTTTTAAATTCAGTAACTTTCTTAAAATTCTCTAGAGCATAATATTCTAACTATTTTTATTATATCAACACCGCTCTATCTTACCACTATTATTACCATATACCTGGTAAAATGTATTGACCATCACCAGAACAATCACATCAAGCTGATACCTCTTACTTCGTAAGAAATGCTACGTATCTACTAAGTGCGTAACTACTTAAAAAAGAGCGGCGACTATTTCCCATCGATTACATTTTTTTTTTCACATTCTTAAAATTTTTTTTTCATACATAAAACAAATTTATTATCTTACTCCCGATGGTGCAAAAATTAGCTAATGCTTACCGTACTACATTAAAGTTTAAACCAAAAAGTATTCCATGTAGATAGTATTAAAATTTATAATAATTGAGTTAAAAAAAAAAATAAATAAAAAAATATTGGTTAAACGAATTATATCACGTTCCGAATAATGTCAAGAGAGATATAAGATTTAGGAAATAATATAACATAAATGCGTACCTTTTACGGCATTTAATTTGTTTCCAACCACTTGCTTCGCCACAAAAGCCGCCATTATGCTTCAATGCTTCTGTAACAAAAGATTATATAACCTGTTAAGTACTGAAGAAAATTTACAACAAAATTGATTTCACACTATGACAATCATTGTGTATTATTTTGTTCATTCAATGAATGCATACGCTTATCGTTATTTTCTCACAAAAAATTGCCCTTAAATAAAACGAATATCGGCAAAGATCAAGTCTATACAAAAATAATTATTATTTACATACATTCATAAAGACGCGAAAATTAAATTTACTACAAAAGAGTGAATTCAAATGAAGTTTTATTTTAAAAAAATGTTTCTTAAATTTAATATTTTTGCAACAATATAGAATAAAATAAAATAACAACGTTTAGAATATAATTATGATTTTATAATTCATATAAATAATAAATTAATATGTTTTGGTGAAAAGCGTAGACATGTTAATACACTATTTAAACAATGAAAAATGTATATTTTTTGTGTGGTGAAACGGAAAAATAATACGATTGGCACTTGTTTACATATAATTCTGACATTGCATAACTAAAACTAAATAATACATAAAACAAATGGCGATTACGTTTAGGGTATCCGTATAATGGGAAAACATACATTACTCTGCGTAAAGCGAATATGCTATGCGATTTTCGCATATTTTGTATATATATATATATATATATATATATATGATATAGTATGTCATTTTGCAAAACGTTACCAATTGATACGATGTGTAATATTTTATAGGTTAATATAAAAATGTTACGAACAATAATGTAGCTATAAATTACAGGAAATAAAATGTGATGTAATTCCGTTGCTGTTTAGAAATAAAATATGACAGGAAAATGTAAATAGATAAATACTTATACAAGTAGTATAGTTATTGTAAGGATCCAATCACATTATATGTTTTATAAATAAATTATTTAAAGTGTTTACAGATACATCTATAAATATAATATGTGTATATCTTTAATCAAAACTTTCTGATACAAACTTTAAATAGAATACGATTATACTAATAATGTTACTAAACTGACTTAGGTAAAAAAATTATCAAACAGATTAAGAGTTTAATTGTTTTCCGATATCATGTTGTGCTCGATATTGATAAGCTTATATAAAATACGCAGGAATTGTACGTCGTTATAATATGTTTTCATGGTATATGAGGAATTTATTTTTCTAATAGAGAATCCTCCGAAAAAAAAACACCATAAACTTTCGTTACGATTTCTTTTTTCGCATTAAATAAAAATAAGACAATCCAATTTTTCTATAATTTTAACTAAATGATAGTGCGTGCATACATCATAATATAACATCAACGTAGATACGGCTGAAATTTCATACGGTAAGTACGAATTGTCACGTTTTTCGGTGTTTTTCAATGCTAGTCGAGCTTCTGAAACGACCAATGGTCAACAGTTGAAGAGGCATAGGTAGCATAGTTATATGTCAAGTAGTATTTATTGGCCTACAAATTCCGAGAACGCTATTTTTGACGACGACGGTACAAACGTTAATTTCCGAAGTTTTTCGTCACATGTGAACACTTAAGTAGTTAGTGTAAAAGTCAAAGCTGTGACAACAAACACACCGTGCCGAGAAAATAATAATTGTCAAAGGTTTTAAAAACATTTGCTAGGATAGGAGTGACTTAAAAGTAAAGTACAGTCATGTCAAATGCAGGAATGTGGTATGACATGTGTGGGTATTTACCTCAAATTTTTTTTTTTAGTTTCTAGTTTCTTTCTCTCTCTTCTCCTCTCTCTCTCTCTCTCTCTCTCTCTCTCTCTCTCTACATATTTCTTTCATATTTCGATATTTCATGGAAAAATTGTCCTCGCTCTCTATCTATGACGCAAAGTTTCGTATCAAAAACGTAGGCAGTTATTTGTCAGACGTATGTTTTTCCGCGCGTATGTAAATCTTAAATATTGTTCTCGCACAAACGTTATATGGTATTCATTAACAACGTGTTTACAGGTGTGATTATAGTAGGTATTTGTGTCTTGTGTTTGGACGCGTATAGATACGAGTATAAGAATATAAGATAAGCTGTATAGGATTATCTGCCCATGTAGAACTCCGGTCAGGTGAATAACAGTATTGGGGAAAGGATTTTCACAGGATGGAAAAAGTATAATATAGTATGGGATAAAAACGTTGCAAAGTTTCGTCGTAAAATATGGTTTTCATAATTTCTCGTCCACCAGTTGTTCCTACACACATGCATACATACACACACAAACACAAACATTCGGTAACAGTTGCCACACTAAATAATATATATATAGTGTAAAGTAGATGAAAGTGTATTATTATATCTCTCGCATACAAGTGATACAAGTGTATACTTCGGGACACATCATACTCGTACATACGCGAGAAACGGTCGTGTGTACGCTGCTGAAGGAGGCAAACGGTATTAGCATTTCCATCGCGATGATAATAACATGTAAAGAGATGAAATATGTTTATATATTACACTACGTGATGATATTATTGTAATGCGTGTCGCGTATACTTGTAGACGTGTGTATTATAATATTACCGACATATTATTATGTATCTAAGACGTGTACGTGCACTTTTCCCACGACATCCATCCACGTTCAGCGTTCCGTATTCGATCGCGTATTTATTCCTTTTCCCGATTACTTTGAGTAATATAATATGATTTGTCCTATTAGATTTCCCGGGAGACCTTACCACCATCCTCTCCCCACTACCAAAATCATCATCGCCGACCGCAACGTTTCGTCGTCGTAGTTGCGCAGTCGTCTTACCACGCAGTCTGCACACGTCTTAATCGCTCACCAAAATTATTCAAATGATTATGCAAACCTATACCGTCAGCTTCATGCACGCACTCGCGAACGGCACTTACCCGCAACGACCACTCACTAATCGCATCAAATTGTAACACTATCGTCTGCAACGCCAATCGACATCGTTTCATCGTTATAATAACATCACTATCACCAGAGCCATATTTCAATACGAGCACGTATTTATCCGGGTAGTCTTAGAGGTTCACAGCATTCATCACCTTACAATTCTGAGATATCGGAGAAAAAAAACACCCTTTCTCTATAACCAACATCACGAGACAATAACTAATACTAACTTATTGTTATTATTAGGCCCGTTTTGCCATTATTACCGTTACGAACCGCGCGACTAACTGCATTCGAACTTTCACTTACCGCATCCTTCCGCATCGCACATATATGCACCAACTCACGTGTATATCCATGCACAATATTTAGTAGAGTATACCTGATAATATAATATGCTTCGGCTATCTGTCGTCATTGTCGACACCTCGCATTAACATGTGAGACACGCACAGATGACGTTTTAATAATTTTCAACGGCAATGCAATATATATTTGTATACAATGGTTCTCCATGCGCGCACACAAATTATTTTATATATATATATATTTATATAAATTCGTCCATGGTGTTATATTAGTAACAACTAACAACTCGTATACGTTATACACACCAACGCATATTATATTTATACAAACACTGTGTTGTCACGTGATGTTGGCCCGTACATCTCGATATTACATATGCATGTGAATAAGCAGCTTGCACGACGTTTGGCACTGCACTATACATATTTATACATATAATTATCGTCACAAACTTATTGTACTCACACACACACACATGCGGTATAATGTATACAAATTAAATACACGGGATTGAACGCCAAATGTGTTTGGCTCGGCGAGCACTCAAACGTTTTAGAACTATATATATATATATATATATATCCGTATATTGTTTTTGCAACTATCAATCAATGTATACGGGGCTACGCACTACAAGCCACGAGTTCTTTCCGCGGTCGCGTCGAAACTTTTTTTTCAGGAAAATCACAATATCGTCGTGGAGTGATGGATAGTCCGTTAGAATATTGTATGTAAAGAAATGTCTCGTAAAAATCGTTATCGATTTTCCGGAGGTGCGAGGGAGAAGAAGGAATAAATATTATTAGAACGTAATAACGAAGCCGCGTCTACAGGAGATGTTCGGATACATATCCCTACAACTCAAGATCCGCTGAATGTTTGACGATATCTTAATCGGCACGCACCCGTGCTCGTTGTCCACCCCCCGCCGAGAAGAAACATGTAATATTTAAATCGCCATATACCACGCGATCCCTGAGCGATACAAAATATATCGTAACACAAAAGCGTGACTGCTGAACACTGGTATATTACGCAAAAATAATAATGTCCTTTTATGGTACTGGCTAAAATCGAATCGGCCGTCAAATGTTCCTCGTGTATACTATATCAAGTATAGTACACTCGGCCTACATCGAAAAGAAAAAGTATATACCTATGTTTTGCTTAAATAGCCGTTCGAATCGTTACGACAATGGGTGTGTATGTTACAATTTCAGTCAAAAACATTTATAGAAATTTCATATATATATATATATATATATACTAGCTGATCCCGTGCACTTCGTTGCTCGTTTAATATACCAACTCTATATGACTCTAACTTTGTTCAATTCGTTATTTAATATTCGGTGGATGATGTTCTAGATTTATCTTAAGTTTTCTCTCCGGAATAAAAATTCTGATTCACCGCAGTATATTATCAGGTAGGCAATCTACTTGCGATAGATCGCGGACCTAGTGCTGTTTGTACGTACTTTAGTGTATGATTTAAATCTAATAAAGTATCAAAGTTATATCAAGTTTGACATAATACGGTGGATTAATATAATCAATTAATACATTATCCTAACCTAACCTTAACGTACTAAAATCCGTAGTGTAGAATTGTATTGTTGACTATTTGCATTAGTTTTTCGAACTATTTCTGTTGCTCCGGATGATGTCATTTGAAAACATGAATTTAATGTTCTAATTGACTTCAGGAACACGTTAGAATCTGGATCTGTACCGATAAGCAAACCGTTCAATGGTTCAGGTGGTGTTCCAATTTCAGGTAGTTGCATCTTTCCTGACGCGCAACACATCCCGACTGGCTCATTTTTGAATTTGAGAGCATGGCAGTGCGGGCATTCCTTGTCCATAGCACAAATTACTACTTTTGAATGAGCATAATATTCAATATCCGGCTCATACTGGAATGCTAGACGCAGGAATGAATCAGATACTAGACGCAGGAATGAATCAGATATAAATGCTCGATGTACCTGTTGGCGTTGTTGGTCATTTGCTCTGCGTGAGTTAACTACGAATCATTCGCATTATCGGATTGGCATTGTTCGTCTGTTCTTTGCACTCTTCTATTTCTCATGTTTGTAGCTGCATTTGTTCTACGACAAAAATTGCAATTCTGGCGTCTTCTTGGCATTTTTAATGACACAAACAAATAGAAAATATTCAAAGTACTTATTTATGTTTCTTTTTTGGTTACCTTGCAACGTCGGGTAATTCATGATATTAACCACTAATAAATAAATATTATTCTCAAATCTTATAACCCCCATAGCAACCATTTATAAACATACACAAAAATTTCTATCGTAAGTCTCAAAATTCCTGTTTGAGCACCTCCCGGGGGTGGAATTAGGTCCATATATAAACTCTATAAACCCGCTCCACGACATTCTCTATAATTTAAAAAAAAATTTGAACCAAATCGGCCCAGCCGTTCTCAACTGATGCAAATTCGAATTTTTTGTCTCCATTTTATATACATATAGATGTATATATGGTATATAACATTAAAAAAATGACTAATCGTAATTTTCTGTATTGTTTTTCTTCAACTGAGAAAAAATACAAATTGTTATAGTTTAACGGTTTAATATATTTTATTTTATTTTTATACCCATTCACTCTGATTGTCTCGTTTATTGCCAAGAAATAGGGACAAAAAACGTAATAATATGCCTATTTATATAATACTCATCCATATACGAGTATATACTCATGAATTATTCAATTCGATCGATTTCGTATTTATGCTGTTGTCTTCGATCGCAACGGCATTATTTGAGTAGAAGTTTATTGCATGCATATTTAACTTTGACATTTAATTTATATAAAAATAAAAAAATAGTATTTGCGTATAAAAGTATACAAATATAATAACATAATCAACTATAACACGAGAAAGTTTGAAATCAATATTTTCATATTTTCAATAATCGAACAATGCTTTTCAGTTTGTATCTACGTAATTATATTACGCACACAAATAAGCCAAGACAAGTGCGTCAAGTAATCTCATCAGCTTAACAATATTATATCACTCGTTTTAAAGCGTTATCGTAAAGTTTCACGTTCTACGAGAATATTTTAAAAACATTATACGTGATATTGTTTCGATTAATGAAGATTAAAAATCCGCTACGAGCATCCTAACTAATTCTTCTGTTTTTAAGAATACATTTCGCGACACTCCACAGGGATAGAACTTTTTATGCTATTTCAAAATTTGAATATCAAGCATAAACCCTCGTATTTATCATCACAGACAATAATATTACGATTTTTATTATATTGTGAGATGCTTTGCAGAGATAACACGTACACACGTTGCAATACCACAATATGATGTTCTTAGCACAGTAATATTCCAGTCTTTATAATAATGTGGGCAGTGAACGCATCATAAATTTGATTTTATGAAAATATAATGAAAAAAATATAATTGAAAATTTCAGTTTCTTCTCAATAAATTGGTTTATGTTAAAACATTTGACATGGTGATAAATTAATTTAAGTTAAGTCGTGTACAATATTTGTATAATATTGGGTTACATTTTATGAATTATGTATATCACAATATGATTATCAATTAATCAATTAATGATTATTAATTAATCAAAAATTATAAGAAAACGTAAATATTTTGCACATCTAATTCACGCAATATGGTATATATATATTATTCATAGAGCATTTATAGATTTAAAAGTTTTATAAATCATGAATTGAAGTGTGTTCAGGGCACGAAATAAACATTAATTATAGAATTAATAAAAAACGATATTTTAAAAACTTTTTAAGTTGTATAAAACAGCATCGACTAATAGTATTCAAGATTTTCAATGAAATGCAAATATCTTATAATTATCATATCAAAGAAAATTATTAATTAATGTAAATTAATTCTTACTTTCTTACTCCCAGAACCTCACGCTCAAGACTTTTAAATATTCAATTTAAAAAAATATATTATTTATTTTTTCATGAAAATTCAAAAGCAATTCCTCTGCGGTATTTGTTTAAATTCAACAGAACAAAAACACCGATTTTATTTATAAGGTGTTGTAAATTTCTATAAATAAGTTTAAATAACGTATGGAATAGACCAAGATTTTACATAGGCATATAATTTTAAACACAGTTTATTGATCATAAGACCAAAAACTTGTTATTTATTTTCAGTAAGTTTTATTTATGATAAGTATCAATGATACCAACAAACGTGAAAAAACCCGTATAAATTCTGCAACATTGGAATTCAACAAGGAAAACAAGAAAAATATATAATAATATACTGTAATATGCATTTTTATAATTCCTTTTTATAAACGATGCCATTAAAAATTAAATGAACACGTTTATGAAGTTTCGGTTAAATGCATATGTTAACGCGTAGTATTATATGCAAATAGTTAATCTTAACACCGAATAATCGAGGAAATTAAACTATAGTAAAAAGATTTTTGCGCGTTTTCTGGAATATTTTAGTATTCCTGGGTATTGGAAACAAAAGTTTAACAAAAATGATGCGATACCTTTCAGTTGTTGTGCATGTTAATTATTATTTCAATGTATAATATGTGTTATAGTATAAATATGTTTGTACAATTGTTTAATTACTCAATTTGATGGTACTATAATAAAATAAGTGATTCGTCTATTACACACAGTTGTATGCTTTCTTGAGCTATGTCTAACAACTTTAAATATACCGAAACATTGTGTTTTTATTCGACTTTACCGAGGTTTGAGTCTATAAGTACATAAATCGTGATCATGTTACCGCACCGAGACCAAATCATACAAAATATATCTAATATTTAATTATTTTTTAAAACACCAAAAAGTGCTGTAAATCGTATCATGGTCTACTACTGTTACTTTTGTAATATAATATTTTTATATTAAGAATGTACATCACTCATTGAATTTTGGAATATATGATTTTTTTTGATAAAATTTTGAAATATATAATTTTAGACATAAATTAAAAATGAATAATAGTGGCAACAATATCAATAAACTATTGATTATATTTGGGCGATAAATCAGGGAAGAATATATTTAAACTATCAATTACTGTAATTTACCAATTTCGTAGGACAGTTATATGTTCATATATCAAGCTCTTCATAAAATAAGTTTAGGCATATCTGCTTTATTTTTATAAGTTGAGCGATAAATATTAATGTGTATAAAAAATTCGATACATCATAAAATGACAATTTATAATGATTTTGTAGCATACTGGCCGGTTCAACTGAATGTTCGATCTCATACAATAATGTTCTTAGTATAAGAATAGTATAGAGTGAATAGAATGATTTGAAATCTTTTTTGAGTTCGAATCGAGACTACTGAAAATTCATTGAAACTGTCGTCAGAAATCAGTCTACACGTAGATTTTATGGTCGTCAAACTTAATTGTTGTGAATTTAAGTATTGGTTTTAGATTTTTTTCACTTTTACGTGAAACAGGGCCACAATTGCAATTAAACATAAAAAAATAAAACGAGTTACGATCATAAAAACTTTCTTAAACCCTACTAAAATTTTGGCGAAGCGTATGCGAATTATCATATCGTAGCGTTTATGTATGTGCACATGTAGTACATCGATCCTTACGATTCAACAGGTGATTTGTTTCGGATAAATAATCGTTTGCGTGGAATCCTGTGGTCTACTGATTTACAAATATATACATAAATATCTGAATACGTGACGACCGCAGCCAAAGGTAATCAAATACGCAACACACACAAACACAAATATATAGACATGTGTATGTGTATACAAATTTATGGAAATATATGGTCAAGATTTTATAATATATACATTATTATTATCGACGACCATCGCCGTGACAATCGTTTGAGAGGACGTACAGTAATTCTTAAATGGATTGTGCGTTATCACCTTACAGCGGATTCGCTACCACCGCGTCTACATTAATTTATATAGGTATGTATAAATATAATATATTTAAGTAGAACACACAGATATACTTATACTCTCATTGTTTCTACACATTGTCTCAAAAATAGCTACGAGGATGCACAAACAAAATTATATCATCTCAATGCCCTTCGTAAATGGTCCGGGTTAGACAAAATATATGGTAAACTATAGTGAACATTATTGAGAGGTTTATGCGCATTTGTCGATCGCATGTATGCTACAGGATGGTATCATGTACCCTTGGGTTGGGACGTGGTGTGGGTCTACAATCTTCGGTCTACTATCCTTAAAAACCTCATCAACACCATTCATAGAGTCACTCACACATAGTATTGTGTACGGATTTACTGTGAATACTATAACATGTATACGTAAGTGTGTAAGGAACGTACGAGTAGGGATGTTGAGACAAATATGCAAACCTTATACGCGTAATACTATATCTAAACTATACACAATCCAAACAATATTTAGAATGTTGGTGAACCTCGAATGCGGTAATTGTGGTACAGAGGAATAACGTTTTATCCAACTACATCTATGTAGAAGTATATACGTTTGACATTATCGGTTAAATACTTTGATTGACTCTAAAGCATCTCTTTATCAGATTTCCATGACAAATTTAGGGTACTTACACGTACAATGTCCACTATACGCACATAAAATGAAACATAATATTATAACGTAGTATCAAAAGCAAACTTTGACTAATTTAAATACTTTAATTTTAATTTATTATACTCCGGGCTTAGCATTTATTTATTTTTAAATATAAACTATCGATATATTATTTTATGAGAATTAACCATTCACTAATTTTTTTTATATTTTTTATTATTTTATATCATAAAATAAAATCATTTAAGAAATTGTATTTATGTCAAATACTCGTATTTTTATATACATGTGTGTATATAAAATATGTTTAGGATGTGACCTATTGAAATAAATATTTTCACTTAGGTAATTGAGTATTTTGTTAGTAAAAAATCACGTTTAAATCTGCATGATAATTTATAAATAAGTGTATACTAAACATAATGAATATTTAATAAAATTGTTGATTATTTACAAATAAATTAAAAAAGAGGCAGTTATTTTTAATATGATCCTGTAGGTGCTAATTAAAAAATAAATTAACGTTTTTCTAATTAAGTTCTGTTCAAATTTTTCTCCGTAGTAACTTTTAGCCCAGGAGAGAAATTTATTATTTATGAAGTTTAATATATAATTTAACGTTCTTCTGTTGACTTAACTAACTCAAGTTAATTTCATTCATATTAACGTACCAGAAAATACATAAACCATTATTGCAATGGTTTTTTCCATGGACTGCTAACAATTATGCTAAATACAATATATAATACAAACGCAATCTGACGATACTATAAGTATTGGTGGACTTTATTAATTGTTTCTCTAAGTTATTTTTATTAATTATGCTTTGAAGAAGTAGTTATTTATTGAAATCAATGATAATATATTATTGAAATAGAAGTCAAGTTCAAGTTCAAGTTTTATTTTACATTTATGATTGAAATGCGTCTATCAACACTTATCAAGTTCATATCTTTTAGCTTAAATAGTCCCACATTATCAACGTTAATTTTATAGAAAGGGTTAAGGAATGTTTAATATAATACTACATCCAAACCACGCATTGCTAATTGCACTATTCTATACACTATTAATACTCATATCTTATTACTGATTGCCTATCAGCGATGGTTACGATTACTTTATAAGTTGGTCCATATCGAAAAAAGTATTAAAATATTGTCTTGCAAAGAGTAGTGGTGGTGTGATCGGTGTACATAATAATTTAACGCTTAAACGTGTTTATGTATATATATTCGTACATAAATAATATATAAAAATATAAATTTACATACTCATATCATGTGTATTTATGTATATAACTATTTTACACATTATGACAAGTGCACCATCAGTGCTACCAGGCAACGATGACACGAATCGGCACTCAACTGGGCTGTACGCGAACTATGAAAATTTGAATAATTTCGACTTCACGCGGCTGTAACTGAAATACATCTGAATTTAACACGGTCTACTCGCATACATAATACATACTCAAATAATGTATATGTATAATGTATACGAACCAAGTGACATTACCTGAAATAAGGGTGGGAAACGGACCAGAATAGCGCAATAGGGTCGACATGTATATAATATGTAGTGTCCGCGTGTATAACGCGTAATATATGGATGACCGACCGATGGTCGTCTGTCAGGTGTACAACGACACGAATCGGCACTCAGCCGGCCAGCGGGGTGAAACGCGTAAGAGTTGAAAATATATATAATTTCGACTACCTACCCACCTACGGATTTTTTGCACGCATACATATTTTGGTAAAAAGGGTAAAGTGCATTATGCGGAAAACTAAACAAAAAAAAAAAAAAAAATTGAAAAGCATATTGTGTTCTCGTCGAGTTTCCGTTCATTATAGCAATCACGATGTTACACATGGCATCTATATTATATTCATTATCACGTTTGACCATTATATTAACGTTTCGAGTTCTTTCAATTTTCAGGAGTTTTGACGAGGAGAAAAGAATAAATACCAAATGGTAAAAATGCCAAACCCCATCGGCAACATATTTTCGTACAGTGAGCAAAAAAGTCACGCGTGGTGGAGAAAAAAAAAGAGATGGAAAAGACGCATTCTGCTTGATTACATTGATGGGCGTCAGAGTAATTTTCGAAGCAGCGCGTCCTATTTTTTTCATCCATATACCAATACTCGCACATACATGTATAAATCTCAGTCGTACTTCAATGGGACATTTGTCAAGAGCCCACTTTTAATAATTGGATAATCATTTTGACAATCGCGCATAAATTCGTTGAGACGACTGTCCGTGCCATTGTTGTAATGTATTCACCGCTAGTGTTGCCACAGAATGGTCGACCAACAAGAACACTGAACTACGCGCCCCACGTGTATAGAACTCCCAGTCATTTTCTTCAGGGAAAGAAAAAAAAAAAGAAAAATTACTCGCTAGAAATCCTGGAAATTTCAAGTGAAAAAAAAGTAAAATGATACTAGGCTACAATACTACATACCAATGTGGCGGTAAAGCGGATCCATTGAATGGTACGTGATGCAACAATACTGGGGTCATGATCAATCGATTTAGCGAATTCGACAAATGCCTCGTTTGGTTTTCATTTGTTTTATACGTGTTTGGAAAAAAAAATACCGTCTAGAAACGTGACGCAATTACTTTGAAAATTGCTCGTACAACTGAAAATCAGTTTGAACGCGTTCTATACTTATATTATAAACGTATGTATAATGTATACATGCAAGTGTGTGTGTGTTTGATAAATGAGGAACAAGCATTTTTTGAACTATTTAGCGAAAATCATTAAAAATAATATTGCACAAAAGCCATATTATTATTGTACGTGTATACGTACAGCGGTTCTCGTCGAGAAATAATATCTAGGCGGCATCCTTCCAGCGTAGTGTATTCGTCATAAAATACACGTTTCATTCAGAGTTATTCATACATTTTTATGTAGTCATACACAAACACATGTAAGTGTACGCAGTACAGATTATACAGGCGTAACGCGTAAGGTTTAGTAAATTATTGTATTGTTCAGAGCAGGGATGGGCAACTAACTGGCAGTCTGCATATGGATTATAAAATATAGTATGTAATTTAGTGCTTAAAAATAAATTATTGAATATAATATTAAGAAAATGTTTCTCGTTTATTTATAATTGTAAACGGTATATGCTATATTAATACAGTTTGTAGAACGTATTGCTATATGCTATACAACTAATTTTCGATTTGATTACCAAAAGTATGAAATACCCGTTGAGAAACTAAGTTGTGATTTCAGTTTTTGCTTCCTGGCTCATTAGATCTAAAAGGTATAAAAAATGGGCACAAGTAACTTAAATTTACCATGTAGTAGTTTATACGAGGCCTGACGGCGAGAACAACGCAACATTTTCATTTTTATAAGTAAAAAACATACGAGAATACGCAAGCACTAAAACACATAACAATAAATACACCAACCTATGCACGCGCAAAATACATCACACGCGCGCGGTTCCGTAATAATTGTAAATAAACTGGAAATCATGGAAACTGGGGAATCGGTCAAGTGTAAACAATTCAATTTCTGTCGGTCGATGAATGATAGAGGGTCGCAGCGACGGAATCTGGTTATAGGCGGCGGTGCATATCTATATTGTTTTCGCGGTCGATAAAGCCAAATCGCATTATATTATATTACATCGTTTCTATCTCACTACTGCCACGGTCATAAGAGCTAAACACACACACACACACACACACACACATACACGTATATTTAGTGGATATATTCATATGTATGTATATAAGTTATAAATTTATGTAAACATACAAATACATATATTATACATTATATAATATAATATCTGAATGACTGCGTCCTGGTCACTGTGCGTTTTTGGCTATTTCCTCCGATTCTTAGGTAATATTATATAGGTCTCTATTATAGATCACTGGGTATACTGTGGTACGTCTTTCTTAACAAAAATGTATTCGATAATTATAAATCATAATAGTAAAAAGTCAATATACTCTGTTCAATGCCTTTCTCAATGCCGAGTCTCCTACATATCATCGTGATATCAACGCAAACAACCAAATCTAAATACGATCCAGTAGAGCAACCTCGAATTCTTAGGTTTTATACATCGGTAAAAAATGTTTTTATTTAAAATTATGCATGTTGTCGGTTAATTAGTTTGAAAATAAAATGAGTAGTAGGATATGGACTAGTTACAAAACGAGTTCTATTCGTACACCAGTTTTGGATTAAATAATATTTGGATACTATTAGAATATAATATAATAACTATAAATAATTATGACAACATTAATCTAAAACTTTCGAGAAATTGTATTTTATGACTCTTGATTAAAATGTATAAAAGTTTTCTTGGACTATTTACAATATAAGAGAGTACAATTTTATTAAATAACAGACATTAATACCATTCCCAATATATATATATATATATATATATATTATATTAGTCGGTTGTCGGTTATGA
Source organism: Sipha maydis (assembly GCA_034509805.1). Lineage (NCBI taxonomy): Eukaryota > Metazoa > Arthropoda > Insecta > Hemiptera > Aphididae > Sipha > Sipha maydis. Next base: position 76,779 of record JASXSY010000713.1, on the reverse strand, counting down.
AGTAACCACATCATACGTTCGTTCTCACTACATCTATTTTACATACAAATATTTCGTTGAACGAACTTTTCTAAAAATAAAATTCGAAGAATTCCCATTACAAGAAAATGCGCTTTACCCTCCACAACAGAGAATATTAATAAAAACCAAAATAATGTGATTTTTTTTTATTAAATTATTAAAATAGATGAGTTTTAAAACGACGTAACGCGAACATTTTACATGGTATACGATCTCCGAAGAAATCGTAACGATTAACATTGCCGTTACCGCATCAAAACATTACCGCCATATTAAAAGGTTCTCGTTTATTTTGTTCTCGTTTCGAACCGCGTTACACAAAAACCACAACGCCATTGAGCCAATTAATGTTTTCAGAATTTATGTCTACATACAACTGTGTTTATTATTTTATTTTAATACTCACACAGTATTGCCGACAGTATTAAAGTGTGTTTGTTGTTCTACATGTTATAATACACACCGATATAGTTGTCAATTATTTTCCTTCCGAAAAATGTGAATCACGACCGATTACGTAAATATACATGGAACGCGCTAAGACGAAATCCGTCGTAATTGCGACCGTGCGGGGCGCAAAAAAAGAAAAGAAACACCGAATGACTTTTTCAGCCATGAGTTGATTTCTCACGACCGCTATCGGTGCACACGCACAACGTTTTTACGTATAGTATACCACGGCTTTCCTCGTTCGCATAATTTTAGATTCTGAACGGAGTGAAGAATGTATTGATTTTACAATGATGTGTGTTTTTTTTTTTTTTTTTTTTTTTTTTTTTTTTTTTTTTTTTTTTTTTTTTTTTTTTTTTGTGTCTGTCGACACGTTTTGGGGCAGTAAAAATGCTTCGATTGCCTTATGTAGCAACTTTTCTGAAAGGAAAGTGAATCTATTTGGTACTTTGGGGGGTCAAAAGTTAAAAATTTCCAATATTTTTTAAATGCGACGGGAAAAACCATAAAAAAATTTGGGAAAAACGGGAGTTTTTACGCAAAACCAGTTTTTGACATAATCAAATTTTTTATTTAGCTATAACTCAAAAACTAATCGATGTAAATACTTGAAATTTTCACCAAATGTTAAGATAAGCGTTCTCTATACACCATTAAATTTTCAAAGTATTTTGACTTTTATTAAGCTATTTATAGACAATTGAAATTTTCAATATTTTTAAGTATTTTTTTTTTAAATAACGATAAAATTTTTTTCGCTGCCTAGAAAATCTTGAAAATTTAATACAAGGTTTCTTATAAGTTGTTCCTTAACTGATAAAAAAAAATCTAAAATCGTAAGTCACAATTTTTTTTTATAAGTGCTCAAAGTTACAATTTATACGAAATATGTAAAAATCACGATAATTTGCAAGTTTTTTTGTAGTTAAAAATTCATAAAATTTTTTCTGTTCATACTTAAGGTTCAAAATTTTAACACGAGGTTATGTATAAGCTACTCTTTAAAAATCTTTAAAAAAATTTCTACCGGAATTAGAGGAAAAAATTTTATGACTGTTTGAAATTTAAATATTTACGAAATTGCATAAAATAGCGATTTATTCTCAAACGATTTTAAATATTTTTTATAATTCAAAAAGTATAAGTCGCAGATTTTTGAAATTTCTACCAGCTGTTAAGATTGGTATTTCTTTTATGCAATATTTTTTTCAAAATATTATATTGATTTTTAAGCCACTTATAGGCATTTGAAATATTCGATTTTTTTACATTTTATTTTTATAATCGGTGATAAAAAAAATTTGGCTTCTACAAAATACTTGAAAATTTAATCGAAGATTCCACAGAAGTAGTTCTTAATGTCATTCAAAAATTATTAAAATCCATAGGTACAATTTTTTTTTATAAGCGTTTGAACATCGAATATTGACATAAAATTACATGTAAAATATAATATAATGTAGAATGTTCTAGACTGACAAATGATATCGGTTTTTTTAAAATGCCCTAACTCAAAAACGAAAAACCGCAACAACTTGAAATTATCATTAAATCTTTATATTGACGTTTTCTATACATGGTTAAAATTTCAAAGTATTTTGACATATTTTGACTTATTTATAGACAATTTAAATTTTCGGTTTTTCTAAATTTTTCGTTTAAAAATAAAATATACTTATATAATATTTATAAATAACATTGTATTATATTCTAGACTAACATATGAACTCCGTTCAGAATCGTTATTCGTATACAATGATATCTATCATTGCATTCAAATTTAACAAATCCATTATAATAATGACCTATCCTATAAGCGAGGTGCACTCCACCCCTAACTGTACAGCAGAGCGAGGCCCATCCGGTTCTTTTTTTTTTTAAATTTATATTTTTCAACGTAACTGGGTTTATATTCGAACGAAGTTGCCCTTGATTTCGTATTATTGCCTCGTATTATCGCCGCGTATATACGGTTGTCATGTTCCGTCTTATACGATTACATTGCAGCACGATATACTGGTATATGGCCTGTTCTCGCACTACCAGTACCACCAAAGCCGTTGAAATAGAAACGAACAACCGTTTTATTTTTATTTCCCGAAAAAAAAAATAATAATAAAATCTACGTGGGCACATATTTTCAGCTATACATTCAGGCCGCGTAGATTCATATGTTTTTATATTTACACACACACACACACACACACACACACACACACACACACATTCAAGTGAAATTACAACGTTGTTATTGAATTGCCCCCGCGACGCGTCGTATACGACGATATAATTTACGTGCATTATTAAATCACGGGATAAGGCGCGTACACGTATTCGCGAACTACTTCGGAAACACGACAATTTTCTACAAATGAAAAGATATACATCTATATACATATATATTAAATACATCATATTGTTATATCGAATACATTCAAGATGGTATTCCGGCAAAATGGAAGGATTTAAAATAAATCGCATAATAGTAAAAAAATATATATAAATATCGAACGCTGAATTGTGCATGGCTATTTCCAAAGTCTCCGAAATCCAAATTGTACAATAGCTCAAATCATCTTAAGAGGAGGAGTGGAAAATGCATGGAAAATATAACACTGATGAGGATAATTTCATGGATAACTTGTAAGTGTTAGACCGAACACGTGTTTATTTTATAATTAATTTATACAATATTCATATAGGTATTTATTTTATTTTATTTTATATATTTATATATATTGATACAAACGGCCAGTCAGCGCATATCAATTATGTTTTAATTAAATATATGATATTTTTAAACTCAGGATACTTAATAGAATCCTGTTTTCGATGAAAATCGATGAGAGTTATTTGAAATTTTCCCGTTCCTTATATTTAAGAAATGCAAAAATATGCGTAAGTATAAAAATCTGACATAAAATACCGAGCCACGTTGAAAAAATTGATAGATATGCGACCGTTATTGGACTGTTGTAACTAGTGATGGGAATAATCGAATGAAATAATCGAATCATTCGATTACTTGAATAATCGAATCAATTCGATTATTTTAAAAATCATTCGAATGATAAAATAATCGAATGGATCATTCGAATGATAAAATAATCGAATGAATCATTCGAATGATAAAGTAATCGAATGATCATTCGAATAAAATCATTCGAATAAAACATTCATATGATAAAAATTAGTAGGGAAAACCATGACAAAATAAACATGTGATGGTAAAAATAATCGAATGCTTTTCTTATCTCACTACCTGTTTACTAAAACTGATCGTGAAACTAACGTGGGATTAAGAAACACCGGATGTATTCATTACAGATGTTCTTAAAATAAAAAAATATATTTAAAATAATTAATTCTGATGAAAAGTGGCAATAATTGTAATAATTGTTTGTAATAAATTGTAATGTGTATAAATATTTGGATTGAAAATGCATTTTATATTTTGACACTTATAAATAAGCATTTGATTATTTATATGACCAGTTCAAGCGATGTAAATCATAAACCATAAACACTCGATTATTTTTATTTCAACCATTTACTAATCATTCGATTATTATTATTTCAACTAGGTATTTACTAATCATTTGATTATTTTGTTTTTCGACTACTAATTATTCGATTATTTTTTTTCAGTTACTAATCATTCGATTATTAAAATCATTCGATTATTCCCATCACTAGTTGTAACGGTGGTGTAAAAACGGTCCCGCGCCCGTATACATACCACGGTTCACGCGTGTTATGCACACAAATTGTGATTTGCATTCTCCACGTTCAACTTCTATAGAATTGCATTGTATCGAAATACGTATAGACGATAGACTCAATCAGATGTCGTTAACGAAGTAGTACTGCAATAACGCGCACATGTTGTACTAGTGTAATTACGAATACGTTTCATTATATTCACGACTAACAAATGTCATATCGTTTCGCACTATACTCTGCATCCAAATAGTACGTGCACGTGGGCTATCGCATGAGTACAATATTTTTTATTTTAACCGTGATATTTGCATTTTACCGAATTGTAAAACGTATATACCAGTCGCTCACAAGAACATGAAAAACGCAATTCACCGTTTTGCAGGGTAAGAAGTGTTGTTTTCTCGTACGAGATTCAATCAAAAGTAAAAGGGTGAAAAAAAGTTACATGTCGGCCATTTGCATAGTTTTTTTAAAATGTAATCGTGGCGTAATGATAGCAACGGTTCTACCAAGACCTTTTAAACGTGGCTTTTATGCACAACGATTAAAATCAAAAGATATATTTATGAATTGGTTTTATATTCTTTACACTGAGTATCTGGGTTTATAATAAAAAGAGATACTATCACTCACTTTTTTTTTAGCGTTAAAACGAAAGCACAGTTCTTTCGTTTAAAACAATGCCATTGCGATAACAAAGAATCACCGAGAAGAAACTGATGACTAAAACAAAAACCAACAAAGGTAAAGCGATCCACGTAAAAAAAAAAAAAAAAAAAACAATGTTATCGTGATGTTTGGTAATTTTAAATAACATTTTATAAATATAAATTATCATTATACTATGCGGTAAACATATAACTTTGGGAAAAATGTCGTTCTTATTCTGAATCTGAGCATGTATAATGTATACATTGAGCAATGATGAACTCTATATTAATAAATTGTATTTAAAATTAAAATTATTAAATCGACTCATTTAATGATGTTTTAATAAATATTTATATACATACATTTACATAAAGTCAAAATCTAAGATATCATCAGTCGTTAGCGAACTCAAGGAAAATTAATACCATATAAATTTATGGAGTTAAATATGTTATACACTTCGCGTACGCTTGGGATTTTACCAGAATAGTAAAATGTGCATCATAAAATAAATAACTGAAATCTGTCACTGTGAAAATAAAAAATAAATTATGATCATATATCTGTGTAGGAAAATACAATATTTTAATAGCTCTTCTACTTAATCAGCAATTGGTTACGAAAAGTAATAACTAAATATGTCCATGGCGTATAATAATAATACGGCTTGGTTATAATGTCATTATTTTTGTCATTATATACTTCCACATTTATTTAAAAACAACTAACAAAAGTGAATTTATAATGATATTGGAACAGAGACTTTAATTATTGTAAAGACCGGTCATTACGTAGATCTATTTTGTGTTTTGTCAGCACAAAGCTTTTTTGAATTTCTGGGGCACGTTTGTGTATACAGTGTAAGTATCCTCTTGCACTCAGATTTTGCACCGTGGGCAATTTCTCATCCGTGTCCCGCGTCCGTTTTCCTTATAATAATTAATGAAACAGAAGATAAACACAATATACATATGCGCGATGAGCATGTATATAATATTATAATGTGCTCTAATAAACAGACTACAATTCACGAGTACATACGCCAAGCACTCTGTATAACATCTAAGGTATTCACACATCGCAAGATGACAATATCACACACATTATTATTATTTAACTATTGTATGATAATGTACAATTTAGTTTCGCTTTTCATGTCGTTGACACTCGATACTATATATTATCACTATGTAAAATATATTAATATATTGTATACGCATGTTATTATAATATTTATACAGTATCCGTTATTTGGTAAAAAAAAATTCACCCCCAAAGCTGTGTGAAGTATACATATTTCATTCCATGTATGTCGCGTTGATATATACAATATATATATTTACAAAAATAATATGTGACGATTAATCAATAATTACGGGGATAACTGAACAAACTAAAAACGATAGTTATACAATATTTCACGTATATTATTTTCGAGGGAATTTGCAGAAAACCATGGACTGTACAACTTCATGTAAACATTATTAGACTTTGTAGGTTCAAATCGTTTTCATTATTATCAAATTAACCTATAAGAATTACATTTCGATATCTGTAAATTTATTTCCAACGATTTAACTCGCGTAGATGGGTGTGATTGATTTTGTTAGGGATAAAAATGAACTATAGTTTACATATCCTCGTTCTTATATCTTTCGTGTGAATTTACGTAAAAATTATTTTTTATTTTTTTTAATACTAAACCTTCGCTCATGGTGAAAGTATTCTTTATTTAATTGGAAACGAGGTCTAGAAATTTAATTTTTCTACGAAATTCTTAGTGAAGATTTACGTAACTGTTATTTAAACAAAAAAAAAAAAAACTTTATAAATGAAAAATATAACCAATTTTAAAGAACTCAATATGCAATACAATTTTTTATAATACTACGGTATTTTTATGATAATTTTAATATTAATTGGATACCTAACCGTACGTTTTTGGGTCCATGAAGTTATTATTTTAGTGTAATATAACGATAGATAAAGCTTTATACTAAAATTGATTAATTAGTTTTAAATATATCGAATTTTATAATATATTAAATATAGTGAATAATGGATAATTAATTCACTTTTACAAAGTTTCCATCACAAACTTTATTTAAAATAAAAATTAGTTGCCAGTTAATGCATATCCATTATAAAAAAAACTAGTCATAGTTTGATTGTATTTTCTATAAGGGAAAGGGGAGGTTGTAAGGGGGTTACTTTCTGAAGGAGTACTATATATATTGCACCGGTTGACGCTTATAATACAATGTATAATATACACATTATTGTGTTTAACCATTTGAAACGAGTGTTGTTCAAATGGTGGTTCGTGTATCGACGCTAAGTCTTTGCGGGCGAGTTTAAAATTAATTATTTAAGAATTTACATTATGCAAGGTTGATGTATACAGCAGTTAAAGCAATTCAATTTCAAGGGAAGATCGAGGTGAACAACAGCGATAACGAAAACTTGTTTTCGTACGAAACAAAATGATACACAATACGATCGTTTCTTTTTATTCTAAAATATTTATTATTCTTATATTGTAAGCATTTTTAACTGAAACATTATTAAACACTATAGCACGTATTCATAGATCTCAATACGAAATAATTATGTTCTATATAGAACGCTTAGTTTACCGTAGCGTACGTCGAGTTTTTTTTCTTTTTTTATGTCATACCCTCTGCAGATAATATAATTTAACATTATAGAAGTAGTAAAAAAAATTTTAAAAACATCTGTTTCCGAAAAGTTCTAACGTGAATGATATATTGCGTCTTTATCTATGGCTCTTAAGAGTGTTCAAATATTACGTGTTAGTATGTACATGCATTGTATCTACGTAAGACATTTGTATCGACTATTATAAACAAATAATATGTATAAATTTAGGAAAATTACTGGAAACATTTTCAGGACTTCAAAAATGATAACTCCTAACTGTAAAGACACAGAATTTTTAAGAAAAAAAATAAAATCTTAGTGTATTAGTATAGGGGTAAAATAGCTAGGGAAAAAGTCCTCAATACCCCAGCTATACAGTACAACATAATTATACTCTATTTAAGGTGAAATAGCCGGTCGTAATGTAATTTTACAACAAGCAGCTGCACGTGAGAAGTCGATTCTTATTGTTCGACGTTGGTGATGAAGTACATTTTATTTATTGTATATACAATTTGTTATGGAAAAAAAAAAGAAACATTGGAATGAATATAGCAACGTCTTCGTTCTGTTGGAATCATATATATAAAATGTAACTATCACGAACTATCTTTAAAACATGACTTGGAGTACTTATTGGTTTTACAAAAAATAATTGAAAAATTGAGGTTAATTGGACCTACAAACATTGGGGTTCCATGAAACACAAACTACTACCCTTAGAGTTCCATGGTCGTAAAAGTTTAGGAACCGCTGGTCTATAATATCATATATTTTTAGTATTCAGGAAAGAAAAAAAACGAGCCTCGCGACGATCATTGCGCATGCGCAATTCTGCTTATTTAACAGTCGTGTGCATTTGTGTACATATGCATGTGTGTGTAAATAATGTACACAAGTAACAATTCAGAGGCGACGACGTTAAACGGTGCTTCTCTGATGCCATCTGATGTCATCATGATATTTCCGCGGACTGAAATACGAGCGTTTATTTCCGTAATAATTATTTCATGAATTTCTTATCGGATTATCGCTATTTTTGGTAATAAACACGGAATAATATTATACAATAATAAAATAAATGATAATTCACATTGTTAAACTTTGTAATGAAGAATTTTTTTCAAATAAAAACTTAAATACATTAAAAATTATTAGCGAAATGTGTGCTACTGGTGAGCCAATAATTATATTTTTAGATTATTAATTAATACAATATTTTAGGTGAGGTGCCGCCTCAATTTCCTTACCTTCAAAGCCGCTACTGTGTAACAGCATTTTGATCTAGTTCGTAAATGTATATTTTTTTTATTATACCCTTATCGTTATTATCTTTTATCATTATTTATTTTTCTCCCCTTTCTATCCCTCCCATCGGGAAACCGAAATATTTGTATCATACTCGCACGCGCATCGTTCAACCGTATAACCCGGCCCGACGACCGCCCAAAGTGCGAAGACGTTTCTCAGAACGGCATCTGGATCAAAAAAAGCGCCACAGATCTCTTTGAAGAAATAGGTCGAGGCCGATCGTCGGTGCTCCACAACGTGTAATTACGACGTGGTAGTGTTGATAAAAATTTCAGCGCAAACAATAATTTTTACGCGTTCACATACGCTCTGTTTTTCTTACTCGAGGGGCTTCGTGCAGGTATACATACGCATAAGTGATGTGTTTACGCGTGTTCGCTAGTCGCGCGCGATTAGTACAGTTGACTCTGGAAAAACTCGTACAGAGGAGGACGCATGACGTTTTATGCACCAGCATTCTACCACCTCGCCAACAAGTGCACATAATACTCGCTCTGCTTCTTCGAGTGAACTCATGCAAAACGTATGTAGGACTAATTAAATACGCTTTTCGTCACGTTGGCAAAGGCTGCCGTTCACAACGAAGTAGCTTTTTTTCTACCATTTTTCTTTCTTCTCGAACATTTTAAAAACTACCGACTAATTGCGCGTACTATCACGGATACGAATCAGTTTTCATATCGATGTATGTCGTCTAATAACTAGTATTTAAAATCTAAGTATATCTATAGTCATTATTTATTTTTGATTGTTTATTGTACGTATTGAAAATTAAACTTATGTGCCCTGTACTTGATACACCACCAAAAACTCAGTTTTAAGGCGTAGGAAATGTTTGTAATTTTATAAATACTTTGTACATTGTATAGTGTAAATCTAATAATAAAAATGTTTCAATGAAAATATTCGATATAATGCTTGTATAAGTATAAGTGTATGTATACGTACTATCGGTATATGTTTATATTTATTTTTAATATGCGTGCAGACCACGCACAAGTCGCCCGCTTTTACGGAGAACACGTTCGAATATTGTTTTCCATTACCCATCGTTTCCTAATACATTATTGTAATGGTTCTCGATAGTTTTATGTGGACCACCAAGGGTAATCCGTAGGTCAATTTGAGGAGTTTTTCATGCAGTTATGTTTAAAATAAAAAAAAGGTCATTGGATAAGATTATGAACAAAAAATAATCGTTTCATTCATCGCATAACGTTTCAAAATTAATACGTACTAAATCATTTAAGTTTCTGGTTAATAAATTCTTACAGTGTTCTAAGTAATAAAATATCAAATACATTTCTTGATACTGTGTTTTCCGTAAAAATGTGTTTCCGTGTTGTTATCAAAATGAAGCGTAAATCAATTGACTTCAAATATTTTTTTATTCTCCACAAGCATGTATAGAACGGGGGGACGGAGTGGCCGAGTGGACTAAGGCGTCGGCTACGATACGTACCGTCGCTGGTTCGAACCCGGCCACGGGCAGTCTCTCTACTTGGACAGGAAACAACTGCCTTTGGAGAGAGATTGCCATCCTCCCTCCCCGGGACATGGCAGAAACCTACGGGTGTCCCAATCAAAATTCTGCCAACCAGGCGGTCCGAGATTGTTAGTCATAATTTCGGACACACACCCGCCACACGAGTATTTATTTATGTATAGAACGTATGTGAAAATAGGTCTCCAGTTCAATTTCGGTTTTAGCTAGGGATCCGTGGCTTCGTGCTAACTGGAAACCACTGGATTATTGTATCAACGTTATGCGATCACAAAACGTTTTCCGGATAATCCTTCTTGTTCTCCCGCCACACTACGAGTTCTAAATCATGGTGGATATACGGTTAGTCGTGGTGAGCGTGTATAATAAATGTACATGCATGCACATTATGAACACTGAAACGAAAAGTGATATAAAAAACAGAATCATTTCAAAAAGAACACGAACGCATAGAATATGTTACACGTAAATATACGTAAACGTTTATACAGTCATAGACGCAATGCAAATACGATGAGGTTGCTATTTTAAATGTATGTATGAAGAGAGTTAAAGTTCGTGAATGACATGGACTGGAACAAGAGAATGATAAGCAAGAATGTAAGAGACCGAAAAAAGAAAAAGCAAGACGACATATTTGTATAAATATTAACGTTAATGTATATTATCCTAAAGAAATATTTAAAGAATACATAATTATATGTAGAACGGTGAAATAGAGATGAACAGAAATGAAACATAAAATTAGAAGAACTCAAAGTATTCAAAGTAGTATATAAGCAATAGGGGTCTCAAACGTTATATTTTTAAATATCGATATCGAATTGATACAACCAATATTTTATCACGGCATTGAAGTATCGGTGAATTAAAAAATAGATATATCGAAAAATCGATATAGCTATAAATTAATACAACAATAAATCGAAAAACCGATTTATTTCTATTTAGTATTTAGTATTTTCTAATATTTATACATAGTACATACCTAGGTATACGAGTATATCGAAAATTCAGCATATCGGTATCAATAATTAAAAAATAACATGTAATAAAAAAACCAAGGTAGAAATCAATTTTTTTAAATTTATTATTAAAAATTTATAAATAAAAAATAACATAGAGTACCTAATCCCTAATGCATTTCCACTCACTTATGAATGATAGTTATTAATTAATGATTATTAATTTACTACTAAGTACATTACTTACTAGTACAATACAGTACAGTAAGTACAGTACTATTAAGTAACACTTTGCATAATGCATTGAATCATGAAATTACCTACTCACAAATCCTTAATAAATGTACCATTCCTCGTTAAGTAATTTTTTTCTATGTACCTTCATTACGATATTTATTTAAATATTGATATTTTTAATATCGATATATACATTTTTATTTCTATATCGATATTAAATATATCATGATATTAGCATTTGATATCGATATCGAAAATAGTTAAAAATAATCTAACGATATCGATATCATATCGAAATATCGATATCGTTTGAGACCTCTAATACGCAATAAGACAGAAGAATCCAGAAAAAACAATAACTGGTTATTTCAGGTCTTTTTTTATTTACGACATCATGTGTGGTGCACCATCGTTCGCATAGGAAGTTAATATAATATGAAATACATACGGATACATGGAAATACAAGACGGAATTTCTTGGGATAAGATAATATTTCCGTTAAGACAGATTTATCAACATACGGAGTATAAATAATAGTAAGGCATACGAAACGAACTCTACACACTACACTTAATAATTAACTGTAGTTTATAGAGTTAGATAATTATTATTCTTTGAGATAATTGATAATATGAACAACGCGGATTAAATATAATGTTTCCGAAAAGTTCGCGTTACTCAATTACAATATCAATTGTCGTTAGTTTTCGTCGCACGCGTATACATAAAACCAAATTAATCAAACATAAGCAGTAAATATTTTTCAAAAAGTCTAACAAATACATTTATATTATTAGCACGTTGGTTGTTTGGATACAATTCAACCAAATACAAGCGGAAAAAAAATTGAACGAATCGGTAAGTTTTTGTCGAACAAGAATTCAACTAAATAGCCGTTCAGAGTGATTTATTCAATGTAAATATGACAAAAGACGCAAGTTATTAAAGATATTTTTATTTATTTTTTTTAAATAAACAACTACTATTTGTAAACGCACTGCAGAGAAAAATATAACATCTAAATTCTAACAGCTATGGTTTTTCGATTCACCTACACCCAAAACCATAATAAAATAGGCGTATTTATAGGTATAATGAGTATGCTGTATATAAAATCGGTCTGTAGTCAATTTCCAGCCGCAATGATTGGATAAACTTGGAAGAGAAGAAAAAAATATATTTCCTAATGGTGGATGGGGTGAAAATAATTTCTTTTGAGCGTACGACCTATTTCCTTTGTTCCACAGTGGTCCTTGGAAAGGACAATGACCATGACTTATTACACAATTAAATAATATAATTATGACATATGTGCGCATATTTCACTGTTTTGAGCGATACACTGAAATAATTTATGACCGCGGCGAATTTATTATTGCAATACCAGTAATAGTACACGACAAGGTACGTTCACGTTATATCGCAATCGTGGATTTATGTATGACGTCAAATATTTGAACGATAAAATATTAATTAATAGTTGTAAATGCGGGGGGTGCGATAGTGCGTAAAATGATTTTCGAACGTAATGAGTTTTCATTTCACCCCACAGCAATCGTAAGACTCGAAGAACAACCACGTTCTATACTGCAGTTAACACATTCCACTCGACTGCACACACGCATCTATATATATATATGTATATGTGTGTGTGTGTGTGTGTGTATAACGAACTTTTGATAGACTAACAACTATACACGACAGCTCTGCTATAAACGAACACAAAATGTATATATGTATGTACAATAATACGGCGATTAGCCGCATTGGACTTAGAACTTTGTAATATCGTATACAAGTCTTGTCGAACTTGTACGTGGACAACGCCATCAACGGCCGCCATGCTAAAGAAAGTTTCCGGGCAAAGCATAAATGCGTTCAAAAGCACCGGTAGCGTTTGTTTTCCGTTTCCGTTTCCGTTTCTTTCTCATTCTTCTCAATACTTTATATTTTTGGAGAAATAAATCGATAACCATTCTGCCTTTTTTAGATAAACATAGTCATAACACGTTACAATTAAAATATACCGGAAAAATACTATGGAAACAAGTTGGAATCAGCGATCTGATAACTTCACCCTATCAATTTATCTTGCTTTACATACGCGGGTGCTTTGCGCGCACTCGTCCACCACCAATAACTTACTCGTACCAAACATAGTATTTTATTTATTCTCCAATGGAATTATTATTGAAAGTATCACGTGAATAAACTTCTTAGCACACGAACACATCTTCACACATCATATACAATCGTACACACGATCATACATACACACACATACATGCGAATCTGACAAACACGAATAAACTGTACGGGAGTAAAATCTCATTTATTTCCTAGATGGGCGACAGTCGCAACTGGGTAGCATGGTAAGCAAGTGTGCGCACCTCAGCCACTGAATTTCACTATCGCCACACGAAGTGTCAAGTTTAATGAAGTGAGATTCTCGTAGTCACGGAAGACGAGTGCGAGGCCTGCCATGCACGGAAGGCAGGACGTGAAAGTAAAATGAAAAACTCTAGGGTCCCCTCAGACACGCATACAGAAAATTTTCCTGGGAATATTAAACGTATGAGTTGATTGTGTGCATCGTGTATGCACACGAGACCATATATTACACGTTTTTATTTAGTCGGCCGTGATATTAAAAAGACTCTCCTAGCCAACAACACAACAACAGTAATTCAGACGTTTTTATATATCATTTACACCCATTATCACTGTCATCGACTCTATATTATTACCGTTGCCGTTATTATTATTCACTTGAAACGTCTCCGTACCACACGTTCATAGACATTTATTTGTTTGTATAAAAAACGAGACGACCCAATGTCTAAATATAACTTGAAATGAGTAATAATAAAAAACAAATATATTATCTATGTACCCACATTCATAATACTATAAAATAATTGTAAATATCTATAAAAAAAAAAAAAAGATGACAAACTAAATAAATATTTAGGTAATAATTGCATTTTATATTATATTTTGAAAAGTTATATCTTTTATGAAAAGAACTATTACGGCAAAAATTACGGTGGAATTCAACAGACAAGAATAATATTAATAATGAAAATGGAAATCGCATTAATATTATAAAGTAAGCTAAATAGTGTTATTGTACCACTGGTATAATATAATGAAGTTATTTTACAAAATAAAGTAATGAAAATGCACTTTATTGTTCTAACTTATAAATAAGGATAATTAATAGTCATTCATTTTAAGAGTAATCGTTTTATAATTTATGTTGCATTGCAATATTTAACTGTTAAACGAATTTACTTTAAAATAACTACCTAATTATATTCAGAATAAGCGTTTTTATCGAAATTATCCCACTCGTACTACGTAAAAATCTCAAAGCTGTTTTTAATTGTTGTTAATATCAATGATTTATTTTTTAAGTTTTGATTCCATTTTCTCGAGTTATCGAAGTTTTTTACATCTTTAACTTTTAAAGTAAGGGGAAAATTTAATAAGACCATAAGAAACTTAGCCAATGATTCATATCTCTTATAATACACCAACGGAAGTGCTTTAATCTTTAATGAAGAAATAAATTCGCTTAAAAAGTGATTAATTTAAGAAAAAAAAAATGTTGAATGTTAAACTCACTATCTAGACAATATAATAATAAACCTAAATAAAGTTTTTTCTGGTAAACAGTCGAATCGTATATTTTATACTTACTATGGAGTTTTGGAACTCGTCGCTAACGGGTCCGGAAAATTATTATATCTATTAGATCGTGATTTTACCCTATCTGATTTAAAACAAATACAACAAAACGAATGTCTTGTATATAGATTAGTTTATTTATTATGATGCGATAGAAAATGTTCAATTCAAGCTTTGTGATCAACGTTATAATAGTAGTTATGGAAAATGCAATCTATATCGGATGGAAAACTGGAGATGATAATATTATTATCGAAGGAAAGCGATTTTTCGGGTAAGAATTGAACGTTATATTATTATATTGCGGTGGTGACGATAAAATCGAAATGGAGAAAAATTATACTAAGGTTTTCAGTCGTAAATTAAAATGAAAATATAATTCGTGGGCCAGATGGTTAAGGGCTGCAATAAAGTATTAGCGCAAGAACAGCAGTAATGTCGACTTGCTCGGTATGTACAATGTAGCAGCCGAGGAGTACGTGAGTTGCCGAAAAATATTCGTTCCGCCTTTATTATTTATTCGCTCTTTTTACACTAGACATTTTTATTTCCACTTTCAGCAGCCTCAAGCCGTCGTAGCAGCAGCCGGTCCAAACGACTACTCTTGTGTACATGCATATCGCTTATATATAAATATATATCTCATATACAATTTTATAAGTATTACAGGCTTTTTTCAGCAGACGCCTTTGCACCTCAAAAATTCGCGAGACGAAAAATACCTGAACTGTATCACAAACGCACCTATGGAGTTGCAATCCTGTCTTCGCGTGCAGACAAAAAAAAGGAAGTACGTCTCCATGGATACATGCATTATACACACGAGTTTTTAGAACATTAAATGATTTAAGGACTTAATGTTATTGCCGCAACTCTCAAAATCTTTAATCATCGTCCTTGGGAACGGATCTCCTTCGATCCTTTTGACCATTGATTAAGGATCTTATGTTCGTTAATCTCGAAAAGCTTGGTGAATTGAAATATACACACACACACACTCATACACTTACACATTTTCATGTGTATACACACAAGCACGCACGCAATAACCTACATCGTGCAGACGACCTTTTGACCTTATTAAAAATAATAAAACACACACAGCCATACTGTGGTATACACACTAAAGTACATGCCTGTATGAGTATATTTGATACAGGTCTACACGCATTATTTGCTACGACAGCATGATTTCCAACCGAGGTTTTGTGGATTCTCCAAAAATCACTGAAAAAAAAATACGAGGGAAATGTTTCTAATAAAATAATATGCTTACGATTTTCTATTCGTAAAAAGGATATTTCAACAATAAGTATCACTACCAAAAAACACATTCGACCCCAGCAACACGTTATGGGTGAGCATATAATAACGTTCTTCCCCTACCCGTTCATCATATCCATGACCCAGTGGTTATGGCCCGTACTTCACTGTTTTTGAGCATCCATAACGATTTGAAGATTTTTGCTGAATTTTCTTATAAAACGCATACTACTAAATCATCAAAAAAAAAACCTTAAAATAAATGTAACCGAATGAGAAGAATGATAAAATGATAACAGCATCGGACGTGAGACGATATGCTATTCTTTGTTGAAAAGTTATCAATAAAAGTTTACCAAGAATTTTAACCGTGGTATTTCGAAATATTTTGTAAAATTAGACTTTGATTGAGACATCGGAAATATATTAATTTTTATTTTTTCTATATACAAGCATAAACGACTAGTACTTTTTTGAAATTCTTCTCACGATTTTATCTCATGCCTTTCGTTTTACATTTTTTCAAGGATTTTCACCTTCAATTAAATAACGATTGAAAGTCGGAAATAGTCCATCAATATCGTTTAGTACATCGATTGAAGTTCAAATAAATAAAGTGAGATATTTCACGGATAGCGCTCGTTCAGAGTTGCTTGTTCGTTGTACGAAAAAAGAAGGATTATCAAACGCCGCAATAGTTCCGTTTTGTCCGAAGCTCGAATTTAAAAAAAAAAATATCCCACTCTCAGCGTTTAAACGAAAATTCCGCTTTATGAATAACGCATTAATTTTCTGGTCATCGAAACGTTATTATATTTTTACTCCGTCTGCTTTTGCTACCGATACGTAATGGTTTTTGTATTATGAAGTACGTTCTTTTACATTTGTTCAATCGAAACAACGAATAACAACCAATGGTGATTAACGCGTAAAAATCTCACACAATCTGAATGATATATTCTTATAATATTACATTCCCAGAACCTCTGTAGTCCAATAATGTAGCCTTCTAAATTTTAGTAAACATAATATTATCATATATGCACGGTGATTGTACTCGAAACACTTCTCCGCGCAAGCAACATGGTGATTAAACAGTTATTATAGTGCAGCAGATAAAATTGTAGTTTCAAAAATATTATCTAACGTGCGAATGTTTCGATACAACTATTGTTACATGATCATAATGGAACGTAAAATTTGCAAAGTAAATATATTGTAGTGATATGAATGCAACGAACAGCATGGAGGATATAAACGGTTCTGTAACGTTTTGTTTAATTGACTGACCATTATACATATTTTAGTGCGTGTGTGTGTGAATACATCTGACCATAATATTTGGACGAAGCCGAACGTTACGGCGTTCAATGCTAAACACCAAAATAATGAAAGCAGTACATAAGTTTTCTAATTTTCAAGACCATAAACGAAGACTAGTAAAATTAAGTAACAATGTGTTTTTCTTGATTACATTTTATTAGAAAGTGTTTAAAATATGAAATCAACTGAAATATAATTATATATATATATAATATTACATTTACTGAGTGTATATAGAAATTTAGATAACGAAAAACATTATTGTGTCTCATTATCTAGTCTGACGATACGAAAATGTCACAGGACGCGAGACGACAATGATATTATTTCGTTTTATGTGAAATATAGTTTGTTTTGATAATTATTATTTCGTTGAATGGCCAATCAGAAGGGATGTCGAAGGCAGTGACAGTTTCAATTTCGCCAGTTCTCCTTATCGTCGGCGAAAAATCGGACAAATCTATAGAACCGGGTCCATATAAACGTACTGCCGGTGCAGATGAGTTTATGTGTAGTACATACATAATATATAACGAGTACAACACACCGGAAATTGATTGCGCGCAAAAACGGCATTGAATTGAATGATTCCCGTCGGGACCTATCAAAGATTTTTCGGTCCAACGAAGTCGTCTCGACTGATGATGCATGTGTGTGAGTTCTCTTTGTCTCCACCATTATATACGATTTTCCGATGTGCGTGACGTGTGTGTGAGAGTAAGTGTATGTATGTTAGAAACAGTGCATGTCCATCAAATGTTCTATCCATCTAGTTCACTGTGAAGCTGACGGCCAAGGGGTGGAACGAGTAAATTGGTCGAGGGGCGGGTGTATGAGTGTTTGGACTTGGACAATAGAGAATTCCGGGGACTGTCCGAAGACGTCTGTCAGAACGAAAACAAGGCCGTTAACATTTAATGCGAAAACCTTGTCCCAAGTCTAATGGACTAGCCGCGCGCTTGGACACTGCAACGCACTACGTGCGCGTAATTGGCCACGCGACACGGTCATATATATAAACACATAATTTACATATACGGTGTTGCGAGCATTACATGTTGTTATTATTATTATAAAGTGAGGTGACTTGTATATTTCGAATATTTGATATAATTATTTTATACGCACGTGTAAAGAGTGTGACTTTGAACGGAGCGTCATATTGTAACAATGAACTGTATTAACGTGACCACATAAAAATAATAATAATAATAATAATTTCTCTACTTTTACTGTGAAAACACGTATAAAAATGCAATCGATGTTGCGCGAGACTATCGTCAGTATGAATAATTAGATTTCAGAAAATCGAGTTTTCTAAAAACTTACTTTCAAAATGAAATGATACCATTTCTTAATATAACGATAAATGAATAGCACCAGTTTGTTTTTCTGCGTGAAAGTTTAAATTACAATTATACTTTAGTTCTCAAACAATTACAATTTCTCTCGACTCTTAGCAGTAAGACATTATGAGAATAGTATCTGCAAAATATTGTCTACGCTTAATCATTAAAACTTTATCACAAATCTCGATACGATTTTCTTGATATTAACATATGTTTAAAGTTAATTTAGTTTTAAGTGTTGAATATTGCTAAACAATTGTATCGAATAATAGACACGATATCCGTTAAAAATTATACTTCAATGAAACTAATTATGAAAACATAGCCCCTAATAAGTAATCGTTCCTTATAAATTTATATTCAATAAATCACTCATGCTTCTAATAATACTCAAGTTTTTTAATTAATTTGTGTTCAATGAGCATTGCATCAATAATATATATGTATATATATATATACATTGATGGTAAATCCCATACTTAAAATGTTATATGAAAGCAAAATCGTAAATAAATTATAATTTAAATTTTATGTTACAAGATGTTCATCTTATTATTTGTAATATAGTATCAAGTTTATAACTTTTAAATTGAGATTACATTCTCAATATTTAGCACTATATATATTTTCAGATTTTCAAGTATTTCACCATTGCTCAGAATTTTTCACATTCAAATGATAAATAAAATGATATCCACCAGATTTTTTTAAGATTTAAATGCATATTAATATATCATTTATGGTTATGTGTAATAAATTTAATACGTTTTTACGTTAAATACTGTTTAATGCCGATCGAGAAAAGTAAAATGTTGTCTTCAAAAATTCGTTACATATAATTTGTTATTTAAAGGTTATCTTGAGATTTTATAGTCGTGCTTTGTTTTTGGTTTTTTTCTTTATCACCATATATTTTATCCTTACACACGTGAAATACAGAACAATGATAAGGTCTCAAAAGAAAAGTTTTCGACAAGTACTAAAACGTAAGAAAAATACGAAAAAATACGACTAGAAAAAATCATTCGACCAATGTAACGTGCACTTTATCTTTCCGAAGGATTTCACGCAAAAACATATGCAGAATATTGTCATGCCACCAGATTCGACATTCTACCGTTATGTATTATATGTGTCGATGTGGGATAGGATAAATACATGTTACACGATGTACGAACTTTGTATTTTCACATTTGTTGTGCATACAGAGCGGTTCAATAAACTATTACGTGTCTAATTTGTTTTAAATATCATTGTAAATTCATATTGTTTTTAAAATTATTGAACTCAAAATGTCCTTTCTCTTGTTTAAAAGTTGAAATAATTATTTTAGAATTTTAAAAGACTTCTTTTTTTCTATTCTATATGGTTCTGACAATTTTAATATGTATTTTAGCGTATATTATTAGGTGCTTAAAGGAGAATATAATGGAAATGATCAGTTTGCACTTACCGCCATCGCATAACTGAATTAATATATATTTTAAAATTCTTATAAGTGTTATTAAAAAAAGTAAATTTTGCTTGACATAAATAAATACGAAATTCAAGATTCGAACAAAAAACATTTACCGTTTTTGGTATCGAATAAGATATTGTAGCATTTTTAACTATGTTACATTTGCAGTTTAAATGTCAACCATATTTTCTTAAGTTATAAAAGAGACGACATATTTTTCATTCAAACGTTTCAAACCATAAGGAACCTTTTGGGCGATAAATTTAGGGAATATACTGACAGGGGTGGTTAAAAATGAAAAATATATCTGAATTCAAAATACTGAATGCATTCTACAGACACAAATTATGTAAATAAATTATTGAATAATCTGGTCAACGCAGTTGTGCTATCTTGTGCTGTACAGTACACGTGTATACCTATAATAATAATATGGTGTGTAACACATAAACACAACAAACACACACACACACACATACACACATATATTTGGCCGAGTATGTACGTAAATCTTATCTACGTCACGGTGATCGGACTCATGCACCAACGTGCACAAATACGTGCGGGCTGACAATCGTAAATAATGTAATGTTCGACAGCGGATTCCGGGTTAGGAAAGAACGGTGGAGAAAGAAAGGCCAGGACAAACTTATATCCATTATCCACCCCGTTGCGCGCACGGGGAATTTACGACGAAGGTTACCCCGGAATCGTGTGACCCTTCATAAGTCGTCGTCGTACATTTACTACGTATAGTAACACGTATACTCGTATGTGTGTTACGCTACGCGTTCGATTCGAGTTATACGTATGAGCACTTGAGTGTGAGCCAATAATAATGAAAACGCCACACGATCGCTGTCAAATAGAAAAACAGTTGAAAGTTGTATATCATCATTATTATTTTAATTTAAATTATTATTATTACTATTGTAATTTTTCCAGATTTTTCTGTATTATTAGGTATCGTGTTAGTCTATGATAATGGAACCGACAACTCGTTTATATTTAACCATATATAAAATTTATTTATAAGCATCTACTCAGCCAGAATAAGTATAGAAATATACGTTCCCTTTTATAAAATCAAAAACCAGTTATTCGACGGGACGGTAAAACTATGTTATCATCTACTTCTAACCAACTAACATACATTACTACCAACACTTTGATAGATCATAAAACATAAATTCAATTAGTATGAAGTATTATTATTGAAATTTAAATGAAATACTTTTTTTTTTTAAATATCAAGTACGTTATTTTTTAAAATTAAGTATTATGTGCAATGAAATAACATTAAGCATTTTTACTAGATATTGTCATTCGATAGAGTTTTATCATAGGATGGCTAAAATGGATTAATGATAAAAAAAAGTAGTGAGTATAATATTTTGATGTATAGTTCAAAACTAAGTTCGTCAATATTAACCATATAAATATTTTGGTAATATTATATTGTAATAATACTTATAAACATTTAAATAATTATCAATTTCACAATTCTTTTTAGCAAAAGATACAAAAAAAAAAACGCAACTGGACAGGGATATGCCATTAAGAAAAATGTCTAGACCACAAAAGTGTTATTGTCATTATGAAGAGAAAATAAAAACGCAATATTATACGAGGTTTGGTATGAAATTCAACGTAATACTGCTGAGATTTCAAATTGCGTTATTTGCATGTAACTCGAGAGGAATTATGAAGATAACCCTTTGTTTATTGTGTGAATATACCATATATACGGTATATAATTTATAACAACACCAATTTTCATCAAAATGCCACAGAAATAACAAAACATCATGAGCCAGGCCAATAAATTCAAAGTATACGAGCAACATAGATACATCACCGCATCATGTATATTCATAGCTGTTTATGAATGTACACAAATTTAAATTTACTCGTTTGAAAATGTCCATTATAATTGGACTTGAAAATAGTTTTGCAATCTTAAATCACCGAACTTGGAATATATTCATTGTATTTGTCTCCGAGGAATAATAAAAATAAGTAAATACAGTTATAATTATACAACCTATATTTCAAATAAAAAAATTCCAGAAATTAATGTTTTCTCATTCAAAATAATTTTAATTATATTCTTGATTCGTAATCCAGACAAGTAGTCATGGTAGTCGAAGATATAATGAGAATAAATCACATATTTTTCACCAACATAAAAGATCAAACTAATATTAATAAAAATGGTTTTTGCTATTTATAAAAATAAGTTAATATTTAAAATCACATTATCTGAAACTAATTATTTTGTTATAATTTTTCCAAACATGGTAATACGTTTTAAACTCTTGTATTATGAGATAAGATGGTATAATAATTAATAATGCAAACAGATTAAATCTTGCAATAGGTAGTTTACTTCAAAGATGATATTATAATGTAGGTTAAATCTTCATAACCATAATAAATATTAAATTAAATCACAGTAGGTTGGGAGGACGAGATACTTTATGGTAAGTGTTAGCTAATGAAATAAACTAAGGAGTTTGAAGCAATGCAACCATTGGCTAACTGTATAATGAAAATTAATATATACCATCCTACTCGCAGCGTAATAGTAGAATTTCAGTAAGAAAATATACATTTTTGTGGCGCATGCGAATCTGCTTTTCTTGCTTCAATCACAGATAATTAGATGTTATAATTTGAAATTCAATATGATAATTATTATAATACAATTCATAAGAGGCTCTTATTAAACCTTGACCTTACCAGTTAAAATTATTGTAAAAATAAATGTATCAAATTATTAGAGACTAGTTTAATTTTACATATTTTGTTTTATTGTCTTGTTTATACGGTATCTATTAAGGTGACGTCGACTTCTACAAATATGCAGGGACATAAAAAAACTAAGAAAAAACATTTTAAATTAAATTTATTAAAGTTGTCAACTTATAAAATACATTAGAAGTTTCATGATCGTCCAGCACAGAATTTAAACATAAAAAATGCTATACAATTCAGTTAGAAAGACATTGGTATCCCGTAATTCGTTGATAATTGAATGTATCATTTACGAACTTTATAATGTTTGTAGCTCATAGAGAAACCAAAACAGGTAGATCAGTCTTTTATTTTAGAAAATATAATCCAATTGTAGATTTTTTAAAGATGGTTCTCTTGTTACCCCGATATACGAATATATGAGAAAACAAAACTAATTTTAATTTTAAACATATATTGTGTCTTTGCTATTGCTTTTGTCTCATCTACTTTGCACAACTATAAGAGTAACTATAATTTTCAAGATATAGTTTTTTTTATTTTTATTACGTTTTATATAAAATGTAAATTATTTCATTAACTTTTTTTTTCATGGTAAATTGAGGTGGTGTCGTGGTAGCGAATTTGTACAAAATATCAAAAACGTCTGATATTCTCCAGTAATATCATTAAAAGCTCTGGTATAATAAGACTTCAAAAGACCTTGTGGTCAATATTAAATTATGTACTGTCTCTTCGCATCAAAAGCTCCGTCCGTCTTTTAATTAAATAATCAGATTGGCCTGTAAAGGACACCACCGACACGATCGCTGCTTCTAAGCCGTCGTCATTACTACTATCGGGCCATGGTTGGTAGTAGTCACCCAAGTTAATTAGTTTATTTCACATTGCTGTTCCTCGTTTTTTTCATGTACTGAAATATTATCATGGTAATCGTATTGAAAACATTTGGTCGTTTAAAAATGAAAAAAAAAAGTGATGACCATTATCCAGTTTTAAAAACAACGGAAACATTAATAGCACTTTTCACAATGAAACATTGGGTGACAAATCAAACATGCACCCTTTCTCGTCGCCAGCTGTACGAAATTTATTTGCGTCGATATTTTTTCATTTCCTGAATAAAACGCGCTAACGCTGTAGATTGATGGATTATTGTTCAGCACGACGGAAAAATTCAATGTATTTTTAGTATATTATATACATTTTAAGTATACATATTGTTTATGTTTAATACGCATGTCCATTTTACTGTATTTATACTCTGCTGTTTCTCTAACTGTATCGTAGTGGTGCTCGATGTTTAATTGTTCACGGTAACGGTTGATTAGAATCGTTTTTTCCACCAATAATGAACACATTGACACAAATAAACATTAAATTCGCATACCGCATACATTTCGAATTCATATTAAATTATATTTAAAAATATATGATTATAATATAACGATAATTGTGAGAGACAGTGAAGTATAACTTGCTTGTATATACTTGGACAGTTTTGAAAACTGATATATATTTGATGGCAACCAGAAAATGTTGTTTAATAGATGAAAGATATTTTAATGTACCTACTCAGATAAATGAATGTCAAAAATGTGAATGTTAATGAATTGATTGTGAGCGCTACATAATATTTTGGAGGAAAATATGATGAATAAATGAATAAAATAATTATATTAAATAAATTAAGAGAGAGAAGATTTAATAAAAACTTACTTTAATCAAGAATATTATTTTACATTTACTACGCATTAATGTATTCAACATGATTAAGCGCACGTGAATATTTATTGAGAATATCTAGAGTTCAAAAAAATGTTCTACCGGTACTCCAACCAAAAAAAAAAAAAAAAATGGAAAATTGATTGCAATGTTTTTATAAATGATTATTAATGGAAATAATTAAATACCATAAACGCTTAAAGGATAATCAATTTTGGAAATATTATAGTTAGATCCATTTGTTTTTGGATATAAATAATTTTTTTAAAAATTAAAACGTTAATTTATAAGAAATATTTTGTATTGATTAGGTAAATTTACGTTTATAAGAATTACGGTATACGTTCAATAATGATTAATTACAATTTATTTTTAGCGTAAATACAATTACAGTATATTATTTTTAACTCGATTATATGATTCTTAAATATAAGTGAATCTATTTGGAAGAAGGAAATGTATTTTTGAATAAATATAATTTTATTTCAAGGGAAATAAATATTTTGAGAAATATTCTTGAGGCAATGATAGTAATCGCTTTAAACTATTTATTGGAAAAAAACATAATTTTAATTTTAGGTTTAAAAATATATATATATACTTATGTTAATTTTTTTTAAGTTTAAATATGTATTTTTTGTTAATTTATGATTTATATGAATGTAGTTAGTAAATATTGGAATTAAATTGATTAAAATTAGGTCATACTACAATACGCATATATGTTACTACATAAATCGGTTTTAATGTAATTGTGCTATGTTCTAATGCATAGTACCACTAATACTGATGAGTAAAATAATGTACGAGTAACCTCATTGTATCTACTCGTGTATGTGGTTTCCCCTCGTATTCACAAGGCTTTTGTAGATCAATTACAAATGTAGAAAATAATCCATTACAAGCATTACGTCACAAGCACAGAAAATTGTGATATTAAAAGTAAAGTAACATTTTTAATTATATAAATATAGAGTCAATTTATAATAGGGATATCGTAAAATATACTGTTTAATTCAATTAATTATATGGTAATTTATTTACTAGACTATTTATTTTATATGATAAAACCACTCGTCCTATTTTATGAATGTGTATTCGACTTGTCTTACAAAAAAATTTAAAAAAAAATTATGTGCGGTATTTTATTATAGTAATTTTAATACGAACATTCAAGTATAATTCAGTTGTTATATAATAAGGCCGAACATTTTTTTTTTTTTTTTTTATTATGTTATTGTTTCTGTCACGAAATCACAAAGCTCGAACATATATAAAAATACAAATTAATCTTTTATTTTCAGAAGTTAATTATCACATTTTATGGTATTTTATAGTACTCAATTAATGGAGTAATTGATGAAAACAATTTTCAGTGTTATCATTTATAACGTTGAATTTGTAATCATTTTTATTTAAAAGAATAAAAGCAGATCGATCACATTTTTCATTGTAAAATAAAAATATAATTACCCACCTATAATTTGTAGTTGGTATCTGTTATATAAAGAAACTTGAGTCATTATGACTTTTAATTACTTTAAGTCATTTCACTGTATTTAAAAAATGTTGCATATATTTTTCTATGATATTTTGTATTTTAGAAATTAAACGTTTGTACTTTATTATTATTTTAATATGTTAAATTATCACATAGGTAGTGCCTAAAAAATGTACAATACATTAGTTTCTATTATCAACAACGTACTAGTAAATTTACTTCCAAAGTTCATTTTGATACATCCATACAATTTCGGTTTCTATCAATAAGCTCTATTATTTGTTGCTATAGCGAAAATTATTTGTAAACTGATTACCTAGTTATTTTGTTATCAAATTATTGCTATCAAGTAATAACGAAAAATGTGATGATAATAGTTTATGATTTATCATAGTATATCGATACGCAGTAAACATTTCAACGATTAAAATTATACATGAAGTGAATCTTGATGTAAATAACTACTAACAGTAGTCTTAATCAAATAGTCCTAATAATTACGAGCGTTTAATAAATAATTATACTATAATATGATATAGATTAAGAAAATTGTAAATAATTATTTTTATATTAAATTGATAAAATAAACGTATCACATACAATGAAATTAAATTAACGTCAATCTCTTCAAACGCAATACAGTGATGTTGTGGAGTTGCGAGAATAATAAACACTATTCATATTATATAAACAAGACAGACACCATGCAGGTTGAAAATATTTGTATTGGATCAAAATCTAAGTTGTAAAAAATATTATTAATAGAACGGTACATAATTAGTAAAATATAAATTATTTTGCTTATTACCCACAACTCGATGATTATACGGCAGGTATAATGCCAGGTACGGCAGGTCCTACGCAGGCCTGGACTAAAATTGCCTATACGTTGCGCCGGGCATATGGTCAGGTATTTTTAAATATTTCGATTGAATATTATTACCAATAAATAATGAAAATATAAAATAAATCTAATCTTCCATTTTACTGTAGTAGCGGTAATGGTGGTAATGTAACAACAACGGTATATTATGTGTCCTACTTAAATGAGATGTTGATGGCTGGCAGCAGTCATTGATTCTATGCGAAAGACGTGCACGTATGTGTGTGTGTGTGTGTGCGTGCGCGCGCGTGAGCAATATATAAAAGGCCATGGTGCCAGGTACCCAGGGACGAAGGAACGTTCACCAGAATGTTTGGCACGGGTATAATTGATTGCACGGCCAAAAGTGATTTATAAAATGTCGTCGAATGAAAAAGTTTCTTACAAATGCGTATCAATAGACAATATATAATGTGTATTAGTAGTGTCTAACAGTCACCGCCGAATCGTACACGTGTCATCGCGTGCTTGTGATAATATAGTCATATTTTTATTTTCATTATTTTTTTTTTTTAATTTATGATATTAATTCGACATCATTGATACAACGATATTGTTTACTTTTATTATTAATATCACGTAGTTTTTTTTATAAAATGCATAACGCCATATACTAACAATAGACAATGATGAAGTAGTCTAATAATAGCACCTAACCTATATCGTCTAAATCAAATAAATAAAACGCTCGTTTGTTTGAAATAATTATATACTGAAATCAATTTAGTAATTGTAGATAATAATATATAAACTGAAAATAATAAATGATATGAAATAAAGGTCATACAAGACCGTAACTCAAAATTATCTTATTTTTAAACGCAAATTATGTTAAAATAAATGAGTATAATAAATCATATTTTACATAAACATATCAAGAACATTTTTCCGTGATGGATTACAAAATATAAAAAATATAAAACAAAATAAAAAGTGTTTTATGTTTCAAATGTAAACTGTACTGATAATACCATCATTAAGGTTCCATATATCAAATCACATAATTTGGTCAATTATACACATAAAAAACACATTTGTTTGCTTTGAAAAGAAATGCATTATTAAATTATGGTAAGAAATTAAATTAACGGGTTAATATAACATAGTATAAATTTTAAACACTTCCAGGTCCCTCTTACATTTTTATTTTTTATCATACTTTTATGTTTTATAGGCCCTTTTTGTTAACTGCAGATAAAGTCTGAAACTAATGAGGCAGAATCGTATAGAATTCATTGTTTATATAAACTACACACAAACTACAATATTTGCGAATTATTTAAGAGATAATCTTGAAATGAATCGCTATAAAATGAATAATTCCAAACAAATATTTTCTTTTGAATGTTAAATAATTAAAACAATCTTGTTAGACAGCATAACTCATTTGGATTTTATAAATTATGCATTACATACAATGATATATACATTATATTTTAACAAGATAATGCTTTAATTTAAATTAATTTATTATAAATATTATTTTTTATTAAATCACATGACGCATCAAAGGATTTTTAAAAACGTTTATTGTTCTTAATATATATATTTGATATTAAATTAACTGAATACTCTACTAAATATTGAATTTATGTAGTATGATTGTTGATTTTATCAATATAAATTAATGCTTTTTGATATGACATATACTGGGATTAACTATTCCTACAAATATAAAAATCAATTTACATTGATTATAATAGTGTTTTTTTTTTTTTTTTTTATGCTTTATTTGTTAGTAATTTTGTTTGGAATATAGATTAAAAGAATTGACAAAATATTTTTTAAGGCATTTAAAACTCTATTTATATAACTTGAAACCAGTATGGCATATAGGAAACTGATAGATAGCGGTTTAACAAAACTATCAACTTTTAATACGTAGATACAATATTTCCGGTCGTCGCTTAAACGTAAAAAAAGAACAAAAATATACAATATTCAAAATAAAAGCCAAAAAATAATATATTCCAATATTATTAGTCTTGTTTAAAGAAATGCTATACAACATGAAATCAATGCTATATTGATAATTTCGAACAATTTAATTCTACTTATTGGAAATCGAATCGTGTATTATAATTTATCATACATCCAATGAATGTTTATGTGCATAGGTTAGGTTAGGTTAGGTATTATTGATTGTAATACATTTAAACGGTAAATACATCAGTTGAATCCATAAATAAGCGTTTTTGAAGTCATACACATTAATTATAACATTTAGAGTACACTTTTGGACGAATTCAGATTCAGTTAGCCGAGTTATACAACTAGACTTTCAAAGAAAACAAAACATCGTTTGTACATTAACGTTGTAAGGATGTTTCGGTTTAGTGTTTTTTTTTTTTTTTTTTAAAGAAAACAGAAGAATGGACAATTGTGGTTTATAGTTTTCAATTCGTTATACAATTATCAATTAATTTAAATAGATGGATCGTCTGTTCAAGGTAAGGCAAGATAAAAAATAATCGCTGTTGACTACGGGCTAAAGACAATGAAGTATTAGCAGAAAAAAAATAATTTCAATATAAAAAGATTTGATGAAATCAAATGCTAAAATTACAACCATTGTATACGCAGAATCCATATTGAGGTATTTGAAATCTTCCAGACACTTCCTTTTATTTCTTAATAATGTCTTATCGGTAGTGGTAGTACTCCAATTGTACATAGTTATTATTTATATTATAATCTGGTAAAAAAAAGACACATTCTAAAAAAAAAAAATCTAATAAAATTAAAATAGAATCGACAATAAATAGCAATCGATGACAGTCGAAATTCTTACAAACAGGAATGGTTACCTGGATTGCGAAATATCTTATCGCTCAGAAAAGTTAATTAATTTTAAAGCAAATGTACAAACCCTTTAAGGACTGTAATGTAGAATAATTTAAAAAGTATAATTAAAATAAATAATTAAATAATATTTTTAACATACTATTTATGTGACACTATCATCTAAATTTTGTTCGCTCTATTATACAAAAAATAATTCTGTATAGATCCTACGGAATAATTTTTATTAGTGTGTGTTCTATTAAAAATGGTTATTACCGTTAATTTGAAATATGAATGCACAAGTGTTCATAAAAAATAAAATTCAAAAAAATGAATGTTACAGTGATCAAATTGTTAAACATGTTAAACATATTAATTTTATTACCTCTTTTTTTAAACTAATTTAATTTCGCATTTAATTTGGAACGCAGTCCTGAACATTAATAATTATTATAAGTTTTTTTTTGCTCATAGAAACATTATAATATACACCGAATAGCAATAATATTCATTTCCAGTACTACATAATTTGATAAAAATATAAGAAAATAATTTCTTTTCTTGACGTCATTAGATAAAGTATGTGGCTTAGAAACAAAGCTGATCACACGTTATTTCTGTTGAAGTAAGATTTAAGAGCATTTAATAATGTCATTAATTAGACTTATTAAAGTTGCTCGAAAGAAAATAAAAATATCCGTTTCAGACATATATATATATATATATATATACACGATACTGGATGATAACGAAAAGCGAAAAATAACAATTAAATTGTACTTTTCATCTGACGTGCACCATTTATATGTTTGCTTTTATATAGTAACTAGCTATATACCTTCGCGAAACATCACAGTTCATCTAATTACAGCCACTTCAAAATAACAGATAATAACTACATTTGACGTGCACCAATTGAGTAAATCGAATCAAAGGGAGTATAACGTAATCTAGTTACATTCACCAGAGATTAAATCGGCGAAACGACAAAATAAAAGTTACTGTAACTACATGGCTGGTTATGAAACGTCAGATCGAATTACACACAGCGTAGGTTTATTTTTATTTACATCTGTAATACTCGACGGTTTGTTTGCCATACATTGATGTTTCGTAGAGTATAGTAGTACACGTGTGCTGTAGTATTCTACCTCGAAAATATAAAGTCGCGGTTTCTCATGATAAACATCAGCGAACAGTTTGTTCGGAATACATTGGCACTACGTTTTATGTCTGTGTTTCTCATGAAAAGTTACCGCATTGTAAAAATTACAAATTTTTATTTTCCGTTTTATTGACGCCTCCACCATCGGAGTTTGCAAACACTGATTTATGTGTATCGGTTCTTGTTGGTTTAGCGTCGCCTGTTTTCCATTTGGATGCAAAACGCGTAAATCCTGCTGCGCTTCCTCATTCGTATATTGATTTGATAACGCACGCGCCATGGGATACACAGTAGTGTTTTTCCAGCTTTGTATGACGACAGTGGTGACAGCGTAGAAGGATGGCAATGACTGATTGTCATCATGTCGTTTAACGGTGATTTCGACGAAGAACGAGATGGCGAGAGGCAGTATAGCGGCTCCGCAAAGAAACAGTATTTGTGTGTGAGAGAGAAAAAGAGAACGATGGAACGAACAAATGATAGAGAAAGACTGAAAAAGGATAAAGGGCGGAAATATTTGCTCGGAAATTGGGCAACTGTTAAACGGACAATGACAAATCAAATATCTATCTCATATTTTCTCGATAAGACTCGCAAAATAATAATATTACAACGGCATTGTTATTTAAATATTTCAATTTAATTTAAACGTAATTGTTTTTGATATTTATAATGCACGTAATATCTTATGTTATTTGAAGCACAAGTTCTGGTAAACATTGAGGTGCCTTCTGTCAGCTTTGTCAACTAAGTGTTACAGTTTGCTTGACTAATATCAAAATACATACAGCCTTGGTGTGTATAATAAAAGCTAACTTAAACAAAGTCGTTCAAATTATATGCAACAAAAGTAATAAGATATCTGCTTTTGAGACTTAAACATTAATCCTTAATCCTACTGCAGAGAACCTTCATATTATAAGAATTTATCTGTATCAAATATTTTTGCAATAAAATTTTACCACAAATCCTAAAAACACAAAGTGAAGTTTAGTGAAATGTTTAAGATTGATCGTAAAACAGCTTTATTAACATGTTTAATGGTTTGAATGAAAACGTAAAACATTTTTATCTCATTATACAGTAGTAAATAACGAGGTTTTCTCAAAAACAATTGACACTAAAATTTCATTATATATTTATTTATTTTTGATTTAAGTATTTTCATTGCTAAAGCAAATTATCAATAATTATAGAAAACTTAAAACGACAATGAAAAACATTTAATATTATAATTTACAAATATACAAACTTTGCATTTTTGAAAATAATTATTTTTTAAGAAATCCACTATACGTCAGTAAAAATATTTTCAAGAAAAGTAAATTTGTTATTTTAAAAACTATTGTAAGTATTCAGTCTTAAAATTGAATAGGTATTTTTCGTTTTATTCTCAATATGTAACATTTTTGGTCATTTTTTCGTTTTACAAATATTCAAGAAGATAAATATGAAAATGTAAATAATATGTCCTCACATTAAATGTACAATAAAAGATAACATTCACTTGTTATTTTTGAAACGTAAAACCAAAATTATAAATTGTTCAGTATATAATTCACAAAATAGTACCAAATATATACGTAGTAAAATTAGGTAAAAACAAAATATATTAAATAAAATTCAAAATAAATTTATTTTTCATATTATATTATACACACTATTCTTTCGGTAAATATTTGTAATAGGATTCGAATATATAAAAACAAACAAATATATTAAGTTGAAGTCCAATTTTAATTTTTCACCAATAATATTGTACAATTCTTTATTTATTGATTGTTAATATATATATTTAGGAAACATTATAAATTGAAATTTAAATATTAAACCAAATAAAGGTTATGTACATTATTTAGATCAATAAAAGTTATTTTTAAAAATAAAAACTTTTTTTCGATTCATTATTAAATCAATAATACATAATAATAGACGTATTAAGGCCACAAGCTACGATAAAATTAAAGACACCAAGCAGGAATACACAAACTGATTATAATGGAAAAACCTAAAGCCAATCATGTTTTGTCGTGACAGCTTAATGATTGCTTTGATTTTTTAACGAAAATAATTAAACATATAGTTTGATAACAGAACATTGTTGTAATTATTTAAAATACTTATTATACTGCGACTATATTTTAAGACAATGATGTTGGGAATGACTTTGCAGACCAGTCTACATTCTAAAAAAAAATAACAATACAATACGTTTTAAACGTTTCCTGCGACTTGTACGAAAGTATAATACTTTCATGCAAGAAAATCTTTAAAATGAAAATCTATGATTGTACTTAAGGGATTGAAATACAAGAAAAACCAATCTCTTTTTCTTTGTTGGCCCTTAAACTATAACGAAAACACTTCGACCAAATATAAATATAATGGTGATTTTATTGATATATAAGAAAACAACAACTCATGTACCTTTCTATGATAACTCGTTTGATATGAAATAGAATCAACTATAACAGTAACAAAAATACAAACACACACACATAGTCATACAAACATGATTTGTATCATTTTATTCTTGGTGACCTTTACAATGGTCCATATCGTTATGACTAGAAATATCAAAAGCGTTTTTACTGTGATAGATATTGACGGTTGTAGTGACGGTGGAATGTACTGGCCGTGATGGTTCTAACGTTACCGTCAGAAATATAATATTGAATCCTTCAATAGGATTTCTTGACCATTAGCAGCGCATTCAACGTGCTCAACTTGTTTTGGAAGAAGAACGAAAAAAGAAGATCGAATGAAAACCCACATGGTTCGTTAGAATTATCGATAATAACTGTGTGACCATTATTTATACATATATAATAGTTACACACATATACACACACACACACACACACACACATATATATATATATTCAAACTTTTTATAAGGCTAAAGTTCCTTAAGATTATGCTTTAGTTACAACGCGTATATTTCATTAGCCTGAAGCATGATTCCGTTTGTTTACATATTATTATTAAAAAGGAAAGTTTATATCGATTTTTATAACATGGTGAATTATTGTTATATTTTTATTTTACCAGTTTATATATATATATATATATATTTGTTCATAAACATATATATATATATATATATATATATATATATATATATATATATATATATATATATATATATATATATACACATATATGTATATATATGTATGAAATTATAATGAAGAAAGAAATAACAAAGCGAGAAAAAAGAAAAACAAAAGAAAAAAATTCATCTAGATTCTTTTTCTAACCACGGATACGAGATAAATAATGTTTTTATCTCTACAATTATTCCGTGTGTAAGTGAAGTCCATAGTGAAACCATGTAGTACATTTATTACTAATTGAGACTTTACAACAACATTTAGCAAAATTTCATACGGTGCCGGTCGATTGACCCGCAAACGAACATCTTTGTGAATCGCAACCTCTGTAATACGTGTGATTTCGAATAACGGTATTACAACGTAATACGATACGACTTAACTGTGTAATTTATATCCAACGACAACGTCGACAACGTAAAACGTTAAATTAATTGGCTGATTAATGAATACGTAACAATATACTTTTTGCCATAACAATTCTATCGACGCCACAAATCCGATAAGTTTTATATTTTTTTACGTCCCAATTAAATTTTACTACTTAACCCACACGCGTGTAATATAGTACACCTATTAAAGTTTTGTGATATATTTCGAGAAAAACTACTACAACATACATATATATATATATTGAGGTTATTGTTGTGCGCCATTTGTAACTTGTGACGTATCAATTCTCCGAATTAGAGTAACACAATCCATAGATTTTCGGTTTACATTTTATACGTGTGTTAGTATGTACGTATACGAGTAGGTACTCATGCAGCTTATTCGTTTTGTGTGGTACGTACTATGGAAGATCATCAAAGCTACAGTTTATGTGTAATATGTAAACATTATATTTGATGACGTGTTATATACTTTAGAACACAAAAACAAAACTAAGACTCTAAATTGTATAAGCGTATTGCCAAAAAAAATAAAAAAACACACGTTACACATTAATGTCTATATAATGCGATATTATATGTAT
Source organism: Sipha maydis (assembly GCA_034509805.1). Lineage (NCBI taxonomy): Eukaryota > Metazoa > Arthropoda > Insecta > Hemiptera > Aphididae > Sipha > Sipha maydis. Next base: position 41,267 of record JASXSY010000713.1, on the reverse strand, counting down.
ACGAGTACAAATAACATTCAATAACTCAATTAATTTTTGGGGTTCTTAAGATCTACTTACGATTTATCAATATGATGATAAAAATAATCATGACGATGACGGGAAAGCCAGTACGCGTTCAAGAGTACAGAAATGTGTACAACAAAAAATATACTTGTAATATAATACGATCTGTTATATGCATATACGTTCACAAACTTTCCCGCCTCCAAGAAATGACTAATTGTTTCTGATTCCGCATGTTATTTCGAACGATCTATAATATCTTTCATAATGGTATTTAAATAATATTCATTGTTGTACGACTTTTACGAAAACAATAACCGTTTTTGAGAGTTTATCGATATGAAAGCTAAAATAATTAAAATATAATCAATACTAAAATAATTTACCCATTTACTGTTCCACATGAAATGATACATCATCGTTCCATGGTACCTAACTAGTATTCTATGTGCTAACGTGAGAATAATTAATTTAGGTCGAATAAAATGTATTGTCCAAGACGAGTTTATTAGAAATTTTTAGAGAAGTAAAATAAAAGTAATCGAAAAAGACGAAGCTACGACGTTCAGATGGTTTGAATTTATATTTGTTGTTTGGTCAATATAATAAAATATTAATAATAATAACGTTATCGTTTTATGTGACCCAAGCGTTCGGTAAACTCAAGGGTCAGTTTGTAACGGGATTAGGATAGGTGAACAAACGAACAATGAGTTGTTTATGAAATGCCATAAAAACATACCGAAAGTGAATATTAACGGGCAGATTTAAAGGTCAAATGGATTTGACGAGTTGGGAGAAGCGGATTTACGAACGCGTCAAAAGATGTCGGATGGTGGGTTTGAATATTATAATAATTATATATATATATATTCATGCCACCACGACTAAAAATCGACCGCAAAAGACCCAATGACGAGAGACACGGAACATTCCAAAAGTTCTTCGGACCCGAGGAATATTTTTATTTTTTTCCTCCTATTAAACTGTATAATTGTCTTTATTATAGTTATTATTTTTTTTTTTATTATTATTGATATTATTCCTGCATAAATGGACAAATTATTCGGAAGGAAACTATGACGGTCGCAGGTACGCGCTAATACCAGCGAATGGGGTAGATTTTCGTGCGATCGTGAGATTGGTGATGGGCGGAAAACATCGTATAAAATACACGACCGGCAGACGAGAAAAAGCCGTCGTCGGACAACTAGCGGCGGGTGAGGCGGTGGCCATTCCATTAAAACGTCAGCTTCCGTCGGAAAACAATGACGCAGCGTATGAAATTCATCATCCGATGCGCGATGTGTCACTACTACTTCTTCTACTACTACTATTACTACTACTACTACTACTACTATTACTATCACGATATACTGATGTCGCCTCCCGATCCCTAATCCTTTTCCCGCTACGCCTTGTCTAACCTGCACCCCGGATAAAAACAACGACGAATGTGCGACGGACGGTGAGAAAAACTCTTGAAATCCATTATATACTCGTATTATATTGTTTATACGAGGAGTTACCTCGTAGAGAGAGAGAGAGGGATCCACATATACATCGTTTGCCACTTTTACCGTGTCCGAAACGATCGGCTTAATGATTTTTTATTTTTATATTTTTTTTTCGTTCGTAACCTTCCTCTCCATAAGCCAAACTACTTGCAGTCACCCAGGAAGTGTAACGCTGCACTCTCGTAAAATAATATATTATTGTTATTACACGCATGTGTACGTGCATGGGAAAGAGTATATTTAGTAAAAGCTAGATGTGTGTTTCTATTTTTTGAAATTCAATATTTTACTTATTTTTTAAAACCTGTGAAACAGGTCACCACACATACACTAATGTCATTTACAGCACTTCACCATCGTCATCGTCCTCACATCGAACGTTGTTTTTTTTTATCATCCTCGATCATGTATTCTCTAAAATCGCGAACCTCGTCAATCCATACTCAACTTAGTGCACACCATTATATCGACATTAAAACATGCCCGTTATACTACACTACTCCGGATGAGTAAAACACCTCCGTACCTCATTATTTACAATGTTTTATTACTTATTAACAAATCACCACCGACGTTTCACGCAACATTTAGATTCTATGTTAAAGATTTATCATGTCTATCAGTATGAAATAAAAAATTAAGAACAAAAGAAGTAAATATTAATTTCGAGTGAGTGATTCTTAGCATTTTTTTGTTAGTAAATTCAAACTTCGTGGTTAAATCATAGTCATATTATGTACAGTGTATTCAAAGTATAGAGTTATTAGAAATTATATGTTGTATTTATACAAATGTACAATTTAGATAGACATATTATATATCGCATAATATTCTTAATATGTATATGTCTAGTACTATAGGTTATTACTTTTTCTATAAACTTCGGGGGAAATCGATCGATTAATAAACAAATTCACTGTGGTTCAATTTAACGACCCATTGAACTATTACACAACTATTACATGTCTGCAGCAGAATATATTAAGAAAGAACGCAAAATGCAGAACAGATAAAGATTAGTAAGATGAAGGTGAAGATAATGTTTAAATTAAAAATAATCTACTGCAATTAAAAACGAATGCTGAATTGATAAAATGTTTTTAAGATAAAGTTAAAAATTCAGGCCGATAAAGGTATCGTGATACAAAATATAAATTTACATTTTTGGTTACTGAAGATTATAATATGTTTACGTTTGACCAAAAATAAACTATTCCATACATGATTTCAAATATATAGAATTGTATAAAAATTATAATGAAACAAAATAAAATCAATTTAGTAATGGTGTAAATTTTACATAATATGATTATGGCTGTTTTAAAATAGCATTTAAAATATGCTCTTAAAACATAAAAAAAAAATTAATATTGACGCGTTAAAGATAATTAGTTCCATTTGTGTTCAATCAATTTAACGTCAGAAAAAAATTTAACTGAGATGAAAAATCACATACCATTAGAAAACCAATATGTTTCTCGCAGCATCTGAATAATGTCTACGCATAAATAAAAAGGTTCGAAAGTGAAGTATTCGGCGAGATTGGTTGTCAAGTAAACGAATGTACGAATATTTGTATAATGACTTTGAAAATGGTCCATGTCGCCGGAAGTAATTACCACGTTTAAATATTTATCTATCTATATATACATATTTAAAGGTAAAGGAAATTGAAATTGCCATCGGGAAATGAATTCGAGAAACATAGTCGATGGGTTCATTAAACAAACTCAATATTATACGTCTAAAGTCAAGATATGTGCGAACATCTTAGAATTACTCAACTAATGCATGCCCGCCGTAGGTGTTTTACTTTTTCGTCATCCCACTACGTCGAATCGCCTTTGCACATAATCAGTAATTTAAATGATAAACGCCGTCTACAAGCTCTTACGCTCGTCATAATTCATCATGCAGACGTTGAGATGGTGGTAATGAAAACGATCACAAGTTATTAGTTCACCGGCTGTGTGACGAATAATTTCATGACGTTCGTGTAAGTCGATACACACGAACGTTTCCGAGCGCAGTGATCCGTTAGTCTCGATGAAATCTCAGGTTACCGACTGCCTTTTCCTCGAACTCGGTGCTCCCTCGAGGGTTCTCGTGCTTTATGTACATATTTCGTAATGCTTACAGACTCGATGACGGGTGCGCAAAATAATTGCAATGTTACACGCCGCGAACCTTAGGGATACATGACGTACAATGTGCGACAGTCAGAGGTCAATTGCTTGACTACACTGACTGCAGAGGTCAATCTAATAATCCACTCTTGAACGATGTACACTCGTCAATGTGATCGACAAAGGTTTGCAAACGTCAAATCGCATGGCATATCGAAAGGGAGATGGTAGGATGGCATAATTTATGATAAGAATAATCATGACTATGAATAAAATGTGGAGTCTAATCCGATGATATAATCAATGTCGTAAAATAAAAATAGTAATGCGTAAGCTAATATTTCACGTATGCATTGGACTAGTCTTTATAACCTATTTATTACAAGAGAGCGTATTAAATATTGATTTTTATTATAACTAATAATGTGACCCGGTGTATAAAAGAAATGGAAATAACTATATACGAAGTTGTAATGCACGAAATTGTCAACATAATTGATGTAAAAAAAAAAAACTCATATATACTATATGCACGTATATTTATGAAGTTCCGATTCGAATGCACGATACTCAAATTACGTTATAGCTGCATGCGTATTCAATGAACGCTCGAATTACTTAACAGAACGCTAATACGTATGCGAGTATATGATATATACAATGAGATATATACCTATATATCCTTACATTCAAAAACAACTCATTTTGCTATATGGAACACGTGACATTTTGCAATAAATTTAGGTCAGCTCTGGAAATATACGAGATGAAATTCATAACTTCATCCATAACTTTATCTCTTAAAACCTGTAATAAATATTTCCGTATTCTATTGAATATTGATATAACAATACTGAAATGAATATGTTTGGCAGATAACAATAGTTTGCCGTAGCGATATAATATACGTTTATATCATGTTGTTGATATTACTATTATAATAACAGTCTTTGCCGACTTTGGTTATCACTTTAGATTTTGAGTAGAACAAGGAAGGCAGGTTTTGTAAAAATATATGCATCATTTACTACTCGAAAAATATTTTTCAAAGTAGTAACATACTGCAGAAAGTTTCAATAGCATCTGTATCGATTTAAAAACTAACTACGTTTGCACTTCGGACATAAGTTTCCAATTTTTATTAATAAAAAAAAAAAAAAAAACATGGTGTACATTTGACAACTTGTACATCTGGCTTGGCATTGATGTAATTTTTTAAATATAATTATTATACTGTATTTGTAATTCAATAAATAAAACACAATTATTTAGATAATATTTAACATAAAAACGAAAAAAATAAATAAATAAATGAATTAACTTAATATCATTGTTGCAAATGTAAATCATAAGTATCAACAGGTAGTTTCAGTGGATTTATTTCTTTAAATATTTAACATACTTTTTATTATTCCTTAAGATAAATCATACCTAAACTCACAACTTATTCATTTATTCACTTAACAGTATCTAAATATAGGAACTTGAACTTTTGAACTTAAAAAAAAAACACTTACCTCAAGAAAAATAGACTTTTGTGTTTATCTTCAAGTGTACAGCTTAATAACCTGAAAAGAACAAGTTCTTATTAGTTCATAGTTCGTGATTATTCTTATTATTATTATTATTATTATTATTATTATTATTATGTTTATTGTTTTTATTTTTTAATTGTTTTCCATTTTAAAATTTTATTAAACGGATATTGGCTTTAAAAATTAAAATAAAGCTAAAAAAAATATTTTCCTAAAAATGTGCACTCGTTTTGTATTTTTAATGAACATTTGATGGAAAATTATAAACCACGTACGCCATATAAATCTTCGTACTGACGGATGAGGCTCACGTTACATAATAATATAATTGGATAATCTTTTTATCTACGAAACGATCGTGAACCCATGATTCACGAGCACTCCAGGCTGACTGAACGAAACGCGACCATGGTAAACCAGCCCTAAAAAATGATATAATCCATAGCGTACGCAGCGATAACGTCGTGAAGAGAATGCTTGCTTGGGACATAAGGTTCAACAACGTTACAACGTTCAAAGCGTTTGAACAGTTTTCGATTAGTTCGTGATCCGTGGCGTCGAACGGGCGGATCGTAGTGAACGGTCGCCCGGTCGCAGCGTCGCGAATCCGTGCGGTAAGAATACCAACTCGTCGTCAGAACGTGAAGGGCTCGCGGGAAACGACTGATCGTGACTGCCACAGTCGTTGCTAATCACCGTCACTCGCCGATGTTCGTTATTTGCACGTATGCATTACATGTCCGATCGTGTTTCGAGTAACAGCTCCAGCGACGAATGTGTTACAACACAATACGTGGCTTCACGTCTACGACCGACACTCCGACACCACCTCGAATGATGGGAGGAGGGTATGCTTTATCAGATAGCGTCGGGCGCGAAACGTCTCACCGTTTCGAAATCTTATCGATCCGACGAGGAGTGCTGAGATTTTCGCATGATTCGTCTGCTTTGTCTCGGGTTGGCCCAACCGAATTTCGAATTCTTAACTGTATGTTTCCGGCCAGAATGTATAGTTGGTGAACGGGGAGAAAGAGAGAGAGAGAGAGAGAGAAAAAATTTAAGCCACTTAAAGTCGAGAAACAATAAGGTTGTATGCGTGTTTCAACACCGACCTCGTTGATTCATCGACATGGTCACAACGGAACAGTAAGGAATAAAATAAAAAGCGTTGATGCACTCGTGTTCCCGGAGATATAATTATTGAAAATATACTGTCATAATATTTTGATCCATTGTTCCGTTCTCAAAGTTTATAATGTTGACTTTAGTGATGTAGATATCAAATAAAAGTAACATGAAAATGTAAACTTATTATGACGAATTCAATTCATTAGTTAAGAATAACCATAAAACAAGCACTTGGTCTGATTTGCATGATATCAATTATTATAATTATTATCAAGTCGAATAGCCTCATGTTTGAGCTGTTAATGTATTTCTAATTTATTCGTTTCTCTTTAAACATTAGATAAACGATACATTAGATTAATTAATTTTGTATAACTACGACGTCTTTGAATAATATTAAATATTCTTGATTTCCTAAATTTTAAAAAAAAACTTAGGTTTAACCGATTTATACTGGAGTTTTCTTTAATCGAATAGAATACCTGCAGGAACACTCATTAGCCTTCCCTGCAGTTGAATTTGGCACGTCATATGCAAACCTTGAAGCGGAAGTTCAGCACTAACTTAGAGGATAATTAAATGTCTTCAAGGGCGTTGATTTCCTCACCGGAACTAAAAATCCAATCCTTTTGGGGAGTTAAAAGGATTTAACCATCTCAGGATCTTCTCATCACAACAAATAGTCTTCGGATTACTAACGTCAACAGATCAAAGGATTTTTCTGAAACTAGCATGTAATCACCAGAGAGTTGAACTAAAATGAACGTTCCCTAATTGGTATGAAAAAATCCTATTCTTCGAAATCGCTAACAACTTCCGGCAGTGACTATTATTACAATTACGCCATGGTGTGACAACAATAATTTATATATTATGTATCAAAATGTAAAACGGATACGTCACTTTTCATAAGCAGGGATAACTAGGGTGGACGGAAAACTGGATACATTTAAGAGATTTCCAAAGCGTTTGTATAACATTTATGATGACGAAGCGCAACAGCAGCGGTTGTTTTCGATCAAGGGGAGTGGAATCACAGAAATAATTAGTGAAGCAACTGGTGATGCATAAAGCATTGTTATTAACCCCATCTGCCACCCCAGTCTAACATCTTGTCACGTCATATAGTTTCATATACTTATACGTAACGCACACATTGGTGCTTTTCATCCAAAGGGTTCAATACATAATATAATCTTAGAAACATGCAAAATCAGAGATCCTTTCTCCCTCTATCTCTCTCTCTCCTTCACACACACACACGCTCTCTCTCTCTCTCTCTTTCTCTTTCTCATTATAAATCTATGTATCTACAATATTAGAGATTATATTGTACATTAGTAGTTTTGAAATCAAGTGCAAATAAATGTTAATTTAATTTAGTTGCATCGATGAGACTTTTTCTCAAATATCATGAATCATCCACAAACTTAATATTTACCAGCATTTTATGTATTTGAATTCTTCAACTGTTAATAAAACAAAAAATTGTTATCTTCTATACTGTGTATGTACTTTTAAGTTCATGTAGTTCACATATAAATACTAAAGAAATATATTTGTTAAAAAAAAAATCCCATTAATTAATGAGACTTTTTTCATTTATGGGTTTTCTATTTAAATATTTTTTATTCCTTCTAGTTTTATACTGCTCTCCACTGTTATCATTATATTAAATAGAAATCATAAAATTAATTAGAATAAAGTATACACTTTTAATTGATTTGTAAATTAAATACATAAAACTAAATGCATTTTAATAATTAAAACATTTTGGAATACTACACAAAAGAACATTTTTTTACATTTATCAAGATAAATAAGTTATTTCCAAAATAAAATAATTTTATTTTTACTTAATATGTCTCACTATTTTTTTTTTTTTTTTTATTACTTATTGTGATAAACAGGATAAAAGAGAAAAAAAAAAAAAACAACATTTTATCAAGATATACTGTTAAAATGTGTAATAAAAAGTGATGATTACAAAATAATTGGTTTACCTTCAGAAACAGAAATACAAAAGCTAAAATGTATGATTATAAATCCATCACATTCTGTTTCAAATCAACTAATTTAAATTTAAATTCTGGCGTATGATATTTAGGTTCAAACCACATTTAATATATGTTAAAGGAATTCCATTAAAAACAAATGAAATTCTATATTACGGTTAAATCATTGAATTATGTACAAGTTACTAAACGCTAAATTTAACTTTCTTAACTTATTGTTGTAAATACCACTTGGGGCTCATACAAAGCGGTAAAATTACTACTTTTTATTATTATGATCATCGATTTTAAGTGTATCGTCATTAATTATACGAAATACCTTTTTAAATTTGATTCAACTAGTTGTTTTCTGGAATCGTCAACTAGAATAAGCAGAAGTACTTTTGCGACGGTGTTGACTATCCTAGTAATTATGTTTCAAATCTAAATGAATCATACTTCTTAGCCATACATTAGTTGGCCTAATGGAATATTTGAGGAGACAGGTGATGTGGATGATTGTTCCCCCATCAATTTATATATTTGTATTGATATTTGTTATATATTTACTAAGATAAAATAATAAAAATTACATAGACATTTATTTTTAATTTAGCAGCATTACCTATTGCTAATTATTATTTTAAATAAATATTGATTTTTAATACCTAATGTATGTTTTACAGTTAATTTATGTCTAAGACTATGTTTTGAGAAAGTATCCATAATTATTATAATGTAAATTTAAAAGGAAAAATATCTGCATTATACACAATAAATGTTGTTTTAACCTTCAGTGTGCATCTATAATTTTTTTGGGGAGAGGGTTGTAAAATAAATATAGCCCCACCCTTCTTGAGTAAGCTTTTATATACGTTTTCTCTACCCTTCACTCCTTCATTCAAATATGCCATTGAGTGAGCGTAATTTAATTGGCTACCTTTAATGGGCGAGCGTCACTTTCACGGATAGTGACAACAAAGAAAAAATGACGTAAAGCGGTAATTTTTCGAACGAGTGCTTTCGGTAAGTTTGATTTTCGATCAAGAAGAGAAACGGGAAAAGAAACGAATGGTGTGATCACGCATTAGCAACGCGACGATAAGATGCGACGTCTTTAATCAACCAAGAGTGGTCGTTGTCACGATGATCGGTGGTCAGTGATGTAGCGACCGGATGAGGTTGTTATGTAGGTTGCTGGCGCATACCGCTGGTGAAACGGCGCGTGAAATAATTCTGCGGCGCAACGTAACGATCTTAACCAATGGTCGTTCACTTAGCTGATTAAACGGATTTGGCGTGGCGTACGGGTTACGTAGGTACGGGTAGGTAAATACACAGGTGGGTTGGATATAGCAGTATATAGCAGCGACGTACGCGCGAGCCGCCTCAACACGCGGCGTGTAGGGATTTCGAAATCACTACGGCGATGCCAGACGGGGTGCTGGCAATTTTTCACTCGGTCCCTTTCGAGTCAATATTATCATCGCAAGAGGTGTTTGCGACTCGACTTACATTCCACTCTCCACTTTCTCACTCTCCCTCATTTACGCATGAGCACGCGTAAGCGTGTTTCTCCTCTATCCCACTCACCGTCTCCGAGACACTAATAATTGAGGTTTCAACCATCGTATGTGTGGATGTGTTTGACGCCGCTATGTTTAAATAGCAGTAAGTATCTGTGATGCTCGCCGTTATCTATACGGATGCAAGCAGATTGAATTACAGTCGCGTATGACGGTGGTGGTGGTGGTGAAAGCGGATGAACGTGTGGATGATGCGCGCGTCAAAGGTAATGCGTACGCTGCTATTGTATCAATGACACGACAACAGTCTGCCACGGTCCGGGTACTAAGACGGCTAGAACGGATGAATGATATGATCCTCTTGTCCTCTGTTCATTATCTTCTCGTACGATATGCTGTGCGCGCGAGTACATTCTAATAATGTATTATGTTTGACAGAAGATAATTGACCCTTTGAAACGGATTGAGAACAAAAAATGTAAGCGTCGACAAAGAGCATACGAATGTTTTCAAATATAATGACCATAAACAAAACATGTAGTCTCATTATCGTAATATAATTATGTACGATATATTGTTATGTACATTAGACTTCGATGGTTTATACTTTACTTTCTTTCAAAGGATAGAAACATTCCGTTTTTTTTCTCGAATTCGAAATTAATATAGTTCAATTTGCTCTCGAGTAATGCTTATTATTCTTAATGCAGTACAACGAATATAATACGGTTTATGGATACTACGCACGATAAGATTTTCAGGGAAAATCATTTAGGATTACATTAAAATTATAATTATTTCCATGCAATGAATTTATAGAAACAGATATGTCTGATACACGATATTAAATATAGTTTGTGTTGTATTAAATTAAATTATGTGACAATGGACTTTTTATTTGATCACATTTCAAATCAAAGTAGAAACAAATATTAATTAGTAGACACTAATTATTAACGTTTCAGCAGCTTTCTTACGAGCAAAACACAATTGTGCATTAAGTAACATTAAAAGTCGTAAATTGACAGTTAATCTGTTGAAATGTACATAAAAAAGAAAATCGAATAATTTTAATTAAGATTTTTAATAATTAATAGTTGGGTACATCAGCTAGATTATGAACTTAAAAAATTAGATAGTTGGTAATCATTGATTAAATAACATTTTTAACTGAAATAGAATTCACAAAAAACATTTTTCGCCAGTATTAAAGAGTTAAATTCTTATTGTAATACGTAAAACAAGCTTTAAAATGAGATATTATTAGATTTTTAAATACAAATTATTATTTATTACTAATTTGTGCATAAGACGTCAAATAGTTTTTAAGAGTAAAATTACCTAACAACTATCCTAACGTCATACAAAATGCTTATATTTTTTTTTTTTTTTTTTTAATACAACCAATTATAAATCATGGAAAACAAAATAATGTTAAAATAACAACTTCCAATTATATAGTCATAAATTTCAGTATTATTATAATACTTTTGTATTATTGTATATTGCATAATGTTGCTGTACAAAGAACAAGTTCATCATACAATTTGCGATGTGTATAATAATCAGTGTACAAATTGCAAAATGTATACAATTATTATACAAATCATAAAATTTAAAAACATTTTATATAAATTACAATTGTTCGTATACAAAAATATTATTATAAAACTACATATTACTTTATACTGTACACATTGTGATATAAAATAAAATACGTGAATCTAAAATAAGATATACGAGTATGTCATTTCGTATAATGTTATGAGTTGTGTTTCCTACGTTATGTGGAATCTAATATATTAGTAAAGGTATAATGCAATAAAAATGATCAAGTTTATTTTAACGATACTGTCGTGAGTCGTTCAAAAATATAATTTAAACAGATTTTAGTATGTAGTAGTGCATTGTGCTAGAAACTGCTGCAATATTTCAACTTAGTATGCATATAGTATTATACAATTGGGCAAAATTAGTGGAGTTGAAAATAATATTAATTTTAAAAATTTGTTTGATGAAAAAATGAAAAATATTAATTTTAATTTATTAAATTGAATATATAAAATAATGTTTTAATAATATTAAATTTTGTGATTTGTACAATGATTGTATAAATTTCGCAATTTGTACAGTGATTATTGGACACATCACAAATTGTATGATGAACATGTACAATATAGTTACTTTGTACAGCAATATTGTACATTTTGCAATATGTACAACAATTACTGTACAAATTGCGAAATGTACAATACCGAACTTTGTATGTAAAATATATATAAATATCAATAATAATTCAGAACAGAATTATTGGTGTAAATCGACAATTTAAGAGATACTAGAATGAAACTGAATAATAGGAACGCTTCTGTGGTGGCACTCATTCATCGGTGACGGCCGAGTTTTTTAAAATTTTTTGTCACTACTACCTATATCGTCATTTGACGTGTCGTTGCGACAGTGAGCATGAAGGAAAAAAATTAAAAAAAAAAGGTGTGAGAGAGAGGGAGAGAGAAAGAGAGAGAGAGAAGATAAACAGCCACACACAACATACCACCCTGTCTGACAAGATAATAACGGTATTGAAGAAAAGAAGGAAAAAAGAATTTCGACAATGGATTCTTCTCAGTTGCCATCGACATCAAAAAAATAAATAAATAAATAAAAATCCGTTTTCAGAGTGTCAACCTGCCGTGTCGACGCTGTACTTTTCTTAGTTATAGTATGCCAAAAATGATGCTTTGAATATTGACAAAAATACAAATCTTAGAGACATTTCTTTATCCCACAAGTAATCCAAAGCAAACACATTTCTTTGCTCCATGCATAAGTCCGGCATTTTAAAAAATTCAAAAGTATTTGAAACTATTCAATCTTAAACATTAAATCTACCTCCTTTATTTAAAACATTAAACACAGATATGGTAATAGTGTTATAAAAAATACGGTTCAACATTATTTGAATAAAAAATAATTTTAATGAATATTTTTTTTTTTACATACATGTCATCGAACGATAACTTATTGTAACTTCTAAATATGTTACATAGTACACTTTTCATATTTATAAATACTTAAGTAACTAGAAAAACAAAAATATAAACAAACGAAAACTTATACAAGTGAGGCACGATATGTATTGATTTTATACTATTCAGTTTCTTCTTTTCTTTAACAATTTTTTTTTTTTTTTGTACACAGATATATCTATTATCAATGTGTACATTTTTAAATGAAAACTTGGATACTGATGGTATTTTATAAAAGTAAATTTCTATATTAATTTAATTGTAATTAAATAATGAAACCATATCGTGAATTAATTTTTTTTTTTTATAAAAATTTTAGGATTCATACAGTTGTATTATAACTAGTTCTTTTTACGAATGTAAATGGTTTAAGGTTTATTTAATACATACTTCACACTGAATTTAACTCAAAAACGTTTAGTGAATGCACGTTAATTCATCATTGATTAAAAACGTTTAAATAAATTATTTATACTTAAAGTAAATATTTTTTTATTTAAAAAAATAGATTTTTTTATTAAGTAAATACACTTTTAAAATAAAAAATATTTCTATTATTTGTCTGAATATTTTTTTTTTATGTCAAAACACTTTCATACCAAAAATGGATGCTATATATTAACGTATATTATATCAGACGACCCCGGTTGTCATAGGATTTTGAATTGGTAAAAAAAAAACCATACAATTGACGATATGAAATTACGTTTGATTGCTACCACCGCGAAAATTATGTTGATAACGAGCCAGTATGTAAACCATGTGTTGTATTATATAACACACTTGGCCCTCTTTATCATGCATACCTCGTAACATATTATATTGACTGAAACCGGTGATTATTCATTTTATTTTATTTCTGTTCTTTCTCAAATTGTGTACGGAATTTTTAAATAAAAGTGGTTTTAAATCAAAAAGTAAACAATTACAGGATCTTTTTAGTCTAATAATAAAATATCTATATAAATTACAAATGTAATTTTAATTTCCCAAATGGTGGAATGCAGCAAAAAATAATAATAATAATAAATAATATATATATATTATACAAAATTACTTTTTTTGTTGTTAAATGTCCACCCGCACTACCCTACAAACTAATTTCATCCAGAGAACCCAAGGTTTTCTGCGAAATGAAAATTATATCACGAAAACACCAAAAGTACATATATATATATATATACAAACAGTTTTAATCATCTTCTAATATAATATACGAGTAAGTAACTATTTCATAAATGGGTATACAAACAAATAATATTATTACCCTTTTATTTATCATGATGGCTACGGGTGCTTCTAGAAAAAAGTTTGAAATAATTGAAACACTTGGTCAAATTGATAAGATGAATGAAGATAAGAGTGTCTCTCTAGAGATCGTTTATAAGCGTGACGATAGAAAATAGAGACTGTCGAAGGTATAAAGATTGATCGACGTTTACCTATCCACAAGTTTCACATCTCTATACCACTATTCTTCTCGTAGATTTTTCCATGATAAAAAAGATAATAAATATCTCGACATTGAAAACGTTACGGAAAAAGTCAATTTAAGGAAACAATATAAATAGATCGAATATATATATTAATTATATTCTCATATACATATATCATCAGAAGAATTAACAAATAAAGTATCATTAGTGATAATAATTTTACTTTAAATTTCTATGATGTCAATGTAAATTTTTGTATGAATATTGATGGATCGATTAAACGTTGTCTAAATTTCGTAATTATCAAAACCAATATTTTCATTTAAATGCATAGCATCATTGTAAAGTTTCAAAAATCATAATTAAAACACAACATTATCTATATTCAAAATGTTCAACAATAGCAGAAGATTTAATAAATGTCATTTTTATTAATTTATTGAAATGTGTAGAGTAACTCTACTAGAATATATTATGGTATTTTAATATTACACATTAATAATTATGCATTCGATATGAAATGCACGAAAATATACTAGTGATAAATGTGTATTTTTTTAGGGGGGGCGATGGGGTGATACCCTCCCCCAGAGCCTCTTTTTTATCTATTTATTACTTAAATATTTCCGTAATATGATAATATAGATACAATTTATGATTGAATACTCATTAGATTAAAAACTTGATTAAGAAGTTAAATCTGACAGGAAAGATTGACTGGTTAGTAACTATTGCATGTACATCACGATATATAATTAGATGCATAAAAAATAATAAATCGGCTTTCAGAACAAAAACGCTTTAAAGAATTTGTTTTGTAGAATAATAATAAATAGTTACTTGGTACTTAATTAAAAGATTATAATTAGATATTTATTATTATTATTATTACTACTTGCTGATCCCGTGCACTTCGTTGCTCGTTAAATATACCAACTCTATATGACTCTAACTTTGTTCAACTCGTTATTTAATATTCGGTGGATGATGTTCTAGATTTATTTTAAGTTTTCTCTCCGGAATAAAAATTCTGATTCACAGCAGTATATTATCAGGTAGGCAATCTACCAGCGGTAGATCGCGGACCTAGTGCTGTTTGTACGTACTTTAGTGTATGATTTAAATCTAATAAAGTATCAAAGTTATATCAAGTTTGACATAATACGGTGGATTAATATAATCAATTAATACATAATCCTAACTTAACCTTAACGTACTAAAATCCGTAATATAGAATTGTATTGTTGACCATTTGCATTAGTATTACGAACTATTTCTGTTGCTCCGAACGATGTCATTTGAAAACATGAATTTAATGTTCTAATTGACTTCAGGAACACGTTAGAATCTGGATCTGTACCGATAAGTAAACCGTTCAATGGTTCAGGTGGTGTTTCAATTTCAGGTAGTAGCATCTTTCCTGACGCACAACACATCCAGACTGGCTCATTTTTTATTTGAGAGCATAGCAGTGCGGGCATTCCTTGTCCATAGCACAAATTACTACTTTTGAATGAGCATAATATTCAATATCGGGCTCATACTGGAATGCTAGACGCAGGAATGAATCAGATATAAATGTTCGATGTACCTGTTGGCGTAGTTGGTCATTTGCTCTGCGTGAGTCAACTACGAATCATTCGCACTATCGGATTGGCATTGTTCGACTGTTATTTGCGCTCTTCTATTTCTCATGTTTGTAGGCATTCTGGCGTCTTCTTGGCATTTTTAATAACACAAACAAATAGAAAATATTCAAAGTACTTATTTATGTTTTTTTTTTTGGTTACCTTGCAACGTCAAATAATTCATTATATTAACCACTAATAAATAAATATTATTCTCAAATCTTATAACCCCCATAGCAACCAATTATAAACAAAAACAAAAATTTCTATCGTAAATCTCAAAATTCCTGTTTGACCATCTCCCGGGGGTGGAGTAGGTCCATATATAAACCCTATAAACTCGCTCCACGACATTCTCTATCATTTAAAAAAAAAAATCAAGATAATCGGCACAGCCGTTCTCAACTGATGCAATTTCGAATTTTTTGTCTCCATTTTTATATATATAGATAGATTATAATTATTAACTAAAGGTTACATATTTGTATCATTTTTTATATATGAATAATTTAAATGTATGAAATTTGCAGATCAAAATGAATTGACCAGCAAAAAGTTACTATGTTCACTTATAAATTAGAATTTAATAAATTGATTTTGCATATTTTTTTCTTTTTTAAAAAAAAAGGAATCATTTCAAAGTAGCACTCCCCTCAAAACAGGACCAGAGACGCCCTTAACTAATGACCTAAATTTAATAGTGAAAGAAACAATATGAATGATGTAACAAGAAAATAAATAAATTTATTATTTATTAAAATAAAAGTTATATAAAACTGATGATGGGATAACATAATACATTGTTTTACATTAATAATAGGTAAAACGTTACACGGATGAAAAACTGAAATTGCAGCCAATAATATACGACATTTTAGTGAGTTAACTATTTTACAGTAAAACAAGATACATCCATTGTACAACATTTTTAAGCTAAAGAAATTTATTGATCAATTTAGTGAAAGAAATATATGTACTTATAAATGTAGGTAGTGGTCTTTTGAAATTATCCGACTATGTTAAGCCAGTATACATTGTATACCTTGTAAAATTTATATGAAACTAAATGAATGACAAAAACTGGACTTCACAATTGTAAAATGAAAACGTTTATTATTTTAGGGCATTAAAATTAAAAAATAAGTATTAAAAACAAGGAACATTCTACTACAAAATTATAAAATTAATTCAAACAACAAGATTTTCATAAGAAAACAAAAACTAGAGTGCTCACTTCTTTTGTTTATAACAAATTCATATTATGAAATTCTTATTGTCAGACTAAAAAAATAAAGATAATGTATATTTTTGTATAAAGAGTAAAAAAAAAAAATTGAGTTTTATCAAAATTAGACCAATGATTATAAACAAAATATTTTGTTATTTTATCAAATATTGAATTACATTTAATCATGAATTTGTATTTATAATATTTCAAAGTTTCATGGTTTTCATTGATTATTTTTAAAAAAAAAATGTTAATTAATTTATAACTGCCAGGTTTTTTATTATATTTATTTATTTTTTCAGTGAAATATATGAAAATTCAAATAATAAATAAAATATAAACAATCAATAAAAATTATAAATGAAACATTTTGAGCATTTTTTACTTTCTCAAAAATATTTACTGAAAAAGAAAACACTTAATTGTAAATCCAATATTAATGATGTCATTCACTCACAATTTAATTAAAAATACATACATAATTTTTATACAATCGTAGGAAATTATCGTGTGAACAATTTTCGACGATCGAAAAGATTCTGTTTTCTTATTCTGAAATTATCCAGAAAAAACGTTAAAAAATTATTTTAAAAAGCCAGATGGGTAAATATTTCAAGTTTTATTATTCGAATATTAAAAGAACACAGTTAAGATTTAAAATAAACAATTTATATGATCGAGCAATAAATTTGTAGATGCATAGATGATGTTCTGTCACTGCAAGGAAAATTTAACTTATTTGTATGTTTTAAAAAAACTTAACACTTTTTATTTATTTTTTCTACGTTCCACATGCCACCGCAAGGCAATTTAAAAATTACCCTCTCATAAGCGGACGATGTGTAATACTACAATGCTGATTTATAACCAGTCTATAGGAGATGGCATCATTATCTCTTAATCGTATTGTTCAGTAGTACATTGGTTTTGCTTGGAATAAACATAATAGATAATAAGAAAATAAATCATTGCGTACTTGATTGGTAAAAATATTTATGATATTAATTTTTGATTAATGTTATTCGATCCAGTATAGATAAAATATAAAAAGTAATACGTAATAAGCGACCGACGTGTAATAGTCAGATACACTCAGTCGGTAATTTTACTTTAAATTTAATGCTAACTTCATGAAACGACCCTGCATGGCTTATAACAATTAAAATTGTTTCAACTTATTAGTTAGGTATTGCATGGAATTCGTAAGTCCCCACCTTGTTAATACGGACTTACGGCAAAATCCTTTTCGGTCAGGTAACATTCCAATGGACGGTTTTCATGAGTAAAACTGCCTCCAAGTGTACCCTCTTTTCATCTTTCTCTCACTCACACACACATATATACACATTTACACCAACACACGCTCACACTTTCTGTTTTTTTTTTTTTTTTTTTTACTTTTACAACCATTAAAACTCTGACCGTTATTTTTAATAGCCTCTGCAAACACAGTACCTATAGCTGAAGATGCGGACGACCTCGTTATTTTTCGCCTGAACTTTTAATTAACTCTGGTGTAGCCTTTCGCTTTATTTTATGAACATAACCCATTATATAAGCTATCGGGTTTACTGAATGAAATAGAAATAGCAGACAAGGTTATCGGTTGTCGTGTTGTTTATAATAAGATTACACATTATCGATTAAAAATAAATATAAAGCAAAAGCAAAGTGTATTGATAAATTATTTGAAGAACTAACTTAAGAACTATTTGCAAACTATTATTAAAATTGAAACCAACAAAAAGTTTTTGTACCGAGAAAGCATAACACAACAGGAATACATAAATTACATTCAATATTCGAATTTAAAAACTAAGTCATAAAAATGACTCTAAATTAGGAAGTTTATTTATCTACCTAGCAACGTAACAAAATAAAACACTATAATGCATAATTAACTTTATATCGGTAAATAATGAACTGATTTCGAAATTGAACTTTTTTTAAATTTTTGTTTACCTATATATTAAAGAAATTGTATAAACTAAGTCATATCATATCATATGATTACCAAGAATAAAATATTTCGATTATATTAATGCATTTGGAAAGTGTAGTATAATATTCAAAGAATATAATTCGTTATTTGATTGAACGTATACAATTACATTTTGATGTAAAATTCAATATTCAAGAATTTCGTCGATTCCTTTTAGTAATTCAAGTATCAGTTCTGTACAAATTACTGTGATGTACCAAACATTTTTTTCATGAATACTTACAGACATTTTTTTATGAATTATCGTATGCACAGTAAATACACAACAAAAAAAGCCTTATAAATTGATTTCGCCAACTAACTATCAATAAAATTGTGATCTTATTTATACTTAATAATAAACATTGTTATAGAAAAATGATATTGATTTAAATTAAATGCAGATATTATACATATTATATTATACTAATTGATTTACAAAATATGTTTAGTAAGTACAGATAGATACTCATCTCTCAATCAAATTTATCATTTCTAAAATTTCTTGACAGAAGTTCTCCGCTCTCCTCTTTATTTGTTTCCTATTAATAAATTTCTATGAATTCACTATTTTTCTTATATAACTCGAAATAGAATATACTTACTACAAATACATTTTTCTAAATATATTAAAATGTATGATAAAATCTAAAACCATTTACTATACATCCAATTTTACTCTATTTTAACGTTATACAAAAAACAACTGTATAAAAAGAAATTTAAATTTCTTGTTCAAAATTATCTTTTATTTGATTTCAATTGATATATCTTTAATATTTATTTTATTTACTCACAATATTTAAAAAATTCTATATAAAAATTATTGAAAGCCAAAATTTTTAAGTAAATATTAATTAAGAAGTAGGAAAACAAATAAAAATAAGCATTCAAAGTCTTATATATTATGTGAACATTTTAAATAAATACTAAATATATATAATTCTTAAAGAGTTTTAATTAAAGAATGTTTAGTTAATTTACTAACAATTTTTGAGGTAAAATAATAACAACAAAACAAACCAATGAGTAATATTTGCTCTTCATTAATTTTATGTAAACAATACTACCTATATATTTTGTTAAGTAAACTTATCATTAAAGTTAATCACTACGTAATTGGAACATACATAAGGTAACAATTATTCGAAGTCTACGAGTCTGGATTTCACAGATATTGAACAATGATGGAAAATTTTTCATCGAACATTAAAAAAAATGTGTAGGTACTAAAACCAACGAGTGTTCAGTGCCGTAATATAATTATAATTATTCGAAAGACCAGAAACTCAAATATGGTAGTTGTTTAGTTGATATTTCCAATCAAACTTTTAACGAAACCAATTCGTTGAACTCAGAGGATGTTACGAACTCGATAAATTCCATTGCATGTCTAATAAAAATAAGAAAAGGAGAGAGTAAAAGAAAAATTACAGTTTCGGAAGGCTACTATTTGAGGTTATATTGTTAAAAGTTATACGTACACATTGGAAAACTTATTTCATCATACAGGGGATGGAAAGTTTGAAGCTTAATGAAAAGTACTTTTACGACAAATTGAAAGGAAGAACAATCATAATTTTAAGTATTTCATCGAGAGAATTACGCGATCACAAACGATGATTCTGTATGTTACTGCAGATATAATACATACTCGTACACACATACAACGAAACATATTGTAATAACACTTTCAACATTATCTTTAAAACTGATGTCCTGAAAATTACATTTTTAATCATTCCAAAAGCGTATATTATTATGCCAGTTATTCTACTATTATTACAATGTACATTTATAATATTTAAAAGGAAATCTATCTGAAATTTCAATTTACTATATGCCAAGGGGTCAATTTACTTTCTATTCGTTTTGTGAACTCAACATTAATTACGTTCCCTACTCAACGTCAAAAACAGTCACTTACAAAACAATTTCCTAGACTGAACAAAAGCTACTAGCCTTGCAAACAAATTCGTCTAAACTGTAGGCTTATCAATTAGATAGATCTCATTAATATATCTTTAGAGATTAGAATCCCTTTAACAATTGCTCAAGGTATAAGATAAAATATGATACGAAATTGATCTGACCAAAAATTGAAGACTATAGAATAAATTATTAATATTATACTCTATCGTAAACGTATTTATAATATATATTTATAACAAATTATTTCATGTTATTTTGCCCCTCAGTTCAAATATAAAATAGATAGTTATATCATAAAGTTCTGGACTACATTTAAACATTTAACAGCAAAAACTTTTTATCATTTCGACAGTTCAAAATCATATTTAAAAATTGAAAGGGAAGTTTTGCATTTATTTAAAATAATTTTTTTGTATCTAACGTATTACTGATAAAAAATATAATGAATAGGCAAATCTATACAACACTTTTTATGTTTATTTTCAAATATACATCAAAATGTAACTATAATTTATTATTTACTTAACAACAGTAAATATGTTTGCTACCATTATATATTTAATACTATATTAAAAACTATTAACTAATGAACATATTCAGATTTCTGATTTATACGTTTGGGTTAAAAAATAAAACTGAAAATCACGAAAATCATTTTCTTTGAATGTGATTAATGAAAAAATCAAATGATAGTTTTTATAACTTATATGAAAAAAACTTTCAATACAGATACTAATAATACTGCTTAACATTTATATTAATAAATAATATATGTGTAATTTGTGAGTGTATTTTAATTAATTAAAACGAGATTAAATTAAATGTAGGTAAATAAAAAAATGTTTCAAAAAAATATTATGATTGTAGGCTTGCAGACAGAGGTGGTTTGAAAAAATGAAAACGTATACAAATGATGAATGGGTAGCTTTGGCCCCTCAGAACGGAACTACCGGGTTAAAAAAAATAACTCTTTGACAAATGAGATACAGAAAAAAAAGTATAAATTTAAAAATTACGTTTTGATAAAACAGCCACATAGTAGATAATAAGGCTGAGAGAGTACTATTCATTTTTATGAAAATAAAAATTCCGAATTAATTTACCAATTACAAATCACCAAACTGTAATAATTATAAACGATGTTACATATTATGTTATGAAACGAGAAAAAAATAATATATTTTCTTTAAGACGTAACCAATTTTTATTCCAATTTTAATGCTTAAGATTTTCAATTCAAACGTTTACAACATAATTCACTAAATGCTTAAGGAAATTAATTAATTTTAAGAAGATGAAATTGCAGGGTTAAAAAATAGAACAAGCATTTTACGCAACTCAAATCAATATTATCTACATTACACTCTTACAAAAAATATACTTTTAATCAATTTAAGCAGCATGACATGCGTTTGTAAATTTTAGTATAAAAAGTTACAACTGACAACCACAAATTTCACTCATGTGGTTTTTATTGTCAATTTTGTTTAATTATAAAAAAAAAACAACATTGTAAGAATTTCTTATTATCTTCACGTGAGCTAATTCACATCCACGGTACTTTATTGCCTATATAATTCGCCGCGTGACGACGTTGAATTTCGTATAAACCACGCCACGTTGTATCTATTTTAAGCGAATGCGGAGGGAATATAAAGGAAAGTGTCACAAAGTTGAAACTTCATTATTCTTTTCGAACTACGTAAGGCCACCGGATCAACTCACAAACAATAATAAAAACAAAATAATCAGACTTAGTTTTTCTTTTCAAGACAAACAATATGACGTATAATATATATGAGGCGCTCGAAATATACTGTACAACAATTAATGCTGTAAAACATGATGGTTCATTAAAAAGATACACAACTTGATATTTATAGTTCTACTTATATCATTATGAAATGTTATGTGTAAAATAAACATGGTGAAAAATATTTTATACTGTTAACAAATAACGATTAATTTCAAACAAAAAAATGCATTCCTTGCATTCATCTGAATCTAAAATATTAAGTAGGTAATAGATTATATTCTAATTTCATTCCAACATCAATACGTCATTGTTGTCGAGTATCTTGATACCCAAATACTATATCAAAAACACGTCTTACACGTAAACTAATCTGTAAATATAAGACTAATGCGCATCTCATAGAATTTATGTACTATACGTATTGAAAGTTTTGTCAACTGATTTCTTCGAGTTATTAACAATTGTTCGTGATCTTAGGTTATATCAGGTCGTTCTGAATTTTCCAAAAATATAATTTTTTCAAACCTAATCAGAATTAGACTAAATCTTAACGTGTCATAATCGAGATGTTGAAGGAATGTAAAGATAAAATTGGTGTCATAAAGAACGCCGATCATGCTCCCAAGCAAGAATCTCGCGAAAGTTTTTGACGGGTAAAATGCGTATGCTTCCCGACTTTTGTTGTACGTAAACATTTATTATCCATTTTTACCAACTTCTGACATTAACCGGGATAAAGTTTTCAGACTTATGTTTTCTTTGCGAATGGTTATTTAAATGGGCTGTTTTCTTAGCTGATATTCTGCTGATGTGACGAATGTCTACACGCGACGAGCCAAAAAAATGTAGGCATTGAAGTTGAAATAAATAATATAGTCTTATTATAAAATAAAATACAAACATAATTTTTACCGGGATTCAGGTGGGGAAGGAGAGGGACTCTGTACGATAAACAACTACTTGCCGTGTAGAGCTGAGAGTGGTCAGTACAAGCCAACTGCGGCTGAAAATTGTCCACGCAGCGATATGCAATATAGTTAGGCAGGGCTCGTTTCCACGGACACATCCTAAGGAAACTGTTACATTAAAAATAGCTAAAAATAACATGAGTTCACAGCAAAGGAAAACGAATTAACGAGATTTGTGCGAACGAATGGAAATTCTAGTATGAAAGTAAACATGAGAATTAATTATAATCGGCTGAATATTCAACAAGCATTGTTTAGTTATCTCGTTTTCGGAAACAATTTAATACAAAAATAATTAATAATAAATTTCAAAATTGTACGCAATGTTTAAACATTTAAAACTTAATGCTAGTTGGTAAATCTTGTGCAAAATGTAAGATTCAAAACCAGCAATGTTAAGGGGATAAATTAATTTAATTTATATTATCAATTATTAGTTTAAAATTAAATTGTAATAATTTATTTATTTACTTGTAAATTAAAAAATACTGAACCTTATATTTGCCTTTTCTTACTTCAAATGTTATATTTAAGTACAATTAACATATAATATGATAAACTATACTTAAGAAAATGTTTAGATAATCTGGACAACATAATTTCATGAAATACCTGTCATTTTTGAACGCATGGTATATGTATATGTATGGTTAAGATATATAATACGAATATGAGAGAAAAATAATTTTAAATAATTCAGATGTAATAAAAGAAAATAATTTTAGACGTATAATTAATAAGTTCAAAATGTATGCATAATATAAATTAATATGTATTTAATGTTATATTGATGTTCAATGAAAACACGAAATAATGATGACGTCAGATAAAATCAAATAAATACGTATATCTAATTAACATAATTATTTATAACATGTAACATTGTTATTACAAAATCTGTTGAATTATCGTCAAATATGAATATTGATCTTGACATAAAAATATACTCTTTTAAATTATACTCGAAATTTGAATAACGCTTTAAATTAAATAACAGTGACGTATCCTGAGTTTTTTTTTTTTAATTTAAACAGAAAGATAAACACATAAGTCAGTTAAAAAATTTAAATTCTAGTATTATGTTTGTCATTGTTTAGTAGTTATATAGAAATCTCTTTGTATTTTCATTTTTATATTTATACATCGTTACGTACGCTTGTATAATGAAAGTTTTCGTTGAAAATAGGACCCCGGCACGGTCAAAAAAATAAAAAACCAGTGCTGTTGGATACAGATAAACTCTACTAATTTTACACCTCGTACACAAGAATGTTTTTCCCCATATATTCAACCAGCAGATACACACACATACATATATATATATTTATACATAGGCTCGCATACACACGTCTACCCTTACTCGTACGTGCGTGAAACGTTACGGATAACCTGGTTCAATTTTCTGATAACATTCTCACTGTTGGAATTTATTGCCCACTCGTGGACACCGAATGATAACATTCAATAATTTCCGTGTGTATTTTTGTGATTTACGATGTTCTCAGTGAACAAATTACTTGTAAGCCCCTCACATGCAACTGATTTATATGATATATACATACTGTAATAATAATTAAATGAATAGATTATCAATAATTGGAGTCTGGAAGTGCTTGCTGTAAAAAATCGAAAACCAAAAATACGGATCAGAGTTGATAGTAAGTGGTATTACCCCCATATCATTGGTATCGTTATCGTTTTAAAAGAATTATAAAATAAACTTAAAATAACTTTTGAACCATATCCCAGACAAGTTATACACCACTAAAACGTAAATTTGTTTATGGATTAATTCATACTTTGTTATTATGTAACAAGACTATGTTACATGAAAATCAAAGTCTATGTCTAGTTTCAATATTTATTTTGAAGCATTACTATCGAAATGTATTAGAACTGTTTCTGGAGGAATATAAATTTTTAAAATTCAAAGGAAAAAAAAAGTCTTCTACGTTCAATTTTTCAAAACTAGCATCCAGTGTAATTAATGATTAAACTTTATATTGTTATTTTAAATGAAAAACAAATTTTGTTTAATACATTCGGTTTAATCATCATATATAGAGATGTATAGTCAGTTGAAATAAATATATTATTATGAGAAAATTAATAACGCATGATAAATGCACACACTAATTACTAAATAATGTGATTAATCTATTAAAAAATTGGGTCCAGAGACTTATTTACATTTTTGGCGCCCTGGGGCACTGTTTCTTAAGCGCCCTCTTTTAAGAATAACCTAAAAATAAATCGTTTATAAGACACTGGTATGTAGATTTATACTACCGAAAAAATTATTTATAAATGCGAGTATTTTTTCTCAGTTATTTATTGGCAGAGCGCGATAGGTCAGATAATGTAATTTATTTTTATAATAATAGAAAATAATTATTTTGCATTATTTCAAGAGTCTGGATTCTGACGCCCTCTCAAAACTTGGCGCCCGGGGCCAATGCCCCCTTGGCCCCCCTAAATACGTCCCTGATTGAGTCCGATCGATTACAGAAGAGACGAGTAGTACCACGGGCCTAATCATTGAATCAAACTTCAATAATTTACCTTGCAATTTTGGATCTTGCAAATTGCTTTGTTGCATATTACATTTTTTTTTTCATGCATTATAGTTACACGTTTCTTACTCTTTTCAAGCAATTTCTGGTTTTATTTATACTTTTTACCTTTCTGTCAAAAGTACGTGACTAGTTTAACAAATCTAGTGAATATAAAATATTTCAAATCAGTAAACGTTTCTTGACCAAAAAAATACCAAGTCAGGTAAAAAACTATGATCTAAAAAAATGATAGAATTTCATTGAATATGCTAAACATAGTATTGAATCGTATACCAGTAGTTAATCATCATATTTGAATAAGAAATTGGGTATTAATACGAACAATAAATGTTCATCTTAGACATTTTATGATATTTTATCATCAAAGATAATCCACGTACTTCCGACATGCAATGCCTCAATTTCGGATTTACTAGATAGGTGTATAAGAGATGCGTGCCAACCAAACACATGTATCTTAATTGCCAAAATTATTAGTAAATCCATCAAGAACGCACTTATAAGCACAACCGAGAACCGAAACCGCAACTTTGAGGAACACTTTTCGAAAATCCTGAATTTTTGCTAACGTGGCGCTAATTTTTGCACGGTCAAACATTAATCATTTGGTTATTAAGTAACATATTCTATATTTTATAAATATAATTCTACGTAATGTATTTAAATGTCAATGGAAAATAAGCTTAACATGTAACAGAACCCCCGTGGAGATACCTTCCACTTCAGCCTCCAGGTATTATACGTGTATATATAGTCTACAGGTCATAGTTCTGAGAAAGTTTGACTTTCGTATTACATGATAATGCTCTTCAAAGCTAAATAAGCTTAAATAAAAATATAAATCATATGAACTCAGATAGATTTAACCCATTTAGTTATAACAATTTGTTATTAAATAATAAAATAATATGAACATTTTATGTCTAATATTAAGTCATGTATTCGTAACAATGGAAATTCTTCTTTAGGCAAAGTGAGGTGTAGGAGATAATCCAAGATTAGGAACACACCCACGTAAGAAACCTTATAAAAAGTAAGCCCTCATATGGAAAAATAAATGATATTAGCATAGAACAAACTTACAATTATAAATTATCATTGGATTTATTTAATCATTTTCAATGCCATAAAAAGCTCTAAATATCTAAAATATTATGTACAATTTAATTCAAGTCTACGTAAATAAATAATTTGTGGTCAATACAAAATATATAAAAATATGTATTAATTGGTTACACAATAAAACGTTTAATTTTTTAGTAACTATAGATAGATAACAACATCAATTTTGCCAATTCCAGTTCATCTTCCCTAAAAATTACTAATCACGCTTTCTGATATAGATTGTAAAATATTATATAAATATTAAATATTATATAGATTATACTAATCAAGCTATCGGATAATATTTAACAAAGAGTAGAATGTCTAACCGATGTAACTCCGAAAAATGAAGTACTTATTTTAAAAAAATTTATAAATATTTACTTATAAAATACCATTTATAATTTATAATGCTTCATAATTTGTAAAGTCCAATTTGCAATTAAAAACGAAACTAACAGATATATTTTATTGATAAAAATTAAGATAGTATTATTCTACGGGTTAGTATGTACATTTTTATTTTCTGTGGTTTTCTAAATTATATTTGACACTGAAATTGGCCGATTTGCGTCAAATATATTTCTTAAGATGTACTAAAAATATTAAAGAACGGCGGTAAATATTAATATTACAACCCGAACATCTTAAGAATTTATAATGAGCTTAAATCTGTTTTAAAATATGAATTATAAATATATTATCAATAATTATCAGCAAACAAGAGTTAATCTTGATATTTTTACATTACTATTTTCCTAATACAAATAAGAATTATATAAATGTTGGTCGAATATTATTTAACACAATTCACAAATTTTCTGATTTATCTTCATATTTGAAAACTACTTAGTAAATCAAAACTAACAATTTTGTCGGATTCCAAATCTTAAAAGTTACTTCATAATAATTTTTGTACAAACTGGTGTATACGAAAAGTGATAACAGAAAAAAAAACATATTAGTGTAAGACTAATATAATATAATATCACTTAACTCTTAATCCAAAATAAAGGTAATCAGAAATATTTGTCATAACTTTAATAGTTGCACTGATGCACTGATTTTAATGATTATGCTGGTCTTAATTTCGTATGACATAATTGTTCGGAATCTAAATGGCATTATTACAATATTTTATAATTACATTCATTGCAATTATACGATGCTAATTTCATGTGATTTATTTAAAACTGTTGATATAACTAAAAAAGTTGTTGTCAGTAACATTAATTAATTAAATTCATCAAGACACACTTCCACATGGTAAAATTAGTGCTATAATAGGTTGTAATAATAACGACAGTATTATTGTATGTAATTGTTATTAAAACACTTGTTTTTTTATAATTATTGTCACCACGCGTAAATGGCTGTTTTGCATTTCTTTTGGTCATAGTTACCGCTGAACCCTGTTGTATTTTTACTAGCAAAGTTAATTACAATAACGTAACTTTTCTCCCTTCGCCCTTTTTCCTATAATCCTTGCTTTACTATATATTATTACCTTCATCGCTATTTAGTAAACACCTTCATCTATCAACCACACTTTATACCCTAATTAAGATACGTCAACTGCACTTGGAAATGCACATTTTTTCTTCCTTTTCATTTAACCGTATTGTACATCATGTCATAAAAAAATAAAATTGATATATTAAAATTATAACTGTCGATAAAATATTCTAATTTGTTTTTTTTTTTACTATCCAATGAAAAAAATATATTGCGTAACTACAAGTTGATGAAGTAATTTTTTCGAACGATCGAAATTGATTTCAAACATATGACTAACCGAACATCCGTTGCATAATATCTCAAACAAACTCGCTTCACAACGTCATACCGCAGAGGTATTATCGATCTAACCAAGAGGCACATGCGATTCAATACAAAATGGCCCTAACTTGTCATGCTCCATGTCCGTATTGTTACAGACCACGCTGTTTATTACGTTACGACATATAATGTATGATTGAGCCGATAAAAAAATTATGTATATTTATGTATTTATATATATATATATATATATAAATATATATATTTTTTTTTTACTTTACCTGATGAACCGTCAGTGTACTCCGTTTGAATATTGCGTTATCTTCTCGGGATGAATCTGAAACGCAAATCGATCGAGTGTAAACATTGAATCTCTCAATAAAATGTAATGAATAGTATTATATAAACCATGTTGTAAACAAGTGTGTTTAGTAGAATTAGTGAGATTAAATATTAATATATTTTACATATTACATACCACTATCAGCTAAATCGACACTGTATATGGTCAGAAAAGGGTATCTATAAGTATATCACACATCCGTTTTATACCAAAGCGCATGTTGCGGTTCGGGAAAGTTAAAAGTTACGAGGAAGCTACCAGATGTTGTCTGTTCTCACGGTACACAACATAAGAAGTTTACAGAGGAAAGAAATAAGATAAAAGTATTTCATATTAGGTTCAAAAAATGTTTTAAGAATGAAAGGGCCATTTCGAAAACGGCGTAGTTTGATTCAGATAAAAGAAAATATCGGGTGTTTGTGTAATAACCCACTTTTATCCCCTTTTAAACTGTATTCTCTTATTTTCTTGTTTTATTTATTTCTAATAAGTTTATTTTGTTTGATTTTCGTTTATCGTTAGGATCTCATATACAAGTATTATTTGTATTAAATTTGTTTCTCTTAAACTCTAAAATAAATATAAAATAAAACAATTTAATTGAAAAACATTCTTTAATTTTTATATTCTAATATTTCACTCAATTTAATAAATTATGGTTATTAGTCAGAACTAATGAATATTGTTCTAATTTGATCTATTATTCGTATGATAATGTTATGTATGAACGGAGAAAAATGTAGCATGTGTAGGCATAGATGAAACAATTATTTTCCAAAGATAAAGAAATTATTTATTGGCTAAATTTTTACGATGAAAATGTATGTTACCATTAATCTAATTTATGGAGGAAATATAAGGTTATATAATGTAATAAAAATAAAACTTATATGGTTATAGTTCATATGTTATTAGAGAAATTTGGTATGAAAGTTATAAATGACAACTTAACATAAAACATAAATAGAACATATTCAACTATAAAGTAGTTTATCACTTTCATGCAAAGTTATACTAGAAGTCAATATTCTTTATTTTTTTATATCCAAAATTGACAATATACTTTTGAATTACACTTAGACATAAAACTAATTAGAATATAAAATACATTTAATTTCAAAAACAATTAGTATATATTATTTTTTATTTTAATTTACTCACGTGGTTATATAAAAATCATTAAAGTATTAATTAAATAATATACATAAAAATTGTTTCATTTTTTCGTATTCAGTAAATTGAGAAACGAAATAAAACAATAACTTCATTAATGATAAATTACATAATGAAAACTATATTTTAACAAGTCATCAAAAATCATCGGGTTTCAATGAAAAAATAAACATTATAGCTCACACATTTTTCATGTTATTTGTGTACAGCAACACAGATTTCATAAAATAAACTTACTGCCGTAATTTTTTTTGTGTTTTTTTGTTGGATTACTATTTTCATTTATACTATTTTTCAAAATATTCTATGCATTATAATATTTTCTATTCTAGATTATACAGAAAGGAACCTTTTGGTTTTAGTTTCACCAACATGCTTTAGAACTTAGTCCTGTGGGATCCTATTTATTTCGACAATGATTGTCATTTCACCAACATGAACATTTCCCACATGAAAACAAAATGATAGATTGTAAACTATTGCTTCAGGTGATTTCAATCACAATCGTCAAAGCAGTTTGACAAGAGATTTTTCTTTCTATCTATCAGATTATATAGATTCTATCTTCATATTATAATATGATATATGCAATTATCTCAAAAAGCAACCCAATATTGAATTCATAATGTAACTGCATGTATTACTTTTTATTTCACTCTCTTCGATAAAAACAATATTTTTCGATAATCAAAATAATTATATGAGCCGATTAGCAAGTCCCTGTTTAAAAATAATGATTTTATATTTTATTTTATACGACTATTATTTAATTATTTTATTTTAAACTAAATTATTGTTAATTTTAGTTAAATAGTATAAATAATTTTATCTAATAAATAATAAATATTTTTTATTAAAAAAATAAAATACTTAAATTTTAAACTATAATTTACTCAAAAATTACATTTTTATATAGTGATTTTATATTGATTTTATTTTATAATGATTTTTTTATAGTGATTTTAGAAAATTATTATATAAATTAATTATGAAAAAAGTATAAAAAAATATAAACGGTAGAAAATTCATACGAGTACTATATTTCTTACAATATAAAAAATATGATCAAAAATTTTATTAAATATTAAAAACTAATGAATATTAGTTTTCAACGGCATACAAAAAGTATTACAAAAATATATTCTAAACTTAATTTTTGAAATTAGTTAAAAAATATAATGTATATAAAATTAAACACACAAGTTTATACATACATTATAAATTTATCTCTAAAACAAGAAGAAAACCAAAAAATAATTTTCTGACGTATTTTGAAATAAAAAATAAAACATATATATATATATGACCTGCAAATTAATATAAAAAAAAAACAAAAAAATTAATTTAAAATATTTTTTACTTTCGTGTGTTAATCAGGTAGGTACTTAGTACTTAATGTAAGTAATGCAAATATAAACTACTTATCAATTTAAAATGTTAGTATTTTAATAAATAAATTTATACGAATAAAACAAAATGTTTGAATCAAAAAATCGCATAAAACAGTATTGATATTTAATAATTAAGTAATTTTATAACTCGTACCTTAATTTTTATTATGTATTGTATAATAATATTAAAAACAATAGGTTATTTTTCACATAATTATTTAACTAGAATAAAATCTTGTCCTACTGACTAAGATTAAATACTCAAAAATATTTATATATCTAAAAACGTTTAAATTAAAATATAAATTAATCATTACCTATTCAATTAAATGTTTATAAACCTAATAAAATAATTTGTATTTGAATGGGTTTTAAATGATAACTGTTCAACAAAAAAAAATGTAAATAATATTCTGTTATCGGATCTTGATTGATCACTTATCTTAGCGTTTTTATACCCTAGGGTGAGCCAATTTTACGTATATATTTTGCTCACTATATATATATATATATATATTTACTGTCATATTGTGATACAACTTTCAAATTATACATATAGATAATAAAGTATCTGATTAAACTTTAAAGCGCTCAAAAATGTAATAATATATTTCATCTCGATAAAATATGATGCAATTATTAATTATTTATCGAAATGTGTAGTCAAAATCCAATACTACACGTTTGATCAACATAAATATAAAAATTGTGTTTAATTGTTGTGCGCTTTTACAGTTACATTATTAGTTGGTAAATCGTAAAAATAGTTTACATGAGTTAATAAATCTTGTAGGTAAATTTTTCAATGCATAACTCATATGACTACATTAAAAATATATTTTTATTTTACTTTTTTACCAATCAACCATATAAATTGTGAAAACGTATCAAAAAGTATAAGTATTACAATATATCTTCTTTGTTCAATATCCTAGCTGGCCTATTGATTTAGATTTGTTCATTCATTTTTTTGTTAGAAAATTTAAACACGGTTTAAAAATATGTATAACATATAATGAGCATAATATAAGCATATAATGCTTATACATACAATAATTTGATGAAATTAATTGTGAAATCTACAAATTGCATTGTATTGAATAACTATAATTAATAAAGTTCGAAAAGGAGATTAAAAAGGATTTTAGAAAATGTAATGTCTATATTTAATTAAAATTCAACGTATGTCTTTTTTGATTGAATTAATAATTAATTAAATTATTTATAGTTATAAAATTTTGTATGATAGAGTATTTCATTGCAGATCTATGCTGGCTTAATATCCAAAAAAATTAAATATAATTGTATACAAAATCATGACAGATTACATTTTATTAATAAACTGGCGTATTTTTGCTATTTTTTTGGCTGAATTCTGAGTAAAATTGGGAATTCTATACTTGTTTTTTATCGTACGTATAAATAATTTCACTTACATATAATCGCAGTATAATTGTTTAAATTAAATCTAAATATGAAATTATATGAAATTATAAAGGTATAAAGGTAAATTCAGTTTTTTTTTTTATTTTTTTTTTTTTTAGTCATCGGTAAAACATGAATTTACAACTGTTTTTTGTTGTGCATTATGAAATAATTTCTCATACAATGAAACCCTACATGAGAGCTTTAAATAGTCCTGAGACATAATGTTCCAAATATGGAGTCCATATTTTATGTGTAAAAAAAAAAAAAAACATTTTTCCGATGCAGCAAGCTCTCAATTACGTAATTTTTGCAAGTTATTAATTAAACAAGAAGTATATCTTAAGAGTAGGATAAACAACTTGTACATCATTAAATATATTTAAATCATGTAAATATAATTGATAGTATAGTGAATCTACTTATTCAGCCACGAAAGATTTTGGTTACAAACATAACATACGAAAAAACGATAACGGATAATTTGCACCCTGTTCCAATGCTACGGACCTATTGTTACAGACAACTGTGTTAGGGGAACAAAGTTTTATCATTCAGTTTTTGTGCGTAACATCAAGACCAGAGAAATACTAGAAATTACACCGACATTAGTTCCAGGCAAACACTAACCGTAATTTAATGTCATTCCTTTGAAATATATAGTCTAGAATATTTAAGTATGCTGTGAATTAAAACACCAGTTATTTCAGCGCACAAATAAATAAACAAAACTAAACAATGGAATTAATGTATTTAAAAGGATACCATTTATGCCAATAATTACCGGTTTTAGTTTTACATAACAGACTTTTAATTAATATTGTACAAGATGTTGTTAGTCAGTTCGATATAATAAATTAAATCAAATACGAATTAATTAAAGTCCATTAGACAATTTACATTTTATCTTAATATTTATATGCTTTTATACATTAAACAAATATATTTTTACAATATTTAAACATTTTATTTTTTATATATATTTATTAAAAGCTTTAAGATTCTAAACCATAAAAAAAAAACTATTATTGGTGTGTTATATTCAATTTAATTTGTATTTATTTTCATTAATATTTATTGAGTATTAAAATAAATGTAAACAGACCCTAAATTGATTCTAAGTTGATTGGGAATTGTTCAAAATGTAAATAAATAATTAAATTAATACATTTTAATGATTTAAAATAAAAAATTTACATCACCTTATAAAAAATGTAAAATAAAAATATCGTGCTATAGAGTTTAACTTTTGGAAAGCTATGCGGTTATTTCTAACTAACTATATTAATATTAATATTATATAATTATTGTTAAATAATTTATAATAATTTGTTCATATTTTTTATAATAATTATAAACTTTTTTTTTTTTTTGATAGTACTCATTTTATTTATATGGCTCAAATACAATCATTAAAAAGACTTTGTTTTTTAGATTTTTTAATAACTATTATTATTCAACCCCCTCTCTAATATAGAATTTAAGTTTAATAATTTTTATTTTTACTCGACTATGTTTACATTAGTTAGATAAATACTTTTTAATCTGTGTAAATGAATGAACTTCATTTGTGTTTTTCATATCATAATTATATATAAATATAAGCTTACCAAGATATTTATGTAAATTAATTGTACATATTTAACACCAAATCATAAATATATTATATACATTTTCATCTCGTTAAGTTTTAATTTTAAACATTTAATAAATATTTGTAAATTTATGAATTGTGACTTTGGAAACATTCAGTTTTTAAATAAGTTTAGTAAGTAAGTAGTTTTTATAAGTACAAATTATAGTCTATACAATTTTTCAAATATTTTCATAATAATTATATGGGGAAACGATTTTAAACTATTTAATTATTAAATTACAAAGACTTTTAGAACTATAACTAATAAAACATAATACGTTGTGAAATGTATAATTAATTATATATATATATAATCAAGTATACAATTAATACAAGCGTTCAAAACATAACAAATTAAAATTATTTCAACAATTATTCTCAATTCTTAATTCTATAACCATGCTAAATTAAATAATGACCAGGTTACATGTTAAGCATAATATTTGTATGAACATTTATAATATCATATTATTTCTCTATAACCATAGTATAATAATTTATGTTCAAAATATACAACAAACTATATATTTAATTTGTGCATATAAACTAAGAAAATTAAATAAGGTTCGTTTGAATTAAAATTAGAGAAACTATTTTTTAAAAATACTTATTTTTCCAACAATTATTGTATCAATTATGGAGTATTTTTCGTTCAAGTTATACAATCACAGTATTTTTCATGATGACTCTTGATAATTATTTTAAAGAATTCAATCGTGTTCTACAGTTTATTTAAATAAGGTGGTTCTTTAGTTTTATAATCAAATTAACTCTTCGTTTGGTTCCAGATACTTTTATGTTCAGTTTTATAATAAAACTTTATAAAAAATAATATATATGATACAGAAATTTCCATTTTATACTTAATTAACTACAATTGTTCTATGATATTCGAATAAAAATGGTTTAATACCATAATTTAAATTTTAAAAATGTCGAAAAAATTTCTCCGGTAATTTAATTTTTATACATATTTACAGTTTTTGGCGAATACAATCTCACTAATATTTTTTAAAAGAAACATTCTTAAACTTCTCATACACGAGATGAAAAATATAAATGAGTTAAGTAATAAATACCTAAAATATGATATTTATATAAGGCTTCAATTTAACGAATAAAAAACACATCTAACAATTTTTTATATATACCGATTAATAAATTATCTGATAGATTATCACTCAACTACATACTATAATGAAATAGTTTTCAACGGTTAAATAACTATTAATACAAACATTTTAAATAAAACTATTTATTTCATTTTTATTTTTATTTTGTAACACTAAACGTGCTAAAAACATACGTATCAATTCTAATGAACAAATGGAGACTTAAATTTAATGAAAATTAAAATAAAATTATTAATCAAATTTTTAAAAAAATTTATAAAATTTATTAATATTACATTACACAAAAATATTTTTATACCTATTTATTACGTATGTAGATATATAAGAATCAATGTATTTTGTGTTTTCATTAATTAATGTAGATTTTAAAATCATATTCAAATATAATTCTATATTGAATAAAAAATCTCAAGACCATTAACTGAAAAAATGAGTTTTATAAAAAGTCTAATATTTATAGATAAACACCAAATTACGAAAAATACCAAAAGATATACCTTTAAACTTGTACAACTTAATTTTTGTCACTATGTCATGTTATTAAAAACCCTCTGAAATTATTTTATCCTTAAGACAATAACACAACCTACTTCCATATATTTTAATGTATTACTTATATAAGCTTTATTTAAAGACAAACTCTACCCCTTAGAACTTGAAGGTTCACTTTGATATTTAACCCTCACTGATTTGTGGTCACTAATTATAAGTTAGTTATATAAATTTTTTAATAACATAAACAATATACTAAGTTGCCAGAAACAATTAATTCCACTTAAAAGGACGAAAATATATTTTTATAAGAAATAAGTGTTAAAAAAATGTCAAGATAACTATTTATCAAATAAAATCATACACAAGTATAGTTTAAGTATTTTAGATATTTTCTGTACATATAATAAAAACCATTAAAACTTCAGTTCTTTTCACATCCATAAATCACTCGTAAAATTAAACAGCTTATAAATATTTATCTGCTAGAATATTAAAGGTTTTCTTTACGAATATAAATATTAGTTATATAACATACATAGTCCAATTTTCATAGCTATGAAATAATAATTATTAGCTAATTATTAGCGTGCGCGTATCGCGTTAATGTTGGAATCACATTTTCACCACAGTATAGCACCGGAAGTATTGGTTTTTAGCTCGGGGATGTATGTGCCATTGCTACGGGGAATTTGATTTTTCCGGATCCGCCGGAAATTCTGTGCATAAAATACCCACCCCTCGTGTAATCTCCCGCATGCGTGACATAACGGCATGGAAAATTATCTGTGACGAAAACCTTTATAGCAATAAATTTCAATGTGACATCTTCTAATTCAATTTTATTATCTCTATCATACAGGTTTATATACCGGACCCAGGTGGAATAAACAAATATTTTTAATCGTTCATTCTCTTTCAGTCTGATACTACAAGTACCTATAAAATAAATAGCCATATTTGTACGCCGAGAAAAAAAAACAAATATTGGAAGAGAATGTAAAAAAAAAAAAATGTAGCATGTTCATTTGTAGAAATAGTTAACGAACAAAATCGACACTCGTGACTCGAGGATAGCAGATTATTCATGTTGAATAATACCGACACTTTTCGTCAACAATTATCATAACAACCATTTTTGTGGAATTTAGGAAATTAATTTTGACGAAAAAAAAAAAAAAATTTGACGTTAGCGTTGGCAAAAAACGAAAAACATATATGACATACCTTTAACACATATGACAAATAAAATGCGTACAATAAAAACTAACGTATATCTTATTATCTATGCTATATTTGTAATTATAAATACTAAGATGATTTTAAAAATTTGAAAACTAAAACGTCATGCCTTTTGAGAGCTATGTATAATTACATTTTTTTTATAATACCAATTTTCAAGTTATACTATACGGATATAATAGTTATAAGTTCTTAAACAATGTTAATAATAGCAAATAAACTTCTATTATTTTTGTGTATTTATTTTTGATTTTTTTTTTTAAAATCCAAAAATGTATAATAATTTCAACATAATTTTATGTAAATAGTGGGTAAATAACCACTTTTAAAATTACATATTGCCATATAGTATTTCAAAATGCACTCCGCTGTTCAATTAGATTTTCTAATACTATTATATTTACTAATATGGCAGTTCTTATACACCGAAATGACCAAACAATTTTTTGATACGTAAAAATGATAACGTCATGTTGACACCATTATCTTTTGATATAGTACGTCTAGTGCAGCTAATCTCTGATAAGCTCTTATTCGTATGGATTCGTTTGAGCACTGTACAGTATATAAGTATATAGCTCGGTATATGACATAAAAGAGAAGTAGCTACGTTAGATTATAAGGGAGAAAGAGGGAGGGAGTCGTAGAAAGGCTCGGGAAAACACGTACATGTGGAGTGAAGAGTATGCAATACAAACGGTCCTACTCATCACCTTAACAACGTCGATCAAACGAAGCCTTACTTACGAAGCACGTAACTTTGGAAAGAGGTCAAGTATAGCAGCGATAGAAGAGCCACACGCAACTAAATGTCTATGAGTTTATGTAAAGAATCAAACATCTGCCCCATACAAAACTGTACATATTAAAAATATTTTTCACACCGCATCAAATTGATTTTTTTTCGTTTTCGACGTTTTTTTTAAACATAAATCGAAATAAATTTATAGATTTTGATATTTTATATCTATTTCATGTAGATAACTACCTAAATAATTTATTTTTCATGGAATTGTTTGGTAGCATTCTATCATATTTAATCACGTTGAATTAAAATTATTATTATTTTCAATTTTATGAAGTTACACTAATAACAAATGAACTAACTAAAATAAATAACATGCGTAAAAATATATCTTAAGGATTAGGGCGACAATAGCAAAAATAAAAAAACATGTCTTCATAATTTGTTTTTTTTTTTTTATTATTTTGTTTTACTATTATTGACAAAATAGAATACATAAATTAAAAAAAAAAATGTATTTATTTTTTGTTAATCAAATGTTTGATGAGTACCTACCATATATTATTTATTTGTCATTTTATGAGATGAATACAAATTATTAAAATAAAAATACTTAAAAAGTACTTAAAAGTGCGTCAATATTCAAAGTGAGTCATTCCAATTTTTCCTTATAACCATATAACTTCGAGAACATAAATTTGTGTTTAATACTTATTTGGTAAATACCGATTCGGTGAGTTATAAATTTTGATACATAGTTGATTTTTTTATTGAAAATGAATACATTAAACACGAATTACGAATAGTTTTTACGATGTAACTTTTACGATTTTATTATTTTTTTCTTCAAATTACAGTATTTTCTTTTTCTACACGATGGCTCGTATACTATAACGGTTATTTTACATTTAGAGATATGAAATAAGGGTAAGTATGATATTGGTATTTATACAAGAGAACATGGCAACGATGAATAACCAATATATTTTCAGAAACATGGATATTTACACCTCAAACCCAGTCTTGAATTTATGAATTTATATGTTATACACGTTACAGGTATGAATAAGCTTGTAATATAATTAAATAAAAACTCTGAGTTATATGCTTTCAAATTACAACATAATCAATTTATTGTGAATTTAAACATATTTTTTTTTTTGTAAAAATGTGCAGTATTTCTATAATAGAAATGTATTCCTAACTTCATAACTATTATTCAGTATTAATATTAAGGGTATAATATATTGCCTTCGATATCTTCTAAAAATGGTTCATTGGAATAATGGATTCGATATAGTTAAAACTAAAAATCAACACGAAATATACGAATTTAATAACATCAAACCAACAATCATTTTATCGTATTGTTTAACACGTGGAACATACAATATTAATTTACGACTTAGAACAAATTATTTTTTATCTTATTTTAATATTAAATAATAATTTTTGTAAAAATGAGCATTACAATATTTTTTTAGAATATTTAATTCTAAATTAAAAAACTCAATAGCTCTAAGGTATAAATTAAGTATTTAAGTCTAAAAAATGTAATATTATAAGGTCAACAACACTTTAATTTTTTTATTGTATTTTTATATTTGTTACCAATTTTTTAATTTTTTTATGGGTATGAATGATATAATTTTGAATAATATATTAATTGAATAATTTGAAAAAAAAATAATAACTCCATATTTCAGCAATGTTATTATTTTAAAAAGGAAGTCTTCATTTAACCACTGAAGTAACACATCGTCATTATTATTTAACATTTAAACAAATAAATAAAATAATAATAGTTAAATAATTCGATCTGTTAGAAAAGACTATTTATACAGTACATAAAAAAAAAAAAAAAAACGATTTCACAAGCACAACAGTAGTGAACAAACACGACACGGCGAAGATGAGTTGAAAACTGACTAAATTTCTCCTGTGAAATACCAATGGTACTTATAAATCTATATTTTTATTTGTGAGTATTTCGTTAAATCGATAATGAATTTGAGTTAACTGAGACATAATATATCTAGCCATACATCTAAAGATACTCAAAATATTCATTTTGATCAAATTACAAAATATGTAAACATAAATAAAAAGGAATAACACCAAGTCATGTACTGAACACAGCAATGCCCGAAATTAAATGCTGATAAAATATTTAATAATAACACAACCAATTTAAAATATTGTTTATTTTATCGGTAGATGATACTCTTTAGTACCGACCAGTGAAAATCGTAAAAATATTATTCTCTTATATTTTATTATATATATTTTAAGTTGATGGACTTATAAGTACCGTCGGTCGACAAAGGGTTTACAAAAGGGTAATAAAGTTTTGATTATTATTTATTTTATTGGAAACTATCATTAACCCGACATCTAAAATTGTCTGAGCTTTTTAAATATTAACATACTTTTGGATC